>OZ020625.1:21017833-21256077 GCA_963971575.1 Liopterus haemorrhoidalis
CCTCCTTGAGAGAGATATTCTTCTCAGCTGGACTTGAGAATTCGATCACAAACATTTGTTTGGTCTCGATATCCAGGAGGGTTATGTCCGGCTTAGTGGCTGTCAGTAACCTCGAGGTGGGGAAGGAGTAATTCCAATAAATTCGGCACTTGGAATTTTCCACCACCGATTCTATGTCATAAGGGACGTACGGTATAACCGGTATTTGGTCAATACCATAGGCATGTCTAAGATGATAGTCGAGCACGCGGAGAGCAGCATTATGTCGAGACACGTAGCTCGACGCTGCAAGAGATGGACAAGCAGACAGAATGTGCATTATCGTTTCAGAATGGTGGTGGCACAACCTACAGAGTGTGGACTCCGCTATTTGGAATATGCGGGCCCTGTATGCCAAAGTATTTATAACACCATCCTGACACGCAAACACAAAACCTTCTGTTTCCGATCTCAAACCAGCAGACTTAAGAAACGAGAACGTGAGTTCGGTGGACAACTCTAGACTTTTAATATGTTTGAAGAACACAGAGTGCATACTTTTACTCATGTGTTCTTTTGTCAACATGTCTGTCTCGCTTCGTTTCACCGAACTGGTAACTCTGGTGCACTCCTCCCGAGAGAGTTGTACTCCAGCGTTTTCCCTGACGGGACTCAAGTCTGCCAGGTTAAATCTCGTTGCTGCTCTTCGCGCTGCCTGGTAAAGAAACGCCCCTTTGCCACTTAATTCGTGCTCACTAACGAATTTTAATAGTGGGTCCTGACTTCTGAGGATACTGTTAGCTGTAACCAGGACGAGTCGATCGTGCAAACACGATTATTATTATTATTATTATTATTATTATTATTATTATTATACCTTTATTTAAATATAATGGATACAAACTAAATTCATATTATATTTACAATAGGTACACAAATGGATCTACACATATTATATGTGAGATCTTACACCACTTAGCCTGTGAGGTTTCTTAAATCTTAAATTTAAATTTTAAACAAGTTCTTATTTAAATTCTAGTTAAGTTTATAAAGGTACAATTACATGATAAATGATTAATAATACAATAAATGAATACATAATAATACAATAAATGAATAGTACAATAAATGATTAGTAATAATTAAATTCCCAGAATTTCATTTATGAAATTCTAAACATTCAAAAAAAAAGGATAATTAATTATAAGCTTCCAAAAATATTGCACAAATCTTCTTTGTTTAAGTTACTAGCAAATTGTTTCGCTCTATGTTTAAAATTATTTATATGAAGGTTTAGTTCATTAGTGGTAATAAATTGCTGAAATTTATTGAAAATTTTGGGAGCAAAGTACAAAAAGTTTTTTTGGCCAATACTTTTATTTACTTTATTTGTAACTGCGTGCTCTTTTTGCCTTGTGTTGTAATTGTGCGAAGTGAAATTAAGATCGTCAGAATTTTTATTGATGTAATTTAGTATTGAAAGTGAATAAAGTTGTAATATTTGAGATACTTCAGTTTCACGAAAGAAGGCATCAGAAGGATAAGTAATTCTTCTAGAGAACATTATTTTTAATATCCTCTTCTGCAGTGTAACAATCTTATTAATATGTACTTTGGAGGTATAGGCAATTACGTCTTCGTTCACACACAAAAATGTTCTCAACAAGTTATCACGAGCGATAGTTAATATCTAACGGTCAGATACTAAACAAAATATTTAACAAAATCTAGATTTAATCAGTCGTTCGCAAACAAATTTGTTTATCCAAGAAGCAACATCTACCAAATGTATACATATTCAAGACTCATAACAGTCACTCGACAATATCAAATGTAAACAATATACAAAATATACCGCGTAAACGGACTGTCAACCAAAGTATAACACCCTAAGTTTCAATGTGCACAAAGAATCCTTTTACAATACTAAATGAAATTGTTTCAGTATGTATACAAGAAAGCAAAACTCGTTACGTTCTCAAATACAACATTTCTACATTAAACGAACCAAAAGATACACATTCGTAACGGAATTTACCCTATACTTATGTACATACGTTAACAATACTAATATTTTACTCATCTTAACAGTACGTTATCCACAAAACAATTCGGTCAACACAAAATATGTCTTTCTAGCTTGGGGCAGTGGCGGATTAAGCCTTCGCCGGGCCCAAGCTTTATCTTGGAAATTCTTCCAGCACTCTTATATAAACACCAATCTCTCTGAAGACGGGGTCAGAAATATTCGGTCTGGTTAGAGTTAACATCTAAGTTGTTGAGTTCTCTGAGGCACTGTGTCGGCATTCTGATGGTCTATTCGTTTCTGTTTATTTTTTACTTTTCATTACTTTAATGCCTAAATTTTAACATTCTGTTACGGCCTAAACCCGTTGACACGTATCGCTTGAAAACTATCTTACGAATCTATCTTATCTTACGTACTTAAAATTATTTACACGTATAAACGGATACATTATTGTATATTTTTTTTAACCAACTGACTAAGGAGTCCTGACAAACTACTTAAAGGACAGCAATTATCACAACGGGGACTTTTATTAACATCGGAAGGCAAAACTCCTCTGTAAATTTCAACAACGTTTAGGTTATGTACCCAGCAAACATTTTTATACGGGCCAGTACTGGTAAAGCACATACTCCCCGGCATTGAAAGTAATGGGTCAGTACCCCGGTGTCCCCGTGGCCGTTACTGGCCCATTGATGTATATCAGTTGCCGGCCCAGCAACGGTAAAGTGCAAAATAATCGCATTAGTTGCAAGATTTATTTCTGATGGTTTTAAGTAAAAAGTATGAGTGAAGAAGAGTGCTTATAAAATGCTGGTAAAGTACTTCGTATAGGCGGAATGCGAAATACAAATGTGAAGTACATTATTAATACTGGCGTTGCACTTACTTTTGGTGCCAGTAATTTACCAGCATAAAAGCAGTAAGCCGGCATTCGGCCGTTAGTTGAATGTTTGCTGGGCCCAGCAAACATTTTTATACGGGCCAGTGCTGGTAAAGCACATACTCCCCGGCATTGAAAGTAATGAGCCAGTGCTGGCATTTCGTACTGGGCCAGTACCCCGGTGTCCCCGTGGCCGTTATTGGCCCATTGATGTATCAGTTGCCGGCCCAGCAACGGCAAAGTGCATTGAAAGTATTGGGCCAGTGCTGCCATTTCGCACTGGGCCAGTGCTGGCATTTCGCACCGGGCTAGTGCTGGTATTTCGCACTGGGCCAGTGCATATATTATACCCACTCTCTAGTGTTTCAAATGTAACATATGTGTACTTACCCAGTATTAAAATAAATTAATGGTTAGGTGCAAAATAAATACTCATTTGGCCATTTTCACCATCGTTGAATAAATTTATTTAACAAATAAAGTTGATAATGTCGCATCGGTTTTAAACTATTAATGAAGAAATTAACATTGCTGTCAATAGAATGATGCGATATTGTTAACTTAAGTTGTTAAATAAATTTATTCAACGATGGTAAAACTGGCCGATTGTAAATGGTATTAACAGTTATAATTTATTGATTTATTTATAAATATTAAATAAATATAATTTCAGGAATAACAGGAATTAGTTTATTTAATTTATTAATTTAATGAAGAATTTTAAGAAAATGGTTTTTTACCATTTCGGCAAAAAAATTGCATCCTTAAGATAAGTGGTGACTAATAATTTTCGCCAATATTCGGCTTGTATTATCTACCACATCTTTTCCCCCTGACTTGAACAGTGCCAACCTAAAGAAATCATACTTGTTAAAATAAATTCAATTATCAAATTTTATAAACATTAATGCTATAAGCTGTTCACTTTTGTAAGAACAAACTAGATCTGGTTAATTTGGTGATTTTTATAGTGTAATACTGACTTTTAGAAACTTGGTTATATTGTAAAAAAAGCGTTAAGGTTTTGGATTAAGTTTGTATTATTTTCGGTTAATATTATATTTACAAATTATTTAAGATGTCACTATTCAAAATAAAATATGACAAATTATATTTTTTAAATGACATATTTATAATCTTGTAACAGATTTATTAATAATTGAAAATTTTATTACATGAAAAAACCTATGATTTAACTAAACTAAAAATTAAACAATTTAACATGAAACAGTTTGTGTAAACTACGTCCTTAAATCTAATAAAACACACACAAATCACAATAAAAACTGTATAATGTTCACAAAACAATAACTATTTAAATACACATCTTGACAAACTGCCCACCAACACGTATCAACTTGTACTGGCCCTCCAAGGCCACGCGGTTAGGGCGTTTTATGACTAAGAACAATCAGACTTTTCAAATTATTACATTCAAAAAAAGTTTAGTTTTAAGTAAAAAGTATGAGTGAAGAAGAGACGATAGCCCTTATAAAAATGTTTGCTTGGATTAATACAAATAAGGAGTGCTTATAAAATGCTGGTAAAGTACTTCGTATAGGCGGAATGCGAAATACAAATGTGAAGTACATTATTAATACTGGCGTTGCACTTACTTTTGGTGCCAGCAATTTACCAACAGTAAAAGCAGTTCGCCGGTATTCGGCCGTTAGTTGAATGTTTGCTGGGTAGTTTTGACATCTCGAAATAGCTTCGTTTAAACTTAGAAAATAGAACAATTAGCATGTGGGATATAGTGGAATGTGGTACTTACTTTGTTTATGTAGAAAATAAATACCTTCAGGGATATTTATTTTTCTTTTGACACTAGACAGATGGGTAAGTACTGCCGTGCCTGCAATTGGGTGCGCCCCGGTGCGCGAGCGACTGCGGCTTAAGTAGGGGAAACAGTGTGGTGATTAAAAAGCACGGCAAATTAGTACTCGGTATTTTAAGTTCTGAGCTGTTCAAGTGTACAGATGGGTTGATCGTAGCAGGAATTGAGCGCCCATGGGCAGCATTTTATCCGTAAATATAGAAAGAATTCACGGATACGCTGCTGCGGAAAGTTGCTGGGGAGTTGATTGTTTTACGAGAAAACATGGATTCGTCCAGAGGAAAGTTTTTTTATGATCAATTAGCAGAACTTAAAATCATACGAGCCACCAAACATGAGGTAAAGTACCGATTTTACTATTTCCACACGTGAAACTGTTTGTATTGAATTAGGTCTCATAAATTGTGTTTCTTAACTGTTATTGCTACAGTGACGGTATTTTACGGGCAGGAAGTCGGGTGAAATTACCTGTTAGGAGCCCTACATCGTCTTAGCGAAGAGCTGACACCAAGGGAAATTGAGTGAGAGGCCCAAGGCGATAACCGATCGCGGAGCGAACGGAAATTCTGAACGAGACTAACCACGTGAACTTCTCTTCGGAGGCCCGTACACCCTACTTATTGTGAACTCTGCGGTCGGGACGTACAGGTGCCTTCCAGTATTATAGGTCGAGCTACGTCCGTCGCACAGCTGTTCTCGAGTACCCTGTTATAAATGTGGCCATTTTTCTAAACGTGTGTGAACTTGTACATTGGTATTTAACCTGTGTAGACACGTGGTGTCAGTTGGTTTCACACCGGTTGTTGCGAGGGTGTTATATTTTTTACGGTCTGTAGGAAGCCAAGCTACAATAAGTCGTATGTACTGAATCGTTGTTGGGGCGTGTAAATTAGCCACATTAACTTTGTTCAGGGATTTGAATAAAGTCAGTTTGTCCGTAATGTGTTATATTTTTCCCTTGGTAAGAAAGGTTTATCCCTTACTCTGAGTACAAACTGGCCACGTATTCGTGCTGATACCGTTTTTTTTTGCACTCATCGGAGTTTTTTTGTTTAGGCGTATCACGGGTTTTACTGGGAGGAGATTGTAATAAGGGGACTAGAGAAGAGCGAGAGCGCAGACACTGTTGGGCAGTTATGCCGGCGCGACGCCAGTACCTGTGATCTCGCTAGGCTTTCAGTAGGAAATAGGAAAGGGGGGGGAAATATATAGGGTAGAGGAAGACATCGACGGGCACTGTAAGTTAAAATGTTTTGCGCACGGCAACAAAGGCTATTTGCGCCTAACGCAGCTCATTTAAATGACTACACTACATATTAAAAACAATAAATTAAACAATCAATAAATAGATAAAACCAATAAAATTACGCATACTCAATAAAAGATATCTTGCACAGACAAACACAAATAAATAAGATAAAAAGGTCTGTTCGAAAATTGGAACAGACTCAGGGTGATGGTAAGAGGCTGTAAAATGGCCAATTACCATCGAATATCACAGTTTAAAAACAAACCACATTAAAATCAGGTGCAAGACTTCACACATAAAACAGTAACTTCTATTCTCTCAGGAAGAGTATCAGCCTATCCATGAGTTCTCTGTCGCTACCTTAAGCAACTGACAGGTCATAGCACAGGCCTACCTCTCCCTGACATCCTCGAATTGTACGCAATCAGTTAAAAGGTGTAACACAGACAAATCTGAACAGGGTTCAACTTCATGTTGGTCCTGTCCGTAATTGTCACAGATGGACTGTTTGCCACAACGAACTGAGGTGTGACCATAACGCTGGCACTTATAGCATCGCATCGGATTGGGGAAGTAGGGGCGATAGTTGCAAACGTTATACCCCACCCTTACCGATGTTGGACACCTGGTACCAGCGAAGGACACCACCATGGAAATCGAAGGCTTGCCGTTTCGAAGGTTGAGCTTCCTGCATTCAATGACACCTTGCGATGCCATTTCCTGAACGAATTCTTCCTCCGTAACATATGCAAGGTCACGATCCGTTACGACGCCTTTAGAACAATTCAGTGCCTTGTGCGGCTGAACTGAAATGCCAAACTCACCAAACTTAACACATTTCTATAATGCTGATGACGCTTCTGGTTCTGCTTTGATAAGCAATGTACTGTCCGACAACTTACGCACCGACTTTATACCAGTAGAACACGTATTTCTCAACGCTCGGGCAACAAAGAAGGGGGACATCTCCTTAAAAGATTTACCCTCTTCTGGTACCTTCACGACGAGAAATCGTGATACTGGTGCACAATACTCTACATTCCTATTACCTTCTGCCTTCTTGGCAGCTGGTCTAACACATCCCTCATCGGATGACTGAGGATCACGACGAGGTCTCTTGTTTGTTTTTTACGGAGATTACTCTCAACTTTGGCGGGATTTAAAAAGTTTTGATTCTTCCGGGTAGTCGCTATACCCGTATAATAGATTTCATCACCCCGCCATGCCCACCCATCAGGGAGCCCCACACCGGGTACGTTGGCCGCAAATCGGCTCATTGCGCCAGGCATGTCAGGATGTTATAGCATCGGGGGAAGTAGTCACGGGCTGCTCAACCCGCTCGAGAAACAAGAGTAGCCAGCTCTGGAACCTTGCGAGCTGAAGTCGCTCCCACAGACCCCCGAATACTTGTCTAGTGGCACAGCATTACCCCGGCATCCACAATATAGTAGTAGAGCCACTCTATTCATGAACCGTGACACCGGCCGATTGACTGGGCTGACCAGACTCAGCCTACCGTTTTACCGAATCCGAGGCCAAAGAAGGCGTGTTGGGATCGTACTGTCCGCGGGCAGTAGTCTCCCTCAACCGATCAGGATCCTCTTCTCCGGCGTTACGGGTCTCCACGAACGGCAAACACGTGGATAGGAATTTAAGTGGGAGATAAAAGAGACAACAGATAAGCCTATTCCCACAATCGGCTTCTCTGAACTGTCTCCTCCCAAATGATATGTGATGAAGGGTACGTGGGATCATCAGGCCCAAAAGTTCGAGATGGTCAGGTGATTCGACCATTATGAACTTCTCTTGCGTGATTAAGGGTACGCGGGATCATCAGGCCCGAAAGCTCGACACATGGCCAGATTTTATGGCCATTATGAACTTCCCCTACGGGAGGCACTGTGTAACGTCGATGACCTACTCTCTCTAGGGTTTTACTTGAATAAGAGAATAGGAATATATTTTTTTGTAATAATTTCAACCGGGCGTTGCAGCTCTTGCTGCCGGTTCCAATCTCTTCTAGCCTTTTCTGAGAAATATTATCACAGGAAATAATTGCTGCCACACTTCGTAGAAAGCCATTGTGGCCATAACTCCGTGTAGGGCCCAACCCAGCTTTCAGCTGAGCCTTGGGTACCGGAAATAATCCAATTACATTTAGTGTTTGTAATTAGGTTTATATCTACGCGTACATCGAATTTTGCTACGCAGGTGCGTTTGGGGACACGTTTTTTTTAAATAGTATTCGGTTCCACCCGCTTCTGTTACGCAGATGTGTTGTAAGTGTTCTTTGGAACACATCTGTCATTTCAGATACTGCTGGGGTGAATGTATCTGGGTGGTTGTCTCGGAACATCATCTGGTTTAGCGAGTTTTGTTGTG
This sequence comes from Liopterus haemorrhoidalis, assembly GCA_963971575.1. Lineage (NCBI taxonomy): Eukaryota > Metazoa > Arthropoda > Insecta > Coleoptera > Dytiscidae > Liopterus > Liopterus haemorrhoidalis. The sequence continues at coordinate 21,026,193 of OZ020625.1, forward strand.
TGCAGTTGTTTATATTAATTCATATTGCATCTGGAAGACATCATGTGATGTAATGTTCATAATTTAATTATTAATTTTTGGTTTAAATAAACTATGGTTAACTATCTTAGTTAACTTACGATTACACAGACATCGTTTGATATAATGTTTTTTTTTTGTTTTTTATTTTGGACTTAGCTACTGAGGCATCCAGATGCATTTTATTCATTGAAAAATTCCATGCCATAACCGGGATTCGAACCCTAGGCCATGTGTTCATAATTTAATTATTAATTTTTGGTTTAAATAAACGATGGTTAATTGTCTTAGTTAACTTACGTTTACACAGACATCGGGTGATGTAATGTTCATAATTAAATAATAAATATTTCTGGTTTAAATAATTTTTTTATTAAGTACATTGGTGTTTCTGTTACGAGAACTCTATTCCTTTCCCTTAGGGATTTATTTCTTCCAGAATTTAGGGCAATAGAAGCGAGGTGACTGGCGCCTTATAAAAATTCAAGCCGCACATAGGTATTGGTAATTACAGGACCATCCTGTAAAGTCACATCTACCTCTAGACTGGGCTGGCGGTCTTCAACCTTGCCCCGGTCAGCTGATAGCCGCTGGAGTCACTTCACAGTGGTTACGGAATTCATATTTCTCCCCATTTAGGTTTTTAGCGACTGACCGGAGAGTTGAGCGGACGCTGGCATACGCCAACTATATAACGCTGGAGTCTGGCCGTAATATAATTTATAATTTAAGACTAATTGTAAATAATACGTTTAATAAATTTTTATACTTAATATTAAAAAGCGCATTCTTTTACTTAACGTGTGTAAACCTTTATTATTAAGAACTTAAGTGAACAGCTAAGATCCAGACTAATTACAAGATGCCTGATCAGTCGGTCGGTAAGTACTAATACATATCTTTTAATTTACATATCGTCATGATGAACCCTGGATAACACTCACGCCTATTACCCGAACTTCTTTAGTCAGAAATTTCATTTCAGTTTGAGATCAGACTTTATATTATATCACAAGCTCGCTACCTAGTTGATAATAAATGGTACGATATTAAAGTAACGTATCAGTAGCTCGCTACAGTAGACCCAAAAAGTATAGTTTGTCTCCACTTACAAGAGGATGGCTTAATTTTACTTTCATAGCGGGTGGGATTTAAAGAGGATTATAGGAGTGTTAAAACAGGGTAACAATTTTTTTTAATGTTGAACATTTTCTTTGATAGTCGCACATAATAAAATAAAACCCCCGAAGTGTTAGAATTTAGAATTTATTGATTTTAAGGACATTACAGACCTAAGTCCCATTTGTGACCATACATAAAACACGGTAACCGACGAGTTCATCGAAAATCAATTCATCGAATATTTATACGATTTGCGGTGGAGTCATTGTAAAGCTAATTTAATGTACTTTTAGGAAAAAAATATAAATTTATCGATTCCCAATGCTAGATCAAAAGTTGACATCATTTCCGGTGAAACCGGAAGTACCTCAGAATTCTTATAGTAACCTTTAAATGGGCCTTTTTGTCTAGTTTAACTTTTGTTCTGAAGATTTTTTGTATCTTTACAAATAAAGGAGATTTTCGGGGTGCCCCGTTTCAAACAAACACCCTGTATACACATACACAATTTTTAATATTTTCAAAGAGTATCTGAAAGTAGGTCATTCAGAAAAATTGCGGGTTATCGCGATTTTTAGGGTTTTGTAGGTATGACCAAAAAACCCTTATACCGTCATTTTGTCGTCTGCCTGTCTGTCTGTCTGTCTGTCTGTCTGTCTGTCTGTTCGGTAAAAATTGTAGCCAAACGGCTAAACCTAGAGAGTTGAAATTTGGCATGCTTATACAACTCTTTGACCCGCACATAGAAAAAATACTAAAACATCTAAAAAACATACCCCCCTAAAAATATAAACAAATATGTGCTCATCGAAAACAAAAATATTTTTTTTAAAGTCTGAGTAGGGTATCAAATGAAAGCCCTTAGTACGTGGATTAACGATCAAATTTTTATTTTTGCAAAATAAATTATTTTGATGCGATTTTTGCCAAAAATGTGCAAAAAAATTTTTGTCCCACACCCTGTAGCCCAGATGGTTTAAACTAAAAATCTAAAAAAATTCTAAGTAATGTATATTGGTGTGAACCGAAATAGTACAACAGGAATTTTTGATCAGATTATGTTTTTGGAAAATAACGCATTTTTTGTGGTTTTTGGTTCACAAAGTACAAAAGTTATACCAATGTAAGACACTCACATGCATAGCGTTCGATGGCTACATGCGTTAGAGCGCTCTTAAACTGGCTGAAAAACGAAGGGTTTCGAGTTCGAGTACGGAGTGAATTTATTTTTTTCTGTTTTTTTTGCATTTTTATTATGTTGAAATTATTTTGTCAAAATTCTAGTTATATTTTGACAAATGTTGTATTTAATTTTTATGAGCGTAAATTTAATAACCAGTCTTATTATATGATTAACAGACGATAAATTATTTTAAAAATATCGTTCATTTTGCCGTGATTACTACAAAGTAAAATTTGTCCTACACACTCAGCATACCGCCTTCACTTATTATATACCTGCGAAACCCTGAAATGTGTGAATATTCACACTTCACATCAAATTTTTTTAATGTTGAACATTTTCTTTGGTAGTCGCACTGTACAGGTTTTTACAAAAATTGGTTTAAACTGGATCTTTCACATAATAAAATAAAACTTTCGAAGTGTTGGGGTTAGCCTGCTCGTGATGAAGTCAAGTCATTCCACATAAGCCGGAGACAAACCAAAACATACCGCAGATAATCAAAGGATGCCATGTAGACATAGCCCAACTAGCACAAAATGCTTTATAAAAATTAAATAAACATTTCTACAGTTATTTTATACAACTGATAGGTTTATAATTCAGCAACAAGAATGTCTATCGAGCAACAAAAATACACTTAAACTTCCAAAATAGGCGCAGGTTTATAAAACCTTTTGGCTATAATCATATTGCATACGCAACCTTTTAAAAACCTAATGGCATTCTTTGGAAATGTTCTTAAAATAGTTATAAAATAAACAATAAAACTTTTTGATTAGTTATATAGCAGCAACTTTTTATCTGTAATATTTATAGATTTGCTCATCTGTATATATGCATTTTTATATTTATCCTGTTGCTATTTCTGAACTAAAATTTTCTTGCGAAGGCCAATTTACTGTGAAAATATAAGGTAAAACATTCAAAAATTACAACTCGCCAAAGAAATATTAATTTTTTGCTAATTCAATTAAAAATGTTATAGAAAAAGAAGAGAAAAAAAATATATTATAACTCTATTATTTCAATACTAGTGCACCTGTTGCCAACTGTGTTGGCAAACGAATCATTACCTTAATGTGGAACTTGCTCGACACCTCAGACTTCTTTCTCTAGCCATACGCCTAACTTCATCCAATTCAAATTGAATAAACTCTTCGCCCATTATTAAAAACTGGACAAATAATGAGCATTATTCCGAATTATTAATTCATTAACTTTTTAAGATGGGAAAACGATTCATTTTCACTCAGTGCATTATATTTATAATGTTAAAACTAAAAATGATTTGGGACGTTAAATTTAAAATATATTTATTAAAATTAATTTTCCATTTTCTTATATAATATAAAAATACGCACACGGATTAATACGCACACGGAAAAAAGCACACATGAAAAAATACACACACGGCAAAAAGGGCACACGGAAAAAAGCGTACTTACTCTATATCTCAAATCAGGGGGTAGATTTACAATATCCCACTGAACACTGCACATGCGTCACACACACGTCATTTGTTCAATATACAGAGATTCTAAACAGGTGGGACTGTGCAGAACTTTTAAAACACAATTTATTTTTGGTGGTTTATAAAAAAAAAAAAATAAACAGTTATCAACCATAACCTAAGATAGTGCTTTTAAGGTGAATCACTGTCCCTGGCCCTGCACAGAACAGTTAAAATACAATTTATTTTTAGGTGGTTTATAAAAAAATAAATAAACAGTTATCAACCATAACCTAAGATAGTGCTTTTAAGGTGAATCACTGTCCCTAGCCCTGCACACAACAGTTAAAATACAATTTATTTTTAGGTGGTTTATAAAAAAATAAATAAACAGTTATCAACCATAACCTAAGATAGTGCTTTTAAGGTGAATCACTGTCCCTAGCCCTGCACAGAACAGTTAAAATACAATTTATTTTTAGGTGGTTTATAAAAAAATAAATAAACAGTTATCAACCATAACCTAAGATAGTGCTTTTAAGGTGAATCACTGTCCCTAGCCCTGCACAGAACAGTTAAAATACAATTTATTTTTAGGTGGTTTATAAAAAAAAATAAATAAACAGTTATCAACCGTAACCTAAGATAGTGCTTTTAAGGTGAATCACTGTCCCTAGCCCTGCACAGAACAGTTAAAATACAATTTATTTTTAGGTGGTTTATAAAAAAATAAATAAACAGTTATCAACCATAACCTAAGATAGTGCTTTTAAGGTGAATCACTGTCCCTAGCCCTGCACAGAACAGTTAAAATACAATTTATTTTTAGGTGGTTTATAAAAAAATAAATAAACAGTTATCAACCATAACTTAAGATAGTGCTTTTAAGGTGAATCACTGTCCCTGGCCCTGCACAGAACAGTTAAAATACAATTTATTTTTAGGTGGTTTATAAAAAAATAAATAAACAGTTATCAACCATAACCTAAGATAGTGCTTTTAAGGTGAATCACTGTCCCTAGCCCTGCACAAAACAGTTAAAATACAATTTATTTTTAGGTAGTTTATAAAAAAATAAATAAACAGTTATCAACCATAACCTAAGATAGTGCTTTTAAGGTGAATCACTGTCCCTAGCCCTGCACAGAACAGTTAAAATACAATTTATTTTTAGGTGGTTTATAAAAAAATAAAATAAACAGTTATCAACCGTAACCTAAGATAGTGCTTTTAAGGTGAATCACTGTCCCTGGCCCTGCACAGAACAGTTAAAATACAATTTATTTTTAGGTGGTTTATAAAAAAATAAAATAAACAGTTATCAACCGTAACCTAAGATAGTGCTTTTAAGGTGAATCACTGTCCCTAGCCCTGCACAGAACAGTTAAAATACAATTTATTTTTAGGTGGTTTATAAAAAAATAAATAAACAGTTATCAACCGTAACCTAAGATAGTGCTTTTAAGGTGAATCACTGTCCCTGGCCCTGCGCAGAACAGTTAAAATACAATTTATTTTTAGGTGGTTTATAAAAAATAAATAAACAGTTATCAACCATAACCTAAAATAGTGCTTTTAAGGTGAATCACTGTCCCTAGCCCTGCACAGAACAGTTAAAATACAATTTATTTTTAGGTGGTTTATACAAAAATAAAATAAACAGTTATCAACCGTAACCTAAGATAGTGCTTTTAAGGTGAATCACTGTCCCTGGCCCTGCACAGAACAGTTAAATTACAATTTATTTTTAGGTGGTTTATAAAAAAATAAAATAAACAGTTATCAACCGTAACCTAAGATAGTGCTTTTAAGGTGAATCACTGTCCCTAGCCCTGCACAGAACAGTTAAAATACAATTTATTTTTAGGTGGTTTATAAAAAAATAAATAAACAGTTATCAACCGTAACCTAAGATAGTGCTTTTAAGGTGAATCACTGTCCCTGGCCCTGCGCAGAACAGTTAAAATACAATTTATTTTTAGGTGGTTTATAAAAAATAAATAAACAGTTATCAACCATAACCTAAGATAGTGCTTTTAAGGTGAATCACTGTCCCTAGCCCTGCACAGAACAGTTAAAATACAATTTATTTTTAGGTGGTTTATAAAAAAAAAAATAAACAGTTATCAACCATAACCTAAGATAGTGCTTTTAAGGTGAATCACTGTCCCTAGCCCTGCACAGAACAGTTAAAATACAATTTATTTTTAGGTGGTTTATAAAATAAAAATAAACAGTTATCAACCATAACCTAAGATAGTGCTTTTAAGGTGAATCACTGTCCCTAGCCCTGCACAGAACAGTTAAAATAAAATTTATTTTTAGGTGGTTTATAAAATAAAAATAAACAGTTATCAACCATAACCTAAGATAGTGCTTTTAAGGTGAATCACTGTCCCTAGCCCTGCACAGAACAGTTAAAATAAAATTTATTTTTAGGTGGTTTATAAAATAAAAATAATCAGTTATCAACCATAACCTAAGATAGTGCTTTTAAGGTGCATCACTGTCCCTAGCCCTGCACAGAACAGTTAAAATAAAATTTATTTTTAGGTGGTTTATAAAAAAAAAAAAAACAGTTATCAACCATAACCTCAGATAGTGCTTTTAAGGTGAATCACTGTCCCTAGCCCTGCACAGAACAGTTAAAATACAATTTATTTTTAGGTGGTTTATAAAAAAAAAAAAAAATAAACAGTTATCAACCATAACCTAAGATAGTGCTTTTAAGGTAGGGTGACCATCCGTCCCGGTTTTCGGTCAATTGTCCCGGTGTCCCGAAAACTGTTCTCGGTACGCCCGATTGTCCCGGTTTTTGAATCTCTTTGCTTTTCACTTTGAATCTGAGAGGTGAGGACCTTTTTTTTTTTGCTCTTCACTTTAAATTTGTGGAGGTGAGAGGACCTTTTTTTTTTCCTCTTCACTTTGAATTTGGGAGGTGAGGACCTTTTTTTTGCTCTTCACTTTGAATTTGGGAGGTGAGGACCTTTTTTTTTGCTCTTCACTTGGATCTGGGAGGAAACAAAGACCTTCTTTTTTTTCCTGTGTCCCGGTTTCCCTTCACTGAAATCTGGTCACCCTATTTTAAGGTGAATCTAACCTAAACTAAAAGGTAAATGATATTTTAATGTGATAAATAAACTGAAACCATTGTTTTAGAGCCACTGATAATTCTTGAATTATATATACAATGTTCCATTACTCGACGAAAGTAACCGCGGTTGAAGTTTCCCGTTCCGAAAGTGTACGACATTAACCTTTTCAGGAAAATTGTTAGGTTTCGGAACGCGGTTACTGAAAATTTTGGTTACTTTTTTGTAACCAAACTAACCGTAGAAATATCGCGGTTAGTCTGGTTATTTCCTCCCACTACAAACTTCAGATCTAATGTAAACAACAAAAGGCGGGAATTTCAAAACAATTACAATAAGGCGAGAGTTAAGTGGAGGGAATTAATCGTTTCTTTGTAGTGCAAGTAGTAAATTACAATATTATTTTACTATAGTCTATAATTAAAACAGTAAGAATGAGTGTAAGTAACTGTTTTTTTAGTAATATTGATCGATGTGAAAAATAATATCGGGAAAAATCATATATGTTTTTATATAATGTGCCATTGTAAACAATTACTAATAAAACAAATATTTTTATTAATAAGTTTGTAAGAGAATATCTATAACCTATAACGTCCATTAAATGACAGTTCAGTTGTCTGTTTTATCAACTGAATTGTGACTACCGTTCCGTAACTAAAACTCGTTTTCAGGTAACCACTGGGTAACCACAACTTACCGTAACCGCGACCGCGGTAATTAGGTGTGCAGTTACGGAACATTGTATTAGTGTAGTCGTTATGTGCTGCCATCTGTATAGAGTTTGCAGTGGGATATTGTAAATCTTGTCCTTTATAAAAAGTCTTGTCCCAAATAATAAAGCATTGAAAAAATAATAATAAAGAAAAAAAAGTCACATTTTTCTTACTTTCATCAAAACCAAATATTTTTTAAAATAATTATTTTTCTGCTAATAATAATTTTAATCAAAAATGTCGAATATCACGGAAGGATAACGTTTTTCTGTGTTTTGTTTCGTAAAAAAACCGATCCGTGTATTTCACAACTAAATTAATAATTGTGAAGTGATTTTTTAATGAAAAACACAACTGTCATTTTTACTAATTTAATGTCAACACTCAAAACAAAAATTCACAGCACACTACTGTCCAATACATAAACAATAATTTCTTACAATTCTATCAATTATTATAAAAAGTGTTCGTAGAATATTCACTATTATTGCATCTTATAATAATTATAAAAAGTGTTCGTAGAAAATTCACTATTATTGCATCAACAATATATTTTAAACAATTTTGACATAAATAATTAACATATGCGCGCCTCTATCGGGTAATGAAGAAACGACCGGTCGAACATACCGAACATACGAACATACAAACAGGCGTATTATATTATAGGATATGGGAAAAGTTATATTTCTGGTAAAATATTAAAAAATAAAAGAAAAATGCAAAACAAACCTATCTTTTTCTAAGTAAAATATACATTGAGTCAAAATGGACGTCATTTTGTATTTACATTGTTCATAATAATATTGTCGTTTTGATTATAAAACCTCAAGAAACCCTATAAAGCTTTATAGCACTTTTCAGGGTAAGTGAGAATGATGTAGTCTATACGAAGTTTGAACAGTGCGTAATTACAAAATTTATTTTGAATATACTCGACACGTTCTATTTGGCACTTTTGCGAAGGATTCCAGATAGTTGACGCATATTCCAACTGGCTCCTAACTAATGAGAAGTACAAAATTTTTATAGAGTTAATATCAGTAAACGCATTAGTCTTGCGTTTACAGAAACCAAGCATTTTCAGCGATTTATTGGTTATAATACCAATATGTTTCGCAAAAGAGATATCACTGCTAAATAAAATACCTAAATCAGTCATTTCCTTAACTTGCATAATGTTCACTCCACTTAAGTGATATTGCACTACCCCAGGATTTTTTTTTCCGTGAAAAAACGATGCTTTTACACTTGTTTATTATTATTATTAATTATTATACTGAACAAAGCCAGAGGCTTGTGTGTTCATACATATTGATACAAAACAAAAATATATAGAACATACAGAAATAAATATATACATACATAAATATATGATACATCTCAACATAAATAAAATAAATAAAGATTAAGTAAAAAAAAAAAGACTAAACAGAAATAAATGAAAACAAAAAGTTAGCTTAAATGGAACAAATTAATGTATTCATCCAGCCGGTTCTTGAAAGCGTTGAGACTTGGAGCTTGGACAACTTCTGCTGGCAGACAATTCCAAGATACAAACACTCGGTTGGTCAAAAAATTAGCACGCACATTCTTTTTGTATTTTTCGTGGTTAAGTTTGTACCTGTGGCCACGAAGTCGTGAGTCAGTATTCATATTAATTAATGGCGTCATATCGCAGTTGAAGCAGTTGGTAACCAAGCGGTACATAGTTATTAAGTCACCACGGGTACGACGAGCTTCAAGAGATGGTAGTCCTAGTTTGTGTAGTCTTTCTTCATAAGATAAAGAACGAAGTGTGGATGGGATCTTGGTGAAACGTCTCTGCACACTCTCCAGCAGTCTTATATCTTTGAGGAGTTTGGGTGACCATATTGATGCACTAAATTCGAGCAGCGGTCGCACGTACGTAGTAAAAAGTTTCACTAAAAGTGTAGGAGTTAAGTAGAAACTCTTCTTAATGAGGTAAATTATCCGATTTGCCCTCTTTACTACCTCAACTACGTGTTTAGACCAACTAAGATCGCTACATACGGTGACACGGTGATATACGGTGATAAAATATTAAGACATCAGAAAAACCAAATTGTTATATAAATTGTTTATATATTATATAATCTTTACTATAATATAATATGTATTCAACGTTTTGATTTTATAATTGTGCAATTTGTTGCTTTCAGTATTACATGAATTTTAATAAAACTAGCTTCGCAGCTACAAGCTGATATAAAGTAGTTGATCGTAACCTTTATAAAACATTTGTCATTTATTATTAGGTTAAGTTATTAAAAAGTCACATTATTGTAACAGGAGCATATTACTACGGAAGGATAGATAGAGTAAAAACAACTATCCCACCCGGTGCCACCAAATGTAACAGTGGTAAATTACGCTTTCAAGATAATTTAAATATCTGATTAAAAACAACTATCCCTACCGCTGACAACCAGATGTAGAAGGAGCAAATTACTCTTTAAAGATATTGTAAATAACTAATTAAAAACAATCCCATCGGTGACACCAGTCGTGAAAGAGCAATCTTTCGGGATTAAAGAAATAATAATTTAGATCAATAAAGAACAATCCCACCGATTGCCCCAATGGTAAAAGGTGCAAAACTACGAGTTAAAGATAATTTATATAAATAATTAAGAACAACAATCCCAACCGCTGTACCAGTTGTAAAAGTGGTAATTACGGGGAAAAATGATAAGTTAATAAATAAACTATGCAAGGTATTTACTTAACTGTTCAGCTGCCACCACCTAATTTATTAGCAGCAAAAATTAGGAAAAACTTCTAATCAAAATCTCTGGTGGTATTATTGGCAATTCAATATTAAACAATCTCATGGCTTTAATATATTTATTAATAAAAACAACTTAACACTAACAAAAGAAAACTACATATTATAACATAAAATAATCTTACCTAAAATTAATCTACTTACATGTACAATTCTTAAAACTTTTTCTTAATATTTTTATCTATGATTATTATACTTTGATTATTCATTTTGATTATTATACTTTGGTAGAACTACATTTAGTAGTTCATAACCGAATGACTCTACATAACTGAATCGAATGAATGTAAAGGACTGAATGACTGTAACAGAATGAATGACTCTACATTACAGAATCGAATGTACATAACCAACTGACTCTCGTGCTAATTTTGTAGACTTATATAAGCAGCCCTCAGACAATAGAATATCTGTACATCTGCTTCTAATAGTTTAGCTTTAGAAACAGATGTTGGAAAAGAATTATTTCACCTTAAAATAATTCTTTTCACCTATTTTACGTATGCCCTTTTGTACAGTTTACTGAATAGTTCTAATAGTCTAAAGCCTGGAACAGAATGCACAGCGCGCCACGGCGTCAGCGCGCCGTCATTTGCGACAGCGTTGCGTTAGCGCCGTTGAGAATTTTCGCCTGCACACAATGCAATAATTTTTAACGCCGTCAAGTGTCACTTGACAACCTATATCTGTGTTTATACGTGCGCTTTCTTTTATTATAAGTATAATGGATGATGAAGACTTGTGAGTGATGTTATTTATGTTGTATGCAAGTTATTTATACATATAAACACTTTATTATTCAGTAAAAACTGAGGTTTGGTGTTCTGCGTCAACGTTCAACGGCGTCAAAAGTTGGAAGTTGACGAACATTCAGTATCAACGGCGGTCGAACGGCGTAGGACGTTGTCCATTCTGTGCACTTGCGTACGACAGCTTGGGTTTAACTTTCTCCTGACAGATAGCGCCGTACGAACGGCGTCAACGCGCCATCAAACTCGTTGCATTCTGTTTCCCACTTAAGGGTAGTTAAGTCAAGGTTATACTTTTGTCCGTAACTATGAAAGGCTGACCATCATGTTAAGATAACAATCTTCTAAAGTTAACCAATAGATTTTACAAAATATAAAATTAACAGCGTTTTTACACTGTTACATTATTGCACCGATGTATTTGCTTGCCGTCTAAATAAAGCATTTATTAGCCCTTAACATATTTAATAAATGCTTTATTTGACATTAACATGTTGTTTTTTAGTAATCATGAAGAAGTGACAAATAAATTTGCTTGTTGATTTTGACTTTGTTTTATCATTTCTTGAAGCTTTAAATTTACTTTTCTTTATACAGTATTCTAATAAATTGCAAGAACCACAATAGTCTAAAAATTATTTTATAATTATAATTGCTTGTATGCATAAAACAAAAATAAACTATAAATGATGTTAACAAAATATTTGCTCTCATGCTTTAATTAGGAATTTTATTTTTTAATTTGATAGATCATGAATGGAAGAGGAGGTTGTACGAGTTGCAGACAGCAATGAAAACTAATTGTATACAAAATGTCAATACAAAAACTGTTGTAGCTCCGATGAAGAATTAAACTTATTCGAAACTTATCAGCTGATTTGATTAGTTTTCATTGCTGTCTGCAACCCGTACAACCTCCTCTTCCATTAGTATCTACGGACACGACTATAACATGAGTGCTGGATGTCACAAAATAATAATAATAAATATGCTATATATCATTTAGGTTTTATTAATATATGACTTAAAACCAAATTTACTCAATACGTTAAGATACATCTTAACTATTAAGATTTTATCCGTTCTATACATCTATACAATAATATTTATTTTATTCAGTTACAATTTGTTATCACCTTTTATGTAAATGTGTAAAAAATTTGATAGCGAACACTTCACTGGGTTTGTCCTGTTTGTGTTTCAAACAATGTAAAATAAAAAAAAAAATATATAAAATTTTTATGAGATCTAATAAAACCAACCGGACATTTGTTTATTTCTTTATTAGATTATTTTTTACAGTGACATTTCGGATACTTCTATTTAACATATTAAAACCAAGATTTTTCATAGTTGCTGAACATTGGTACTGATTCATCTACTTGATAAATATCCATCAGATTTGTTTTATTGTACTGTATGAAGTAGGAGCAGATATCCCGATGCATATATTTGATGTCAGCGTGCAGCTCCAGTTTTGACGGAATACCTTCTAATGTGCCGGAACTGGGAACCAACGATAGAGTTGCAAAAGGACTCAGTAGATTTGGCCATTCGTATGTCGTATCTTCGAACATCATCGTTCTCACTTTAAAAAAGGAGTCCCCACATCTGGAACAAATGCAAAGTTTCTTATTAGAATTTATAAATACAGACCGTTTTAATAATAATAATAATAATCTTTATTCCAGTGAATGTAATGTACATTTTTGGAGTCGTTAAACATCCCAGCAAACATTCAACTAACGGCCGAATGCCGGCAAACTGCTTTTACTGCTGGTAAATTGCTGGCACCAAAAGTAAGTGCAACGCCAGTATTAATAATGTACTTCACATTTGTATTTCGCATTCCGCCTATACGAAGTACTTTACCAGCATTTTATAAGCACTCCTTATTTGTATTAATCCAAGCAAATATTTTTATACGGGCCAGTACTCGTCCCTTATTCACTCATACTTTTTACTTAAAACTAAACTTTTTTTGAATGTAATAATTTGAAAAGTCTGATTGTTCTTAGTCATAAAACGCCCTAACCGCGTGGCCTTGGAGGGCCAGTACAAGTTGATACGTGTTGGTGGACAGTTTGTCAAGATGTGTATTTAAATAGTTATTGTTTTGTGAACATTATACAGTTTTTTATTGTGATTTGTGTGTGTTTTGTTAGATTTAAGGACGTAGTTTACACAAACTGTTTCATGTTAAATTGTTTAATTTTTAGTTTAGTTAAATCATAGTTTTTTTCATGTAATAAATTTGTCAATTATTAATAAATCTGTTACAAGATTATAAATATGTCATTTAAAAAATATAATTTGTCATATTTTATTTTGAATAGTGACATCTTAAATATTTTGTAAATATAATATTAACCTAAAATAATACAAACTTAATCCAAAACTGTAAAGCTTTTTTTACAATATAACCAAGTTTCTAAAAGTCAGTAATACACTATAAAAATCACCAAAATAACCAGATCTAGTTTGTTCTTACAAAAGTGAACAGCTTATAGCATTAATGCTTATAAAATTTGATTATTGAATTTATTTTAACAAGTATGATTTCTTTAAGTTGGCACTCTTCAAGTCAGGGGGAAAAGATGTGGTAGATAATACAAGCCGAATATTGGCGAAAATTATTAGTCACCACTTATCTTTAGGATGCAATTTTTTGGCCGAAATGGCAAAAAACCATTTTCTTAAAATTCTTCATTAAATTAATAAATTAAATAAACTAATTCCTGTTATTCCTGAAATTATATTTATTTAATATTTATAAATAAATCAATAAATTAAAACTGTTAATACAATTTACAATCGGCTAGTTTTACCATCGTTGAATAAATTTATTTAACAACTTTAAGTTAACAATATCGCATCATTCTATTGACAGCAATGTTAATTTCTTCATTAATAGTTTAAAACCGATGCGATATTGTCAACCTTATTTGTTAAATAATATTATTCAACGATGGTGAAAATAGCCAAATGAGTATTTATTTTGCACCTAACCATTAATTTATTTTAATACTATGTAAGTACACATATGTTACATTTGAAACACTAGAGAGTGGGTATAATATATGCACTGGTCCGTCAGAAATAAATCTTGCAACTAATGCGATTATTTTGCACTTTACCGTTGCTGGGCCAGTAATTGATACATCAATGGGCCAGCTAACGGCCACAGGGACACCGGGGTACTGGCCCAGTGCGAAATGCCAACACTGGCTCATTACTTTCAATGCCGGGGAGTATGTGCTTTACCAGTACTGGCCCGTATACAAATGTTTGCTGGGATATCAATAAACATGTACAAAAATAAGAAATTAAAATATCATACGTCTTATATAGTGATATATTACAATTTTACATCAATAAAATATATAAATAAAGTAAGAGTGTAAGTGTGAAAATCTATTGGTTAAATTTCTGTGGAGTTAATTCATCATTTTCAAATTCCTTTATACTGTAGTAGGCCTTCGTTATGAGAATTTTTTTCATTTTATTTTTAAATTGTTTAATTTCTAGGTTTCTGATATTAACTGGAAGTTTGTTCAAAAACTGAGTTCCTATTATATTGGGCTGGTTTCTTACGTCATATCTTGAAAAGGGTATTCTAAAATCAGTTCTATTGCGAGTGGAGTAACAATGAAAAGAACTATTTGTTTTTAAAGATGAAGAATTTTCTTTAATGTAAATTTAATTTTAATGGCAAAGTTAAAATAACATGCTGTATGAACAGTTCTTTACAAGGTGTGCTTCATTTGACACCGCTTAAAATTCTAATACATCTCTTCTGCAGCCTGAATAATTCAAGGTGTCAACTGAGTTTCCCCACAAAATAATATCATAAGACAGAGTTGATTGAATGTAGGAAAAATATGCTATTTTCATTGTTAAATATGTTGTTATCTTGGATATCTTATATAACAAAAAGTTGTATTTATTAATATTTGTGGCAATGCTATTTATTTGTAGCTTCCAGTTAAGTTTGTTATCCAGGATAAAGCCAAGAAATTTGGCTTGGTTGCTGAAACCCTCGTAACATTCATTAACGCGCCTGTTAAATGTTAATAGCATATTTTTTGTTTTGTCAGCGTTAAGATATAATTTGTTAGCTGAAAACCAATTCTGAACTAACTTGGTATTATTTTCCATATTAGTTTTGGCATGTTCAAAATCAGGCCCTGTATTGATAAATGTTGTATCATCCGCAAACATAACTGTGTTAGACAGTGCATGTGAGGGAAGATCATTGATGAACAATATGAAAAGTAAGGGGCCCAGTATCGAACCCTGCCCAACTCCTATGTTGATTTTGGCTACAGGAGAGTGTGAATTTTTGTGATAAACAGATTGTTCACGATCAGTTAAATAGCTCTCAATCAGCTGAAGAACGGTGCTCCTGATCCCATATTGATAAAGTTTACTTATCAATATTGCGTGCGATACACAGTCAAAAGCTTTGGAAAGATCAGTAAAAGATGCTAACACACATTCACCTCTCTCCAGGCTACCGACAATGTCATTGGTCAAGGACACCGCAGCTTTACATGTTGATAGTGTTGGACGAAAACGAAATTGTTTTGTTGATAGTATATTATGTGTTGTTAAAAATTTTGAAAATCTGTTATAAATAGCCCTCTCTACTACCTTCGAAATAATGGGGGTTAAACTTATTGGCCTGTAGTTGGACGGATTGTTCGGGTCACCATTTTTGTATCGGTATAACTTTGGAGCTTTTGAGACATGCTGGAAAAGTCCCTGTTGTGAATATCAAATTAATTATATCTGTTATGGGGTCCGTTATATAGTCTGCAGAGATTTTAAGTATATTTGTTGTCCATCCGTATGAATCTGAGCTACTAGAATTCTTTAAATTTTTTATTAAGCCCTTAACTTGATGCTGTGTTAAGTGGGGTTCCACAAGGTTTGGTACTCGGTCCTCTTCTCTTCTTAGTCTTCACAATTGACCTTATTCAGTCTATATCTTCTCCGAAACTATTTTTTGCTGATGATGGAAAATTTTACAATGACCCGATCTGCAACTACCATCTGATTCAAGCTGATTTGGATAACATCAACGAGTGGGCTAAAATCTGGCTAATCCCTTTAAATGAGGACAAAACTGTTGTCCTGCACATTGGCACCAAAAACCCCCGTAAACAATACCTAATCAATAACCGATATATTAAATCAGTTGATGAACACGTTGACTTGGGTATTACTATCATTTCTGACCTTGGATGGACCAAACAAGTAACCAAATCTGTTCGAAAAGCCAACTCTATGCTGTTTTTGATAAGGAAAGCTTTCTATCGGCCAACCCCCAGGATGTTAACTACCCTATACAAGACATACATTCGGCCTCATCTTGAGTTTGCGATACCAGTGTGGTCTCCGTTATTAGTGCGCGACATTCAGTTGTTAGAATCTGTTCAAAGACGCGCTACTCGTCTTCCTCTAGGCTTTGGTTTTCTACCATATGAAGAACGTCTGAGACAGTTAAAGTTGACCACCCTGAAAGCGCGACGTGAACGTGGTGATCTAATTAATATGTTCCGTGTTGTGAGTGGTGCTTTTCAGTGCGATTTGTCTAACATCTACGGTATTAACTGTGATACCAGACTTCGTGGTCACCAGTTTAAGTTAAAAAAAAATCCTTCATTTCGCAACAGTCATATGAACTTCTTCACTAATAGAATTTTTGATCGGTGGAATTCTCTCTCATGTGATATTGTGTCAGCATCTAGTATTAATGTATTCAAAAATAGACTAGATCAATTTTTACTATGTAATTGATAAAATGTACAAATGTTTTTTTTTTCAGTGTCTGTTATTACCAAAGTGTATTTTTTGTTTTTGTATTATTTTTTTGAATTATTTGTTTTATTTTTACTGATTGTCTTCTCTGTTCTCAAATTTATTTTTTGTATTCATTTTTTCTTTTCACGCTATAATTATTATTGTTACTTTTAGTTATGTATGTTTAATATTGTATTTTGTTATTTATACACAGCGTTACAAGTCTCGGTTTCTGCTGTGTCTCTTATATAAATAAATAAATAACTTCATTTGAATCGACAGGAGAAAGATAAATAGAGTACGGATTACTAACTAAATTACTATTTAATAGTTCAAGCGGATCTATATTATTCGAATTATTTATTTTTCATCACCAATGTTTGAAAAGTACAAGTTTAATTAATCAGCTGTCAGAGCATTAGTACATAAATTAGAGTCTACACTACTCCCACTTTCTTTCCTTATAATTCCCCACATTGTCTTGGACTTATTGCTTGAATTTAAAATTAAGTTTTCATAATAAGTCTTTTTCGCTTCTTTTAATTTTTTATTATATTTTCTTTTTTATAATTTTTATAATAAATATTAATTCTGAAATCAAGTTTTTTTTAGGCATTTGGGTTTATGTTCCGTATACTCCCAACAGCTTAAATTAGACCTAAGCTGCATGTTTGGAATAGAGTTTATTGTAACGTAAGAAACGAGATAGAACGTCGTAAGAGTGGGGAACCAATAGAAACCAATTAACGCTTCTGTTGTTGACAGAGATACACGCGTTTCTAACATGAAGATGTTGGAATATAACTGATATTTTTGTGACTTTATAAAGTTAATGTTTTTCAAAATATGCATACTATAAATCTCATAACAGGTAAAAATTTCTTTATGAGTACCTGTTTATATTTAAAGCAATTGCTTTATTAAAAAATTCAAGCTCATCTGGTTTCGAGGTCATTTCTAATAAACTATTAAAATCTCTTGAAGATATTCAGACCAATTCTGTAACTCAGTTACTATGATCATAGCAACTAAATTTGTCACTATGAGCAAAGTCAGTTACTATCATAGTAACTTTGGGGTATTTTGTTTTCTGTAAGACAAAAGTTACTACAATATTTAGTAACATGTTACTATAAAAGTTCCTATCATAGTAACTACCAAATGCTGGTGTTTATAAGTAATAACTTAGTTCTTATGAAAATAAAAATTACGGACATTTGATTTTAAGTGTAATTTTTAGATATAATAGAAAACGAAGAAGATTGTTAAAGAAAATTATATAAATTAAATATATATAAAATATGTATGTGTGAGTGTAGGTAAATGTTTATATTGCAGGATATGAAATATATTAAAGATCAAAAAGTCTTTTCTATTTCCTTATTTTAAATACGAGTCTTTTCTTAAATTATTTTTAAAAAATGATTTTTGTTTTTAAAAAAAATGACAAAAGTTTTATTCTGTGACGCAAAAATAGTTTCATGAGGGGGGAGGGTTATAAAATGAGACGTATGGAAGTAATAACAAAACAAGGAAAATGCATCGAAGTAATAAAAAATTCAGCTTCATGGGAGGTTCTAACCCCCAAATCCCATCCGTCTGCGCCAATGGTTCTACTGTCGAGAATTTGTCTTTGCATTCCTTTTTTTTTATTACTTCACTCATTTTGTTTTTTTTTAAATATTTTATAAATGTGTATACCATAATATATATTATATAACAACAAAATAATGTAAGCAATACAATATTTTGACATTTTTAACCTCAACTGTCATCTGTATATCACACACTTTAAAGTGTGTTGCATTTTGTAACTAACATCATTATTTTCTCAGTAATTGTTAGGATTTGCAGAAGGTGGTTTCGCGTGAGCACAATACAACACAAGTTGAATAAACTTATTTATTGCAAACTGATATTAAGAATAACTACATATGACACACCAGAATATATTTTATTAGAAGAGTTGAAATTTTATTAGAAAAAACATTAGGATAGAAGCTACCAAAAGAGCTATTAAATTCAAAGAGCGGATAATAAAACACCCAGAAAAAAACTTGCTCTATCAATGCTGGAAAGAAATAGAGAGGAAAGGGATACATGGAAAGATACAATCCAAATGGGAAGCAAAAAGAAGGAAATGATTTGACCATAATGGTTTCTCAGCTAAGGAAATAGCAAGAAAGAGGTCGGAAGGACAAGATTTGACCCTGGAAATAACTGATAGAATGCGAGATATCCAAGGACAAGAAAGAAGTGAGAGGATAAAAAATTCGAGGTATAATAGTAAATACAAAAAAACTTGGACGACGCAAATACCCGAGTATCTCAAAAGTCAAAGTAATGGATTAAAAAAGAAGGTAATTGCAAGATTTAGATGCGGAAATGAGGAAAGAGAAAATGAGTACTGGAGAACGGATGAACAAAGAATGTGCAGGATGTGCGGAGAGGAAAGAGAGACCTTGGAGCATATAATGAAGAATTGTTGATGAAATTTAAGGAAGGAACAAGAGAAGGTGCGTTGTGTGGATCAGGGCAAGGATTGAAATGGATGGAGGACGACTTAGAGAGAAGAGAAGATTTGAGACGGAGATTCCCCAATAATTAGAATAAGTACTTGAAAATAAATGTAATTAGGCTATAGGTAAATAATATGTAGATTTTAACCGAAAGGTACAAATAAAATAACTATCTATCTACATATGACACACACTCACGTTGGACCACACACAACGGTTAAACTTGACATACTGATTGTTATGTGTGTTAAATCAGTACAAAAATACAATCGCTTATTGTCTGCGGTCCAGACGCTAATTCAGCATTTAGTGTGATACAGGCATCGCTCTTAAACGCCTGATATCTAATAAACTATCTTGTAAACCCAAACGCAACTGATTTAAATATCTAACATTTCCCCTCGATGCGTGTACTACTTGAACAATAACATATTATTCAGGTTTGAAAAATATCGAATTCATACAGCGAGTATGATTGGATTTTGGAAGTCTTTTCGTTAAGAAATCAGCGACCATATCTTCACTCGGCATGTATTTGGGTTCGATCAGCTTGTCATTCGCAGCTTGTCGAATGGAATGACATTGCACGTCGATGTGTTTACTGCTTCCGTGAATGGTGGGATTTTCAGCTAGACTTAGGGCTCCACGGTTGTCGTTGTAAAGTGTTGTTGATTCCTTTACTTTTGCCCCGAGCTCTTGTAAAAGAGTGCGTAAATATAACGCTTCCTTGGTTGCTTCGCTCAACCCCATATATTCCGCTTCAGTTGAGGATAGAGCGACTGTCTTCTGTTTTCTGGATTCCCACGACAATGGACCGTTGTTTAACGTAAAAACGAATCCAGTGTATGAACGTCTTTCGACAGGACAATTCCCCCAGTCGGCATCCACATAGCCTTCCAATGTCTTTGAGTTAAGGTCATATGGCAGACTTAATTCTGTCGTTCCTTTCAAATAGCGCAGCACTCTCTTTGCCGCTATCCAGTGGGAATGTCCGAAGCAATTATTAAATTGGCTCAAATAACTTACAGCGAAACTGATGTCGGGTCTCGTAGTAGTGGCCAGGTAGGACAATACCCCAATTAGCTCGCGATACGGCAACTTTGTATCTTCATCCGTTGGTTTCTCTTCGGGAAGTAGATTCGGACGAGGTAGTATCGGTGTACTTACGGGATTACAGTCTGACATCCCGAAACGTCCTAGGATTTCAAGTATATAACCCTTCTGGATCAGGATTATCTTCCCCTCCTTCCTTAGAAATTCTATTCCTAAGTAGTGGCTTGCTTCTCCAAGGTCTTTGACTTCTAAACTACGTCTTAGGTGTGACACTAAATTTTCAACAGACTTACGTTTCTTGGTCACGACCAAAATGTCGTCTACGTAGATGGCAACGAGTATGGTGTCTTCTCCGCTGTTAATACGGTAGATGAATGGGTCGGACTTGGTTGGTACAGCTTCGTACTTTCGAAGAATGTTGTCTAACTTTGTATGCCAATTTCTTCCAGCTTGCTTTAAGCCGTATAATGATTTTTTCAGTCTGCATACTTTATCACCTTTATGTAGTTCTTGAAGTATCTTCTCACACTTCTTGATAAATTTGTCATCACGCTCTCGATGATTCTTTTCAAAGTTTCTGGAAGCAATTTCGGGAGCTCTATGTGAATCTCTTCTTCCAATTCTTCGTTTAAGTAGGCAGTTGTGACATCGAGCTGATACATTTTCATATTTTTTGGAGCAGCAAGGCTTATTAAGCTTCTGATGGAACTTGTCCGGGCAACAGGAGCGAATGTCTGGTTCAAATGAATTCCTGGCTGCTGTGCAAAACCTTGTGCAACAAGACGCGCCTTCCTTCTTTCTAGATTACCATCTGCTTTATATTTGTTTTGCAGTACAATTCGGCTTCCGATAACACGCTGGTCTTTGGGGCGGTCGACCAATATCCATGTATCGTTTTTTATGACTGATCTAAGTTCACAGGAGATAGCGTCATGCCAGTCTTCGGCATCCGGTCCTTTCAAAGCAGTAACTAGTGAAACTTCAGCAATGAGAGACGACTCTTCATCATTGTTTATTTCTTCTTCGATTTCTTCCAAATCAGTGGAACTGTTTTGAGGTTCCAGTGGCCTTGCATATTCAAGCCGGGGTCTCCCTCGTGATCCTGTTCGCAATTTTCTAGGGCAACCACGACCGTTTCGGGGTGGAGGTGCCGAAACATTTCCTGGTACATCGATGGTTTGTACTTCATTCGCGGCATTCTCGTCATCTTCATTTTCCTTGATTTCTATTTTGACTGTTTCTTTTCTGTCGTCCATCTCCCTTGTCGATTTCGGTCTTCGAGAACCTTACGTCTCTGTAAATTCCTACTTTTCTTTGTTTTGGTAGCCAGATTCTAAATTCCTTGGAATGATGAGCGTATCCATGAAATATTCCGTCCAGGCTCTTTGGTTCCAACTTTCCTCGTCATGGTTTTCTCTCTAGGAAATATACTCTTGACCCAAATTCTTGTAGTTGACTTAAGTCGGCCTTCTTTCCCGTCCATACTTCTATTGGACTTAGACCATTTAGACTCTTGGTAGGGCAACGATTTCGTATGTAATTCGCAGTACTGATTGCTTCATCTCAAAAACTTGGTGGAAGATCTACTTGGATGAATAGACATCTTGCCATTTCCATTAGAGTGCTTTTCTTCCTTTCAGCGATCCCATTCTGTTCAGGGGTAAACGGGACTGTCAATCGCCTAGTCATCCCCTTCTTTTTGAGGAATTCGTCAACTTGCTTGTTCGTGTATTCCGTGCCGTTATCTGTTTGTAGGCATTTGACCTTTTTTTCCGGTTTGGGTTTCCATCAGAGAAATTACTTCTTTTGTTATTTCAGCAACTTCATCCTTGGATTTGACGAACCGTATTTCACACCATCTCGAGTTATCGTCGATGTATGTGACAAAATAACGAGCCTTTCCAAGCGACTCGACACGCATGGGCCCACACACGTCGGAATGTATAATAGCCAGCATTTCTGATTCACGTTCTGACTTCTTTGGAAATGCGTTTCGTGTCATTTTACCTCGGTGACATACATCGCAGTTCAATTTGTCAATAACTCGCGCAGGGTCCATATCTGACATTTGATCGTTCTTTATTAATTCGCGAACGTCGGCTACGATAAGATGACCTAGGTGTTGGTACCATATCATCAACAATTCAGAAGAATTCTTCACGGCAAGAGCTGTGCTTCGTGTCTCGCCGGTCTCTTTCGTTTGTTTTTCGCTCGCGTAGTACAAGTCACCAATCCGATCGGCAAATAGCTTCACTTTTCCTTTTCGATCGTAAACTAATGCAGTCTTTCTAAAAAGCAAGATCTTTGATACAGCAAGAAATTACGAATAGAATTAAAGCTGCTAATGCATCGTATTTTGCACTTGGTCCCCACTTTAAAACGAAACTCTTGTCGAGGAGCATCAAGATCAAGTTATACCAACTTATAGTACGTCCCGTATTTATGTATGGCTCCGAAACATGGACCTTAATAACGAGAGATCGACAACACCTCGTAGTTTTCGAAAATAAAATATTACGCTGAATCATTGGTCCAATTCAAATTAATGCTGAATGGAGAATTCGTAAGAATAAAGATATCCGAGAACTGTACTCAAGGCCAAGTGTCACACAAGAACTCAGAGGCAGACGATTACAGTGATTAGGACACGTTATGAGGATGATGGAAGACAGAAGGATTAGGAAGATATGGGAAGGGAGATTGAATACCCGTCGACCAGTGGGAAGACCTCGCGAGAGATGGAGAGATCAGTTAACAGAAGATCTGACAAGTATTGTTATACTGGGTATTTGGTAAGACTTGACAATAAATAAATCGAGATGGAGGGCTTGTATAAGTGAGGCCAAAAGTCAACCTGACTGATAGTTCCCAAAGAAGAAGAAGAAGATATATAAATGTAAAGTGTAATTTGTAATTATTGAAACTTTGAAAATGGCGAGAGCTGAAACTGCAGTCAGTGAAAATAAAAATTATGTGAAACAAAAAACAATGCTTTTTTCAACCTCTGATGTGATTTTTCTGACAACTTGTGGATTTACGTCTCTGGGTCTTCCGCTTCGGTCCAAGCCCTGGTCATGCATATGAGCGACCTTGAATAGTATTTTTAATTTCAACCGGAAAAATAGATGTCGGTAGTGACGATATTAACGCACTTTTTGAACGATAGATGTCAGTAAAGTTAAGATATTAACGTACTGGACATATTTTTGACAGATGTATTTGAATCATAGTTAAGAAACCGTCAAACCTCAATGATAATGATAGTATTACATTTTTCTGTGCACAAAACCAAAAAATATAAAACGAAATTACTGAGATATTTTACGGTTACCATTTCAGTAGTTATAATAAGCTCCGTGAAGTTATGTTATAATAGTATTATGTATAAAAATATGTATATATGTTAAGTATATAGGGTGTTTGTTTGAAACGGGGCCCCCCGAAAATCTCCTTTATTTTAAAAGATATAAAAATCTTCAGAACAAAAGTTAAACTAGACAAAAAGGCACATCTAAAGGTTACTATAAGAATTCTGAGGCACTTCTGGTTTCACCGGAAATGATGTCAACTTTTGATCTAGCATAAGGAATAGATAATTTTATATTTTTTTCCTAAAAGTACATTAAATTAGCTTTACAATGACACCAAAAAATCATATTTTTATCTTAACCATTTCAAAATGGCGACCTTTTATTTACAAAATAATAATCAACATAAGATTTACAAAGCTGAACGTAGCAAGCTTTGAAAACGATAAAAAAAAGAAACAAAATATCTCTAAAATAAACTATTTGACTATTTAGGAAAAATAAACTATTACTTTTTACAATTATTTTACAAAAAAATAAATAAATACAAATGTTCGATCAAACCACCATTATTGTCCACACATTTTCTCATTCTTAATAAAAACTCTTCCATTGCCCTTATAAGAGTACACTCTTGGATATCCCGGATTGCACTTCTAACCCTTTCTTCTAAATCTTCTATCGTCGTTGGTGTTGTCCGATACACTCTATCTTTTAAATACCCCCAAACGAAAAAATCCAATGGCGTGAGATCCCGGCTATCGTGCAGGCCAGGGGTTAAGTGTATGTCTTCCAATCCATTTATCTGGGTATTGGCCATTTAAATAGGCACATACGTTTCTAGCGTTATGAGCTGGTGCTCCATCTTGT
The DNA here is from genome assembly GCA_963971575.1 of Liopterus haemorrhoidalis. Lineage (NCBI taxonomy): Eukaryota > Metazoa > Arthropoda > Insecta > Coleoptera > Dytiscidae > Liopterus > Liopterus haemorrhoidalis. The sequence continues at coordinate 21,050,890 of OZ020625.1, forward strand.
TGGAACCACATTCCTATCCTATCAGCAAGTGGTAAATCATCCAACAAATCCTCCACTTTATTTTGTAAAAAATTTAAATACCTGTTAGCTCTAAGGCTGCCATGGTAAATAATTGGGCCTACAATTTTTGTCCCTAGAATTCCCAGCTAAACATTGAAACCAAACCTGTGTTGGAATCTGGAAGATCTTAATTTCCTGGGATTTTCCGTCGACCAACGTCTTACATTATTCCTATTTAATAAACCATTTCTGATAAAATTGGATTCGTCCGAAAACATTATTTTAGAATGGAAGCGATTATCATTTTCCCACATACCCAAAAACCAATTACAAGAGTTCAATCGGCGATCTTCATCATTTGCGTGAATAATTGGCTTGCATGCGGTTTATAAGGCTTAAACCCATGTTTTTTTAAAACCTTCCAGGCTTTCCACTGTGAAACACCGCATTCTTTTGCAATCTCCCGCACCGACACTTCCGAGTCGTAGTGGACGTAAACCAATATTCTTTCTTCGTCATTTTCTACATGGTTTGCTCTTTCTGGACGTCGTTTTTGAATTTCGAAAGAACCTCGCTGGTTTAATTTGTTCACTAATTTGGCAAAATACTGCCTTCTCGGCTGAGCTCTATCAGGATACCTTTCCTGATAGAGTTGCTGGGCCTTAACCACATTGCTTTGGCACTCTCCGTATATCAAAACCATATCTGTCATCTCTTCGTTGGTATATCGTACATAAACCATGATTAGGTACAAATAACGACTTACTACCAATTAATACAATTTTTTTTTCAAACAAAAATAAGCAAAATAAACTATTAAACTCTTGTTATTTATAAAACATTTAATTGAAAAATTAAAATTTAAGTTTTTTTTTTTTTTGATTTTGGCTCTTTAGTCCTAATATATATGGACCTTTAGCCAGCTACTCTGTTATTTTTATATTGGATACTTTATTAATTTAATGACAAATACAAACATCCATGCCATGACCGGGATTCGAACCCGAGTCCCCACGGTTAGCAGTCAAATGAGCTGACCACTACGCCATAGCGACCGGCAAAATTTAAGTTATTGCATGTTATTTCATATAATAACTAGTTATAACAGTTTATTTTAGAGATATTTTGTTTATGTTTTTATTGTTTTCAAAGCTTGCTACGTTCAACTTTTTAAAACTTATGTTGATTATTATTTTGTAAATAAATGGTCGCCGATTCTTGAAACTTTTTGTGTCATTGTAAAGCTAATTTAATGTACTTTTAGGAAAAAAATATAAAATTATCGATTCCCTATGCTAGATCAAAAGTTGACATTATTTCCGGTGAAACCGGAAGTGTCTCAGAATTCTTATAGAAACCTTTAGATGGGCCTTTTTGTCTAGTTTAACTTTTGTTCTGAAGATTATTTGTATCTTTACAAATAAAGGATATTTTCGGGGTGTCCCGTTTCAAAGAAACACGCTGTATATAAATTATTTTTAAACTTTAATTATTGTTATATTATTAATAATCATTGATATAATGCATTTTACTGTATATTTTTTTGCCTACCATTTTCTGTTAGCTGGTAAAGTTAAAAAAAAAATGGTATTTTCAGTTATCAAGTAAATTTAATCTGTAATAAATTTAATTGAAGCCTATTTGCTATAAAGCTTCTATTAAATTTATATATGGAATAAATTTATTTGATAATGTGAAATATCAGTTTGCAATAATTTCAATATATTACTGGTATATTTTTGAATTTTCGCGCTTTAACTTTTTAGTTCCGACTGTAAAGATAGATGGTAATGAAATACGATATTTTCTACAGTGACTGTATAAAGACAGTGTGGCCATACGATGGTCTCATTTTCTATTGGTCGAGCTGAAGTCCGCCATGTTTCTACCAAATTTGTTACAGATTATATATGGTTTACATGTGTTTAGCTTGTGTTTCAAGAGATTTAAGTGATATTTTCAAATAATATACGTATATTTAGACGTTTAATAGTGAATATTGTTGTGTTTGTGATGAGTAATGAGTAATGTAGATAATGTAAACTGTGCACATATTTTAAATTGTCACAAATTAAAATTAAACTTAATGAAACGATTTGTTATGTTTAGGTTTAAAATTGCTGGGAAAAAAGGCTAAATGAACATAAAAAACATTATGCCAGTAAATCAATGGATGGCTTCACAATTATAAGAAGTATTTACTTTAATTAATTTTAATGTTATTCCATGCTGATTTCATTTTATTTTTCACCTGACCATAATTTTAGTTGAATAAATGCATAATTGATAATATATACATCAGTTTTCTTTATTAATATATCATTTATACCATGAGTTCAAAAAGAAATTGCATAAGGGTTGGCTATGGAAAATAAAAGTAATGCCAACAGAAAGCTTTAGAATTAATTTACTGTATGAATTAATTAAATCACTCTTGTTGTCATAAGTTATTTATTGTTACATAAAGCTTGTAGTATACATCAGTGTTTCTCAACCAAAAACGCACCGCGGACCAGTAAAATATATAATTTTCTAACGCGGACCACTAATAATAATTGTTGGTTAATTTTTTGCAAGAAAACAAATATATTTAATGTGCTACTAAATAAATTTTATTTGTAGAAAATCACAGAAAGTTTACAGAAAATAAACAAAATATAAATTATTTACATAAAAAATGTGTCTAAAAAAAAACAAAAAAACTGCAAAAAAACATACGAAAACTTTCGTGGACCACTAAAATTTTTCTGCGGTCCACCTGTTGAGAAACACTGGTATACATTATTTTATTTTTCCATAGCCAACTCTTATGTAATTTCTATTTGAACTCAGGGTATATAACATGTTCTGCTTATTCTTTTTTAATATGAAAATATCCTTTTTTTTTATATAAACATGCGTTTTCCAAAAAATTAGAGAAATGTTGGGTTCTCTAATTTTTATAGAACCTTATCATCATTTTTTCCCTATCTTTTTATTCTAATTCTAATGTCCTGTTTGAACTTGTTTTCTTAAATTTAAAATATTCAAATTAAAATGTTGGAAATTCCCGTTTTTATAAAAAAAAAAATGTTTTAGTTTTTATAGGTCCTCAAATAAATTTATAAAATAATAAAAACATATCTCTTATATTTCCTTTCATGTCCTTTTTTAAGAATTTTTTTCACATGTTTTCTTTTATGTTGCAAACATTTCAAAAAAATACCTTCATCGGTAGGCAATTTTAATATTTATCTTAATAAATGTTGAATCATATACATGTTTTTTCTTAACAATAAATTGATATTCACATATACATAAACATAAACACGTAAAACTATTAAAAATTTAAGAAATATTATAATATATTAGGATATATTCACATTTATTCTATATAACCCAATACAAATCTGGAATAAACATGGCGGCTACAGTTCATATGGCCACACTGTCTTTATACAGTCACTGTAATATTTTCGATTAACCAGGCGACGTCTATTCTTGTTTACCTACATTCTTTGCTACGGTCTTACCTGTAAATTGAGTCCCCAAAATGCTTAATATCTACATCGAGGTCCTTGGATGTATCTAAGCCGACTGCCACGAATCTCAAATTTTTAAACTTGACCATGTTTTTCTTACTTGAAAATTTAGTAATATCTGGTTTTAGGATTACTGCCTCAGAACGCTTAAGAGCTTTAAATGTTTCGCGATGGGTATCTACTGTCCATGTTGCAATTAGAGTTGAATCATCTTGGTAGAGCCCATCAATGGGTTGTATGAAGTTTTTTATTTCTTTAATATCATCTAAAGAGTCACAAGCTGTCTTTTGTGTTTCGGAATAATTTGCAGATATATTTAGATTTTGATAAGCGTTTGACCAAATCATCTTTTCATCGCTGTCAGTTGTAATATGTTTCAAGCCCGCTGGGAAATATCTTTGTTGGTAATTGTAGAATATCCTAAAAGCATAAACAGTATTAGTACGACAGCTAGCAACGATTTCGAGAAAGAATTTTAGGTCGATTGGTTTTCTGGTATTTCTTTTTTTTAGGCCCAGTATTTCGAACCATAGATAAAATTGACTATCTATGGGATAAGTTGTTATCAAGGGAATAAACGTTTTTTTTGCGTATTTCCAATTATTTATCTATAGAGTAACTAAGTTATCCATAGGATAAGTTATTCACAACGTGTAGGTACTGATAAATATTATCCATTGAATAGAAATTGATGTGAAGTGTGAATTTTAACACATTTCTGGGTTTTGCAGGTATTTAGTAACTGAATGATGATTATTTGGGATGCCAAAACAACCTTTATGTCAAAATATTTTTTTATGAATTTTAATTCGAATGCCTAATACCATTATTTAAGTTTCTAAATACGTGCAGTATTTTTTTTATACACTATTTTGATCATTAAGATTTTGAAAATTGCGCCTATGGCTTCCATCGGTTGCTTAAATCATAAGCCCCGCCCTCTCATTTCGTCAAACATAGAATTAAATTATAGTTTCAACACTTCCCACTGGTTATTAAATTTACGCTTTTAAAAATTAAATGCAACATTTACCAAAATATAACTAGAATTTTGACAAAATAATTTAAACAAAATAAAAATGCAAAAGGGAAAATAAAAATAACAGGATTCGAAGTCTAGTTTGCAAATTACAAAGCGCACGACAAAACCAACTACGCTACTAGAGCTACTAATCTGGTGTGTTACATAGCGAATTAAATACAAACGATTCCGCTTAATTGGGCCACCGCTTAATTGGGGCAGCCGCTTAATTGGGCCACCGCTTAATTGGGGCAGCCGCTTATTTGGGCCAAATCTCAAAGAACAGAAACCAAACCAAGGAACCAACAGTAAATTTACATGTTTAATTGGGACAACATTCCGCTTAATTGGGACAGTAAATTTAAAATCATAGTACATATTATGCTACACATATTCCCAACCAGGAGGCAAAAAAATGTGTGGCCGTGTTACAGCGTTATTTTATGCAGGAAGGAGATGAAGGGGCCCTACATCCTCACTGAATACCTGTGCTGATTTTGTAGAAGTGAAATGTTACAAATCAAAAGACAGACTACACTTGACGCATTTTTGAATTGAATTAAATTGTATGTACCTATTTATTATTTTATTTTGGAATTTATTATTATTTTTTCTTAAAAGTTTATATTTTTTGATTATATGTAATTTATAGTTTTGTGCAAGAGTTTATAAAATAAAATTATTGAAAGAAAAATATGCATTGTTTAATTTTATTTGAAATTCGCTTAGTTGGGGCAGCCGCTTAATTGGGCCAAAATGCCTAAGTCCCGATGTGTCCCAATTAAGCGAAATCGACTGTATTTAACATATTTTAGTTAAAAGCACAAAAAATGCGTTATTTCCGAAAACATAATCTGATCAAAAATTCCTGTTGTACTATTCCGGTTCACACCAATGTACATTACTCAGAAAATGTTCAGATTTTTAGTTTAAACCATCTGGGCTACAGGGTGTGGAACAATTTTTTTTGCATAATTTTGGCAAAAATCGCATCAAAATAATTTATTTTGCAAAAATAAAATTTTGATCGTTAATTCACGTACTAAGGGCTTTCATTTGATATCCTACTCAGAATTTTAAAAAAATATATTTTTTTTTTGATGAGCACATATTTGTTTATATTTTTAGGGGGATATGTTTTTTAGATGTTTTAGTATTTTTCCTATGTGCGGGTCAAAGTTGTATAAGCATGCCAAATTTCAACTCTCTAGGTTTAGCCGTTTGGCTACAATTTTTACCGAACAGACAGACAGACGACAAAATGACGGTATAAGGGTTTTTTGGTCATACCTACAAAACCCTTAAAATGACAGATTTTGACAGCTAGGTGTCAAAAACATTTTATTAATAAATATATGTACATAATATCAGTGGGGGACTGGGCCGCCAGGATACCGAGCAATTTCCTGGTAGACCGGTCCCAATAAGGCCGATTCTTGAATCAATGGGGCCGGTACTTAGATCAATGAGCCTGGGTCTTGACCCCATGAGGCCGATTTATTTCAATTTTCCAGGGCCGGAGAATTTTGCCAGTCCGCTACTGCATAATATAAGCATATATACTATGTACATACCAAAATAGGGAAATTAGAAACATGTATCAAGGACTAAAAAAAGAGAGAGTAGGGTTCCAGACAAAAAACATATTTATGAAGAACAAACAAGGGCAGTTAGTAGGGAAGGAAGAAGAAATAATAAGAGCTATGGAGCGACCACTTTAAAGAATTGCTAAACGAAACAACAGAAGAAGCTGAAGAAGAAATAGAGGAAGAAGGGTACGAATTAGATAACCAAGTAACAGAGGAGCCTCCAACCCTACTAGAAATTGAGACAATAATCAAAAAATTAAAAAATAACAAAAGTCCGGGAAGCGACCAATTAACAGCTGAATTGTTTAAACAAGGAGGTGAAATAATAGTAAAATTGATCCACAGACTAATAGAAGAAATATGGGTGCAGGAGAAGATGCCGCAAGAATGGAACGAAGCAATCCTAATACCGATTTTCAAAAAGGGTGACAAGACCAACTGCCAAAACTATAGAAGCATTGCGCTTCTAAATATAGCGTATAAAGTATTAGCAACGTCCTTAAAGAACAGGTTAACAACTTTGATTGAAAAAGAACTTGGAGAATATCAATGCGGATTTAGGAGAGGAAGAGCAGTAACGGATCAAATATTTACACTACGAGAAATTCAGGCAGAGAGTTACCAGTACAAAAAAGAAACACATATACTTTTCGTTGATTTTAAGCAAGCATACGACAGAGTGAAAAGAAAAGAACTATACAAAGCGTTAAAAGAACTAGGAATAAGAAGAAAACTGCTCAATTTAATAAAACTAACACTCGAACAAACAAATAACAGAGTGAGAGTAAATGGAATTGCATCAGAGAAATTTGAAGTGCACGAAGGCTTAAGACAGGGAGACCCGCTGTCATCACTATTATTTTGCGCTGCATTAGAATCCGTAATAAGAAAGGCAAATATAAATAGATCAGGATTGCTGTACCATAAACGTCATCAATGCCTGGCGTTTGCAAACGACATCGCTATACTTTCAAGAACGAGGCACGAACTACAAAATACAACTAAGAGACTGAGCGAAGCAGCTGCGAAAATAGGACTTATAATAAATGAGAATAAAAGCAAGTATATGCAATGGACAGAAAGCGAAGTGGGTAAGAATTTGGAAATAACAATGACAGGAAAAAAATATACGTTTGAGGAAGTGGATCATTTTGTATACCTAGGAGTAGAATTCTATAGAAAACCGGACAGCTTGATGGAAATACAAAGAAGGATTATGTCAGCAAATCGTAGCCTATTTGGTTTGAGAAAATTTTTGTATAACAAAAATTTATCCAAAAGATTAAAAATTAGAATCTATAAAACAATAATAAGACCGATAGTTGTGTACGGAAGTGAGATATGGACGCTGAATACAAAGGAACTAACAAGGATAAAAGTGTGGGAAAGGAAGGTCCTAAGAAAAATATTCGGAGGAAAAATGACTCAAAACGGATAAGAAAGACGAACAAATAGAGAATTACAAGAGTTATACAAGGAGCCGAACATAGTAGGAGTAGTGAAAAGTAACAGACTTAGATGGATGGGGCACATAATGCGAATGGACAGTAATAGAACACCAAGGAAGATATTAGAAAGTACCATAGGAGGCAAAATGAGACAAGGTAGGCCAAGGACGAGATGGAAGGTAGAAGTTTTAAAGGACATAAATGAATGGACAAAATAATTTAGTAATCTGCTTGAATTAATACAGAAATAAAAAAAAAAATATATTGGGTTATTTTTAGATAATTTACATTTATTTTTAAATAAAGAAATCATGGATGCTGATTTAGAAGATTTGCAAGCAGGCGATGGTGAAAAAATTGTAGAGTATTTAGAACGTCCATACATAGTTCGTGTTAGACCAAATCATATGAACCATTGGGATGAGAAATAAACGGTCGTATTTAATTTTCAGTGTTTTTGCATTTCCCTTCTCTATGCAGGATGCATTAAACATAAAACAATTTTTTCCCAAGCCCCTTGTTTATCTTTAAGGTTTACAGCGTCAGTAGCTTTATTTTCTATAATATTTTTACACTTTAACACAAGATTTACAAGTTGTATGGGTTACGTACTACAGAAACCTGCTTTTGAAAGGGCCAAAGAATTTGAACCAAATGTTGTCGGATCAATTTGATTTTTTTTTTTAATTTGAAGATAAAGATTGGCTCCGTTGGATTTAAGAGTTAAAATTTGGTTTAATTTTTAATTTTCAGTTTTACAATGTCCTAAACTTTGTCTAACTTCACATCACTGTTACTCCGTAAATCAATAACAATTGCAAATTCCATAACTAGAATCCTATAGATTGTACTTTTATCTTTAAAATGAGCCCTTGTTTATGAAAATCAATTATTATTTAGAACCAATTCTTTGGCCTACACCGAAACACTATTTATATGAAATACTGGCATTTACAAGCATCGAGAGATGTATTCATCTGGTAGCGTGGTTTTAAACTAATCTAATCGTAGTAGAGGGAGTTCAAAATCCACCTTCATTTTCTACACATATCTTTGAATTCTGTGTTTGTTTAGTAAGACATAAACTGTTGAATATGCTTGAAAATTTGTGTTCTGTTCAATAATTTTCTATTGATTTATAAAAATGGATAACTGAAGATCTTTGGAATAAAACAGTTAGTGACGTCAAATATACGTGTTTTATTTTAGACTTTGCTCTTTCTTAGGTAGAATACAAATTCATATTGACACAAATAAAAAATTGATGTGAAGTGTGAATTTTCACACATTTCAGGGTTTTGCAGGTATTTAAGTAAGTAAATGATGATTATTTGGGATGCCAAAACAAATTTTATGTCAAAATATTTTTTTATGAATTTTAATTCGAATGCTTATTACCATTATTTATGTTTCTAAAGATGTGTAGTATTTTTTTATATATCAAGGTTCATTAAGATTTTGAAAATTGCGCCTATAGCTTCCATTGGTTGTTTTTTGATTTCGTGTACATTCAAATATAGAATTAAATTATAATTTCAACAATTTCCACTGGTTATTAAATTTACGCTTTTAAAATTAAATGCAACAATTGCCAAAATATAACTAGAATTTTGAAAAAATAATTTAAACAATATAAAAATGCAAAAAAAAAATAATAAAAAATAATAAGTTCGTAGGATTCGAACTTATTTTCTTGGGTAGAATGTCAGTATCTTAGCCACTGCACCAAGATACACGTTACTATTTAGCGTGTTATATAACTATAAGTTTTCAACATTATTAGCAAAAAAACACAAAAATTGCTTTTTTTTCCAAAAACATAATCTGATCAAAAATTCCTGTTGTACTATTCCGGTTCACACCAATGTACATTACAAAGAATTTTTTCAGATTTTTAGTTTAAACCATCTGGGCTACAGGGTGTGGGACAAAATTTTTTTTGCACAATTTTGGCAAAAATCGCTTTAAAATAGTTTATTTTGCAAAAATAAAAATTTGTTCGTTAATTCACGTACCAAGGGCTTTCATTTGATACCCTACTCAGAATTTAAAAAAAATATTTTTTTTTCGATGAGCACATATTTGTTTATATTTTTAGGGGGATATGTTTTTTAGATGTTTTAGTATTTTTCCTATGTGCGGGTCAAAAAGTTGTATAAGCATGCCAAATTTCAACTCTCTAAGTTTAGCCGTTTGGCTACAATTTTTACCGAACAGACAGACAGACAGACAGACAGACAGACAGACAGACGACCAAATGACGGTATAAGGGTTTTTTGGTCATACCTACAAAACCCTAAAAATGGTCCCAAAAATTAAGTTAAATAATTATGGCCGGTTTCTGAAAGCTTAGTTAACTATAACCAAATGGTCAGAACATGGTTGTTATGGTTACGTATGGGATTGTTTTACTGTAATCGAGTTTAACCAAATGGTTAAACTCGGCTAAGCTTTCAGAAACCGGCCCTTAGTTGTAAACTCAAATAAAATTACACTTAAAACGATCTGAATTACCTGCATCTGTCTGTCTATATGTATAAAAGGCAATGTCCAAGAAGATATTTTTCGAAATTCAACCCCTAATGGGCGAAAAGGGTTGAAATGTGATTTCACGGTTTCCTTAATATCTCTTATGGCCAATGGGATATCGACTTAGTTGTTGCTTATAATGATTACCCATACAAATGCCAAAAAACATATTTCAGGATTTCGTCCTAATCAACCCCGAAAAGGGTGAATCTAAAATTGGGGTGAATTATACATCCCGTCTTATTTTCTGTGTTTTTTGAGTTAAAAAATTTCTTTTTTGTACATAAGTGTATTTTTAAAATATTTCGAAATGCTATTGAAAGTTTTTTAAAATTGCATCCCTTAAAGGTGAAAAGAAGTGAAATGTGAATTCAGGGATTCCTTAATATATCTTAGGACCAATGAGATATCGGCTTGATTTTTACTTACAAAGATTACTCTTACATAAGCCAAAATACTTATTTCAGGATTTTGTCCTAATCAACCCCTAAAGGGGTGAATCTACTATTGGGGTCAATTATACATCCCGTCGTATTTCCTATGTTTGTTTAGTTGCAACATTCCTTTGTGGCACACAGGTGTCTTTCTAAAATATTTCGAAATAGTTTTGACAGTTTTTTTAAATTTCACCCCTAAAAGGTGAAAATGGCTGAAATATAATTTCAAGGATTGAAATATAACTATCTCTTAGAATCAATAAGATATAGACTTGGTTTTTTGCTTATAACTATACTAATTTTTGAATTATTTTTTGAATTTCCTATTTATCTCCCCTACTATAATTTTAGGGGTGTTAAATAAATTTCTGACAAGTCAAGGGGTAAGTCAAAAATAATTGTTGAGAACCACCGGTCTACAATGAGAGTCAGAGACGTAGCAGGAGGGAGAGGGGCATTGAGGAGAAACTTCTTCACACATATTATTATTATTACATTAATGATTATTAACATAATTTTTTGATGATAAAAAAAAACTATTATTTCTACAAAATGATCTGTAAAATCAGAATTGGTAATAAATATTAATCACTTTTCACATACAAGGGCTTATTTTAAAGATAAAATTACAATATGGAGTGGTCAAGTGTTGACATTTGTAATTTTTATTCATTTACTGAGTAACAGTGATGTGAAGTTAAAAAAAAGTTTAGCACTGTAAAATTTAAAATTAAAAATAAATCCAAAATTTTCTTTTATACCTAGAAATTAAAAAAAAGAATGATTCGAACATATTTAGTCTATATTTTACGGTTTCGAAAAATAAAGGTTGATTTATAAATATTAGCACTTTTCCCTCTCCCTGTAAGCTACCCTCTTGAGGTAGGGGAATTTGCGATCACATCCCCAATGACGTATTAAGACTACTGGCCACCGCACCCCGCGGTCAATGATTGACTTTGGAGTTCGCTACATTCAGCTCTTAACATAAAAATTTACTTAAAAATATTACATTATGACGAGAAAAAATTCGACGAAAGGGTTAAGTCAACGTCTATTGATTTGTTTACATACACAGGAAACTATTATTTCAATATTAGGTATGTTCGATTTGCACATTTGCCGTAACTGTTTACTGCCGCGTTAAAAAATTCTGTTCGTTTTGTTTCGCAGTAACTGCAAAACTGTTCGATTTGTCGTAATTTACTGCCAGTTTATGACGCTACTGCGAAAACGATACAGCTGTTTCTCTTGCGGATTATTTGTTACGGCTGTGTTTGTTTACCTTTTTGAGTTGGTACCATAGATAAAGAATAAATGGTTGGTACTTTGTTTTTGACTTTTTGACAGGAATATGGCTAGCATTTTGTTTTGATATTTATACTATATTCTTTGATGGCTAATGTCTTACAAATTCTTTTTTTTTTGAATATCCTGGGACAATAGTTTCTACAAAATTTTTCAGTTTTTCTATCCTGGGGCATTTTGTAAACCTCGCAAATACAGTTCATAACTTCATCATCCGAACTCGAAAAATCTGAATCAGATGATTCTGGATTTGATAATATTTCCAGATCCATTAAATATATCTTATATTTTTCACACTTTCGACACTAGGCTCACCAGATTTTTTTCACAGAAAAAGAGTATAGGTACTAAAAAAAAAGGTTACACTCCAAAAATTCAAATAATGAGCAAAAAACAGAGGTCCTCATTCAAAAGTCTAGTGACGAGCAAAAAAAAAAGTCCTCACTCCCAAAATAGAAGTGATGAGCAAAAAAAAGGTCCTGACTTCTAAACTAGAAGTAATAAAAACAAGTGACCATCAAAAAAGAGTATATTCAGGGTTTTTATAAAAAGTAAGAGTATAGAAAATATTACTCAAAAAAGAGTATAATACTCTTAAAAAGAGTACGTCTGGTCACCCTATTCGACACACAAGATAATCTCCGAACCAAATCGTAAAAAGATTCTTAACCTGGAAAGTTATCTGACATCTGTCTGACATTTAACATTTACGTCAGACGTACTTCTTATTCTTTACGTATAAACAAATCGAACAGAAAATTAAACTCGCTGTATGTTACCAGTTTTTAGTAGTAAACTGCTAACTGCAGCGTTTTACTGCTAGTGTTTAGCAGTATAACGCGAAGGTGCAAATCGAACATACCTATTAAATTTATTAAAAGATCAATCCATTGTGCCTAAATAGATTTATTTACCTATTATATCTGGATAATAGTACGTTGTTCATCAACATATCATTTAAAAGTGGATACTTCTCTTTATTTGACTTTGTCATATTTTTGTGTAACACCCATAGATTTTTTTCGTGCATGTAGTGAGCCAAATCTTTATAAATATTCCTTATTAGATAAGTTAAAACAAATATTTCGTCTTCCATTTTATCCAACATTAGTCCATGATCCTTTTTTACCTGCCTGACTGTATAATCGATTATATCCATGGCGGCATCAATGTCCCATTTTGATATGTTTAACATCGTTGTCATATCCAAATTCGAAATATGATTGGTATCGTCCCCTAGTGAACCCCCTAGTTTACATATGATACAGTTGTACAAGTGAAGTAAGAGATTGTTTAACTGTCTTTTATGGAAAAGCATTGGTACTGCATTTTCCTTTTCTTCATAAGCTTCGGTGAAGGATCTAAAAAATTAAAATTAAAATATGTTAAATGTTCATAATACATCATAACTCTATTTTTATTTTTAATATGTAGTGTTGTCATTTAAAAGGGCTACATGCGTTGCAAATAGCCTTTGTTGCTGTGTGCAAAAAAAAGTAACTAACACTACATCATGCGTCATACAATATATAATGATAACAGTTTATATGTATGTATGTTAAGTTTTTATAAGTTATAATATCACAAGATTATTTATTTCTCATAAAAACTATGATATTATATATATATATATATATATATATATATATATATATATAGATATATGTAAGTCTTACTATATATAGATTGGGAAATGTAATATATTTTATTTCAAGTTTATAGTTTTTTACAAAAACATCAAAATCATAATTCATATATTTTTTTGGTAACCAAGTAACTTCAAACTTCAGTGAAGCTACTTGATAACTGCTAGAGGTAGGTACTCCCCCTCCTTAATTATTCTATGAACTCAATATGAGAAGAAAATGTAACACGCTTAAATTTTGCTCGTGTTGAGACAAACGCTGAGGTTATCATGTAATTTTCGTCTTTATACGCCGCTATAAAACGATCAATTGAAACAGTGTCGATTGTATCAGATAATTGCTCCTTCAAATATTTTTTATGGCGTTCTATAACCTTAAATGGGCCATCGTAAGGTCTCTCTAATGGTTTCTTAATTTTATCATTTCTAACAAAAACGTACTTACAAGTGTAAATATCACACGGAACGAAAGCTTTTCTACTGAAAAATCTATGTGGTATTACATGAATGTTATTCATGTAAGTTTTTAACTTACGTAAATATTCTGGTAAATTTAAATCACATATTTCAGAAAAATTTTGCGTGGTAAAGAATTGTCCAGGTAACTTTTTATTGTACCATAAACTAATTCTGCAGGACTACATTCTACATCACTTTTTAAGGTAGTTCTAATACTTAAAAGCATCAATGGTAGATTCGTTAGCTACATATTGGGACTATTTTGAGCTTTTAGCGAAGCTTTGAGCTGTCGGTAGAATCTTTCTACAATCCCATTAGATGAAGGATGATAAGCTGTGGTTCGAATGGAAGTAGTCCCTATCATTTGCATTAAAAGCTGAAAAAGACGAGAGTTAAATTGTTTTCCTCTATCCGTAGCTATCGTTGATGGAACGCCGAAACGTGATATCCAACCTTCAACAAGAGTTTCAACTACACATTCAGAACTTATATTAGATAGAGGAAATGCTTCCGGCCATCTTGTAAAACGATCTATGCTGGTTAAAATATTGGAAAATTGTCCACAAGTGTTAACTTTAATTATAGACCGGGAGCTCAACACATTTTTGGTCTCCGATTTCATACAGCATGCCTTTTGGAAGAGAGAATATTTACCCTGTGACAACAAAAAAGGGATGGTACTAAACCCCTGCACGTTTTCCGGTCATAGGGTAAATTGCATTTCCACTTGCACAAAATTTTTGTGTTTTTCTCTGATTTAATATTGCTTGCCCTTTTGTCAAAAGAAAGTTATAACAAATTTAAAGTCTTTTAATTATAGGCAAGCTGTATGAAAACGCGGAAAATCATATTTTTTTATTACAAGATCACATGACCGTTTGAGCCCTTTGGGACCCTCCGAATCGCATGCATATATTTAAAAGACTTTAAATTTGTTATAACTTTCTTTTGACAAAAGGGCAAGCAATATTAAATCAGAGAAAAGCACAAAAATTTTGTGTTTAAGTGGAAATGAAATTTTCCCTATGACCGGAAAGCGAGCAGGGGTTTAGTACCATCCCTTTTTTGTTGTCACAGGGTAAATATTCTCTCCTCCAAACGGCATGCTGTATGAAATCGGAGACCAAAAACTGTCATGAGCTCCCGGTCTATTATATCTATATGAATGCAGTCAAATCTCTTATCAGGTAGTGGTATACCTTCGATCTGTGACAAAGTATGTCCAGTTATCTTAGATTTTTGACAATTTAACAATTTTTTGTTCTGACAGATCACAAACCATTAATTTTTGCTATAAATAGTAGATCTGAAAAATATTCACGTCGGGGTCACCAATTGTAAGTCTTGAAAATAGCAAGTCTTACTATATATAGATTGGGAAATATAATAGTAGTATATTTTATTTAAAGTTTATAGTTTTTTACAAAAATATCAAAACCATAATTCATATATTTTGTTGGTAACCAAGTAACTTCAAACTTCATTGAAGCTACTTGATAACTGCTATATATATATATATATATATATATATATATATATATATATATATATATATATATCCAGGCTACAATTCTGCATCCACCCATTAAAAATTTACATTTAATCTTGCGTCCAGGTGCATACTGCGTCCGATATACGGACGCAAGTTTACATCGCCATGAAAATTATTTTTTGGGCTCATTAAGTGTTCTAGAAGCTATCTACGAATTTTAGTCTGGACGCAAAAATGATGATATTTTCTCAAAATGTATAAATTGCTAGTTTTTGCTTTTGCCACCATGAGCGCCACTGTCGCTAGCTGTATATTCGGATTAATATACATTTACATATATTGCTGAGTGTTTTGCGTCCTTACACTTGGCAACGTTGTATAACACGGGGGGAGCAGTTAAACAGCAGGATTCCCCAACTATAATGAGTAATAAAATTGTGTGGCCTGAGTATTGAATAAATCTGATGTGTCCAACACATAGCGACTCGTCGTAAATAAAAAACAGATGTAATGAATCTTATTTTTGAATTATCGAGAAAAAGTTTCTTTTCTCGACAGATTTTGCTTGTTACAAAAGTTAAGAAAGTAATCTTGAAATGTTCATAATTATTAGATAAAGAGAAAAGGATGATTAGTTAAAAATCATGATAGAATCAATTTCGAGTGCAAAAATAAAAAATAAATAAACTATGAAGAGGGGTCTCTTACTATAACTGCTTTTCTTTTACCACAATAAGTAATTTTACCTTACCTAAGATAATCTAAGTTGTAAGGACGTTCCATTTATAAGACTACAAAAGATTTTTCCGCCCCCCTTACGCTTGCTAAGGCATTTGACTAACTTGTAAGCTTAGCTAATTCTTTTTACATGTAAAAGGAATGACACCTTATATGACTGGAGGTAAGGTTTCTTTTTCCACATTTTTCTTTCCAGTTTTAGCGCGCATTTAAAGTGTGGATTAATTTAAACAATTAAAAAGTTTATAAACAGCTATAAACGCATGTTTTTTGCAAATAATATATAATAGCTTATATTATTGAACCTAAGCGAACTGCATTTTAATACACACCAAATGCTTTTTCATCGTTTACAGTTTTTAGGGTTTTGTAGGTATGACCAAAAAACCCTTATACCGTCATTTTGTCGTCTGTCTGTCTTTCTGTCTGTCTGTTCGGTAAAAATTGTAGCCAAACGGCTAAACCTAGAGAGTTGAAATTTGGCATGCTTATAAAACTCTTTGACCCGCACATAGGAAAAATACTAAAACATCTAAAAAATATATCCCTCTAAAAATATAAACAAATATGTGCTCATCGAAAAAAAAATATTTTTTTTCAATTCTGAGTAGGGTATCAAATGAAAGCCCTTAGTACGTGGATTAACGATCAAAATTTTATTTTTGCAAAATAAATTATTTTCATGCGATTTTTGCCAAAATTGTGCAAAAAATTTTTGTCCCACACCCTGTAGCCCAGATGGTTTAAACTAAAAATCTGAAAAAATTCTAAGTAATATACATTGGTGTGAACCGGAATAGTACAACAGGAATTTTTGATCAGATTATGTTTTCGGAAAATAACGCATTTTTTGTGTTTTTAACTAAAATATGTGAATTATATAATACGTTGTGTAACATGCCACATCAGTAGCTCTCGTGGCGTGGTTGGATTTGTCGTACGGTTAATTTTATAAGTTAACTTGCAAACTAGGGTTCGAATCCTGTTGATTTTATTTTTTGTTTTTTTTTTTCATTTTTATTTTGTTTAAATTATTTTGTTAAAATTCTAGTTATATTTGGTAAATGTTGCATTTAATTTTTAAAAGCGTAAATTTAATAACCAGTGGAAAGTGTTGAAATTATAATTTAATTCTGTTTGACGAAATCAAAGGGCGGGACTTATGATGTAAGCAACCAATGGAAGCAATAGGTGCAATTTTCAAAATCTTAATGAACTTTGCTGTATAAAAAAAAATACTGCATATATTTAGAAACTTAAATAATGGTATTAGGCATTCGAATTAAAATTCATAAAAAAATATTTTGACATAAAATTTGTTTTGGCATCCCAAATAATCATCGTTCAGTTACTAAATACCTGCAAAACCCAGAAATGTATGAAAATTCACACTTCACATCAATTTTTTAACGTCCGTCTTATTTTTAATAAAAATTTTATCTATCGCATTTTCACTTAGCATATTTTTATATATCAGTTCCTGATATTATAATACATATGCAATATTCAAAATCATTTCAACACAAATATTTATCCTTCTCATCTCTTTTTGCTGAATTGTTTGCCTCGTTTGTCTGAATTTAAAGACGAATTTCCGCTTTGACGATTACACTAGGGTTCCCATAATTCTCAAACTGAAAAACGGGACATATCTACCAGTTAGCGTATTCGAGCGTGTTACTTCTCTATACCTAGTAAGGGATATAATCGTTCTCGCAAATTTTACCTTTTTTTTTTTTTAATTTTATTTAGGCCAAATTTAGGGTGGGAAGTCTAAAAAATATATTTAAAGCGCCCTCTTATATGTGTATTTTGAAATACAGTCATTTTCTGTCGTTTTTTTTTAAAATTTATTCAATAACAGTAAACCGTAGTTTGTAATTGATATTATTTTTAAGATCTACGACTCAAAATACATAAGTATACACATTTTTAAGTAAATCGGAGAGAAAACATTTTTTCGATTTTTGATCATTTTCAAAGGTTTGTATGAGGATCCGTGTTTATTGTATCAGATGGGGTTTTAAGGCCCCTTTTTTTCTATACTAAACAATATATGAAGATTTGAAAAATTTAAACCACATTCTATTGTCCTTAAATTAGGATTTTTTAAAATTATTAAAAAAATAAAATAAAAAATTAAAATTGGACAAAAAATTGAAAAATTACAAAATGTCTCATTAAAAACTATCTTGATCTTTTTGATTAATAATTTGATGTTAATAATTCTTTGGCGCTGACATATACATGTAATTTATCAACAACCAAAATAAATTCGATATATGTTTTATAAAAAAAATATGAGATTAACATAATTAAGTTTTATTGGCAGGTAAAAGAGGTATCACTAAAAACGGGACATTTTCATGTCTCGGGGAATGTTCTGGGGACATTATCTATGATAACGGGACTGTCCCTGTCAAAATAGGACTGATGGATTCCTTAGATTACACACTCACCTAAACACCGATTGACATATAAACCATAAAAATGGTTAAACCGTATTATAAAAAATATTAAAAACTATTTAATTTTGATAATAAATCGTATAACGGCGCTAACCTATTTTATAATTCTCAATTCCAAGAATATAAATGAACGTCTTAATATATAAAAAATAATCAAATGTTTATTTTTTGTTAAGTATTCTTCATTTTTAATTCATATGTTTATTTGTTTGTTTTTTGTTTTATACTGAATTAAATAAAAGTAATTGACTTATTGTAATCTGTCTTTTTATTTACATATCTTGCGTAACATATGCATAAGTCATTCCTAAGAACTTTTTGTAAAGTTTTGCAGGCTGTTCGATTGAGATATGTTTACATTAATATAACAGTAAGTATAATTGGCAACTATGTAGGATGCAAGTTTACTGGTAAAATGTGTAACAGATATACTTACGGACGTAAAATTACCTGCATTCTGTAGGTGTATATTGGCAGGACGTAATATTGTTTTTAAAATAAAAGGAAGCGATTAAAATACTATTCTAAACGTGAAAAAATGAAATGTGTATATTAAAATAGTTCAAAATTTGCAAAAACTGATGCGCTTTCGTTAATCTATGCCAAAATTAAGTTAATATACTTCAACAAACGTAAAGATATCACTTGTATTTCTGGTGGATGCCAAACGGTAATAACTATATGTGGACGCCAAGTTGTTGCCCGGATTTATATATATATATATATATATATATATATATATATATATTTGAAGTTACTTGGTTACTGACAAAATATATGAATTATGATTTTGATGTTTTTGTAAAAAACTATAAACTTGAAATAAAATATACTACTATATATTAAAATATTTATTATAATTAATCATTTATAATTCTTTTAATGTTTTTTAACTTGATTTTTAAGTATTTTTCACATTTTATTTGTATTTTTATTTTGAAGACTGTTTTATAAAATTTGTAAAATTGTATATTTTTTATTTATAGACTGAAGATGACTGGATGTCCCAGTCGAAACGTCTCGTAAAATTATTTTTTAATAAAATTTGACGAGTAAATAAGAACTTTTATTTCTCCTTATATATATGTATATATATATATATATATATATATATTTCTCCTTATATATATATATATATATATATATATATATATATTTGGATAGTTGGGAAAAGATGATATTGTGTCGATAGTAACCACAATTATTTCATATAAGGCCTTTATTTCGTTAGCCATTCGCTAACTTTATTCAAGGTCTACAAACAAACATTAAATGCAGTTAGTTATGTATACATAACCCTAGTTTATATGTTACTTACTGAAATACTTAAGTGAGACACATGGATGTAGAATAACTATACGTTATGTAAAACCTAAATTCCGTTATTGACCTGAGAATCTTTTATATTTTTAAAAGTAAGCAAAAAAGAATAGATAGAATTCAGTGATACAGATAAACTTTTATAATTATTTTACATATTGGAAATTAAATAATAAAGTTTAAATTTTAGGCAATTAACATGTGGGTTTTCTTATTATTTTATAGTTTATTCTTATTGATGTAGATGTAGAAATTCTTTACTGATTCTAATGAAATAGTTTTACAGAATTTTTTAATCAATGTTTTAAAATGTGTGTAACTAGCATTAGTTTTATTTGAAGAAAAGAATTGTTGAAAAAAATTATATAATTTTGGTATATAATACGTAAAACATCTTTCACCAATTTGGTTCGTTACTTTAAAAAGTTGGGCTTGATCTCTATTGCGGGTTTTATTATTATGATTTAAAGAGGTAATGACTAGTTTATTTTAGAACTGATATGAAAAAGAGTTGATAAAGATTCATGACCTCCGTTTCATTGAACAGTTTGATAGTGGGATATATGGCAGGTTTTTTGTTAATAATTTTTAGGATTATTTTCTGGCTTGTAAATATTTTGTTTAAATATTTATCAGCGGCAGCACCCCATGCTATAAAGCCATGTGTTAAAAAAGACTGGACAAATGTATAATAAAAACATTGTTTACGCAAACTACTGTTTAATTTGTATAAATGTTCATCACATCGGGCATGTTGATCTATTACACAGCCCAACAGACACTTTAGTGCCTGCGATTTTTTAACTGTTTCTAGGTAATTTTTGGGTGAAGAATCCAAAATAGCCGTCAGATTTGGTCTATCAGATCTAGTTTTTGAGATACACTATATAGGCCTCTTTTAGAATAAAATCATCTTATTTTTTAACTTGTACATTTTACGTTATTACTATTACTATAGTCGGATTGCTGATAGGTGAATGTTACATGTATGTATCAAGTAATGCATTTATATAATAATCTAGTTACCATTTTTCAGCGATTTTAAAAATGTGTTTTGTTATTTGTCTTAGCTGCCAGTGTCTGTTAATAATATTAATTGATAGATTTTGCGGCCAATTATTAAATTTACAAACTTTAATTTTAAATTTGCTGGAATATTTTAAATCCGAAAAAGAGAACAATGGACCACTTATTTCTCTATCTTGTGTCCGTCAAAGAGTAGCAGCTGCCTTAACGATTTCGGAATCAACAATTCGTAGAATTATAAAATGTAATAAATCTGAATTTCTCACTAACAAAATCACGAGAAAACGAAGGAAATTAAAATCTGAACCAGTTTATTTTATTGATATATTGGTACAAACGTATGGTCATGAAATACTAAGATTACCTCCTTATCACTGCCAGTTCAACCCCATTGAACTAATTTGGGGTGTAAGAAAAATTATTATGATAGACATATTGGTCAAAACGGATATAGTGATAACGAAGTTTTGAAAATTTAATAAATGAATGGTGGGAAAGGGAAAGGATTGTTGATGATATTAATCCAATAATAATAAATACAAGAAATGACAGCGATAGTTCAGATGACGACGATATCATGCATTACAGTGACTAATTTTTTCAAAATAAAAATAAACATTTAAATACAACTTGTAGCAATATATTATATGAATACATATATTTTTACTTACTATTTTATTACTTTGTACTTAGGGGAAACATAAAAATTTAATTTAATTAAACAACAAATTATAATCCAAAATTTACGTATGAGTATAAGTTTTTCCTTATTTATAATTATTACCTTAAAATTAATAATTTTGTTTGTTTGAGTACTGCTGTAAATTTATTTTCATGCTCAAATTAGTAAAGATATCTCCGAATGATGCTGTTTCTTTCTAATGCTTTGTTTTTTATTAAAATAATTTGGAAGGTTAGTTGTCAACTTGCGTCACTATACGTTACTATGGGTATGTAAATAATTATAATGATATAGATAGAGAAAGCATATAGTATTGTATATCGATACTTGTAGCAACGAACAGTCACCTATCAGCAATCCGACTATATTTGCTCCAACTATCAGTTAAAAAAACAAAAAGTACAAAGTAAGGTATTTATTTATTAAAGTAGATAAATATACATTCAACATTTATTACATAAAATTTTTCTTTTATACGACTTTCTAGCATGGAGTTTATCAAGATAGTCTCGCTGAAGACTCGACCTAAGACAAAAGTACTCGACCATCATGTGGATATCCCATCTTCCCTGATATCGATCTTCAATAGTTTTTATGTCCTGATGGAATCTTTCTCCCTCTTCTTATTAAAATCATCTGTTTTCTGGTAACCTAGTTTTCTGGTAACCGATCTAAGTGATTGTGGAGGTAGTAAACTTTTATGCTCATGTTACAACCGAGAATATTAAAGTTGGAATGCATATTTTCCACTAATCCTATCTAATTCTCTGCTTTATGATTTCCAAGAAAATTTTGTATTGCTTGAACAAATGAACACCAAGCATTAGATTCAATCTCGTTCATTGATGCACTAAATTGTAAATCTTTCGCCTTATCTGAGGACCATCAAATATTACGGATTTCAGTTTTTCCGTGCTAATCCCAGGAAATTTACGTGTCAAATTGTGCTATCATTTTGTGTAAATTTTCGGCGTTTTTTAATAATAAAACATTTAATTAAAACCATGGCATCCACAAGCAGACGTAGCTGTGTAAATCATCCAGACGTTTTTTGTTCTGTATGTGGCGAATACACTTTGATAGAAAGTAGAAAACCTGTTTCTGACTTTGCGAAAAGGAGTTATCTGGCCTATTTTGGCGTCCAGTTGGGAGACAGGATAAATATCGGGCTCAATATTTCGTATGTAAAACATGTGTTGAACATTTGCGACAGTGGACAATTGGAAAGAGGAAGTGCCTAAAGTTTGGAGTGCCTGGTACCGTCTGATGAAGTTCAAAGTATGAAATCAGAAAACAACAGTGATTTTGAAGCAAATTCAGCCAATCCCCAACGTTTTAATCAACAAGAACTGAATGATCTCATTAGAACCTCTCAAAGGAGTCTTCCGAATTACTTGCCTCCAGATTAAATAACAAGAATCTACTTTGTACAGGCACTAATATTACATTTTATCGAAAAAGACATAAAGATCTGCTGCGCTTTTCTCTCGGGAAAATAACCTGGTATTCTATAACGACATAAGAGGACTATTAGAAAAAATGGGATTGTCAGAATACACACCAGACGAATGGCGCTTTTTTATTGACAGTTCAAAACGTAGTTTGAAATGTGTCCTTTTCAACAACGGTAACAAATATGGATAATACCCATTGGTCATTCTACCAGCATGAAAGAGGAATATGAGACAATATCATTAGTCCTGATAAAAATTAAGTATGAAGAACATCAGTGGGTGATTTGTGTCGATCTAAAAATGGTAAACTTCCTCCTTGACCATCAAAGTGGAAATACAAAATATCCTTGTTTTTTATATCTTTGGGACAGTAGAACTAAGGATCAGCACTGGGTTAACTGAAATTGGTCTTTAAGTAATGTCATGATTCAAGGAAAACAAAACGTAATCAACGAACCTTTGGTTTCGAGAGAGAAAATCATATTTCCACCCTTGCATATCAAGTTGGGGCTTATGAAGCAATTTGTGAAGGCTTTAAATCGAGATGGACTTTGTTTTCACTACTTGATACTTACATTTCCTGGGATTAGCACGGAAAAACTGAAAGCCGGCATATTTGATGGTCCTCAGATAAGGCAGCTTATTAAAGATCCACAATTTACCGCATCAATGAATGAAATTGAATCTAATGCTTGGTGTTCATTTGTTCAAGTAGTAGAATATTTTCTTGGAAATCATAAGGCAGAGATTTTCATAGAATTAGTGGAAAATATGTTTTCCAACTTTAATATTCTTAGATATAACATGAGCATAAAAGTTCACTACCTTCACAACCACTTAGATCGGTTTCCAGAAAACCTAGGTGATTAAAGAACAGGGGGAAAGATTCCATCAGGACATTAAAACTATGGAAGATCGATATCAAGGAAGATGGGATAGCCACATGATGGCCGGCTACTGTTGGTGTCTTCAGCGAGACTGTCCTGGTAAACTCCATGCTAGAAAGTCGTATAAAAGACCTACTCACGAAATAAACACCTTACTTTGATTTTTTGTTTTTTTTTTCTTTTTAACTGGCAGTTGGAGCAAATAGTATTGGTAATAACGTGAAATGTACATAAGTTAAAAAATAATATGATCTTATTCTAAAAGAGGCCAATATAGCGTCCCAGCAAATATTCAACTAACGGCCGAATGCCGGCAAACTGCTTTTACTGCTGGTAAATTGCTGGAACCAAAAGTAAGTGCAACGCCAGTATTAATAATGTATTTCACTTTTGTATTTCGCATTCCGCCTATACGAAGTACTTTACCAGCATTTTATAAGCACTCCTTATTTGTATTAATCCAAGCAAACATTTTTATACGGGCCAGTACTGTTGAAGCACATACTCCCCGGCATTGAAAGTAATGGGCCAGTGCTGGCATTTCGCACTAGGCCAGTACCCCGGTGTTTCGGTGGCCGTTAGCTGGGCCATCAATGGGCCATTGATGTATCACTTGCTGGCCCAGCAACGGTAAAGTGCAAAATAATCGCATTAGTTGCAAGATTATTTCTGACAGACCAGTGCTTATGTTACATTTTACTTTTGTTTTAAAATTTTTTTATGTAACTTTTCTATCCTTTTTTATTCTAATAAAGTCGATAAATTATTGTTTTACGCAGCTATCGTCTCTTCGTCACTCATACTTTTTACTTAAAACTAAACTTTTTTTGAATGTAATAATTTGAAAAGTCTGATTGTTCTTAGTCATAAAACGCCCTAACGACGTGGCCTTCGAGGGCCAGTACAAGTTGATACGTGTTGGTGGACAGTTTGTCAAGATGTGTATTTGAATATTTATTGTTTTGTGAACATTATACAGTTTTTTATTGTGATTTGTGTGTGTTTTGTTAGATTTAAGGACGTAGTTTACACAAACTGTTTCATGTTAAATTGTTTAATTTTTAGTTTAGTTCAATCATAGTTTTTTTCATGTAATAAAATTTTCAATTATTAATAAATCTGTTACAAGATATTAAATATGTCATTTAAAAAATATAATTTGTCATATTTTATTTTGAATAGTGACATCTTAAATATTTTGTAAATATAATACTAACCTAAAATAATACAAACTTAATCCAAAACTGTAAAGCTTTTTTACAATATAACCAAGTTTCTAAAAGTCAGTACTACACTATAAAAATCACCAAAATACCAGATCTAGTTTGTTCTTACAAAAGTGAACAGCTTATAGCATTAATGCTTATAAAATTTGATTATTAAATTTATTTTAACAAGTATGATTTCTTTAGGTTGGCACTCTTTAAGTCAAGGGGAAAAGATGTGGTAGATTATACAAGACGAATATTGGCGAAAATTATTAGTCACCCCTTATCTTTAGGATGCAATTGGTTTGACCGAATGGCAGAAAACCATTTTCTTAAAATTCTTCATTAAATTAATAAATTAAATCAACTAATTCCTGTTATTCCTGAAATTATATCTATTTAATATTTATAAATAAATCAATTAATTATAACTGTTAATACAATTTACAATCGGCCAGTTTTACCATCGTTGAATAAATTTATTTAACAACTTAAGTTAACAATATCGCATCATTCTATTGACAGCAATGTTAACTTCTTCATTAATAGTTTAAATCCGATGCGATATTGTCAACTTTAGTTGTTAAATAAATTTATTCAAGGATGGTGAAAATTGGCCAAATGAGTATTTATTTTGCACCTAACAATTAATTCATTTTAATACTGGGTAAGTACACATGTGTTACGTTTGGAACACTAGAGAATGGGTATAATATAAGCACTGGTCCGTCAAAAATAAATCTTGCAACTAATGCGATTATTTTGCACTTTACCGTTGCTGGGCCAGCAACTGATACATCAATGGGCCAGCTAACGGCCACGGGGACACCGGGGTACTGGCCCAGTGCAAAATGCCAGCACTGGCCCAGTGCGAAATGCCAGCACTGGCCCAGTGCGAAATGCCAGCACTGGCCCAGTGCGAAATGCCAGCACTGGCCCAGTGCGAAATGCCAGCACTGGCCCATTACTTTCAATGCACTATACCGTTGCTTGTCCGGCAACTGATACATCAATGGGCCAGCTAACGGCCACGGGGACACCGGGGTACTGGCCCAGTACGAAATGCCAGCACTGGCTCATTACTTTCAATGCCGGGGAGTATGTGCTTTGCCAGTACTGGCCCGTATAAAAATTTTTGCTGGGGTATCTCAAAAACTAGATCTGACACATCAAATCTGACGGCTATTTTGGATTCTGAACCCAAAATTTACTTATAAACAGTTAAAAAATCGCAGGAAACAAAATGTCTGTTGGGCTGTGTTATTGCTTAAAATGTCACATTTTGCTAGGAAGTGTACTTATCTTTTGTTAATAATTTGTTCAAAAATCTTTGCGAAATTGTTTATTAACGACTTACGTTGATTATTACCAGGTCTACAAGTATGAAATGCGGATGGTTTTCAAACTTGCCGCACAAACAGAGTGTATAGTTCAAAGTTTCAACACATATGGCGTTTTGTTAAGTTATCATTAAGTGTCAAATGCGTATAGATTATAATTTGAAAAGTGATCATATAGTTTTGTTTTACTGTGTTAAAAATGTCAAATTTTGTGCCAAATAAAGAGCATTCGCGGACAGTACTACTGTTTTATTTTCATTTGAAAAAAGCTGCTGCTGAATCATACCGACTGCTTCGAGAAGCTTATGGTGAATATGCTCCATCGCAAGATACGTGTAAACGATGGTTTCGGCGTTTCAAAAGTGGTGACTTTGATCTTACAGACAAAGAACATGAAAAACCTCCAAAAAAATATGAAGATACAAAATTGGAAACATTGCAACAGGAAGACGATAATCAATCACAAAAACAACTAGCAGAGCAGTTAGGCGTTAGTCAATAAGCTGTTTCCAATCGCCTACGAGAGATGGGTAAGATTCAGAAAGTCGGCAGATAGGTTCCACTTGCGTTGAATGAGAGGAAGATGGAAAAACGCAAAAACACTTGTGAAATTTTGCTTGCACGATACAAAAGAAAGTCTTTTTTGCATCGTATCATTACTGGCGACGATAAATGGATTTATTTTGAAAATTCCAAACGCAAAAAATCATGGTTGAACCCAGGCTCACCATCCACATCAACTGCAAGACCGAATCGCTTTGGCAAAAAGACAATGCTCTGTATTTGGTGGGACCAAAAGGGTGTGGTCTATTATGAATTGTTAAAACCTGGTGAAACAATTAATACCCAACGCTACCAACAACAAATGATCGAATTGAACCATTCGCTGCTCATAAAACGACCAGAATACGAAAGAAGACAGCACAAGGTAATCTTTCTTCACGATAACGCTCCATCACATAAGGCAAAAGCAATTTGCAACACATTGGAGGCACTCAAGTGGGAAGTGCTACCCCATGCCGCTTACTCACCAGACTTGGTCCCTTCAGATTACCACTTGTTCGCATCGATGGGTCACGCACTTCCCGAGCACCACTTTTGTTCATATGAAAATGTGAAAGAATGGCTAGATGAATGGTTTGCGGGGAAAGGGGAAGAGTTCTACTGGCGAGGTATTCACAAATTGCCTGAAAGATGGGAAAAATGTATAACTTCTAGTGGAGCATACTTTGAATAAATAAACTTTTACTGTTATTTTGAGTTTGTGTTATTGTATTTTATTTTTAAAAAAATCCGCATTTCATACTTGTAGACCTGGTAATAAACTTGTTCTTTTCTGAAATACAACTGGAAAAGGTGTAGAAGAATATAGGAACCTTACCTGAATATCATATGGAACATAATGTCATCACCCTTTATTTCTTGGTAGAATTTCATGGAATAACTCAGTAATATGAGATGATTGGCAATAGTCTGCGAATCTTCCGTTTTCATATTCAGCATGAAATCATCCTCCAACATATCTACGTAGAGATTAATTTTTTCACTTACACTTTCAATTGGAACAGGTCCTTGTTTTTCATTTGTCAATTCAAACAAATCAGCTGTAAGATCTTTTATCGAAAGGAAGTCATTCTTAGCGAAATCTTTTAAGAATTCTCTAAAATTTTCAATTCTACGGGCTTCTTCACCTGAAAAAAACATTATTAAAATTTATCATCATGTTTGTGAAAATTTTCATCTGTATAGATCATACTTTGCTTTAAGCGGAATAAAATGGTTAAATTTCGTTCTTTTAGGTTTTCACAAGATGGGACTTTGCTTAGGTTATTTCGTGTTTCAAGTTGGTATGTGGAAATTTAAAATTCCAACAGTGAAGCCATTGAAACTGTAGTAGGCTTTGCACATGATATTATATTTTGAAATTTTCAACAACGGTACCAAATATGGATCAATACCCATTGGTCATTCTACCAGCATGAAAGAGGAATATGAGACAATATCATTAGTCCTGAAAAAAATTAAGTATGAAGAACATCAGTGGGTGATTTGTGTCGATCTAAAAATGGTAAACTTCCTCCTTGACCATCAAAGTGGAAATACAAAATATCCTTGTTTTTTATATCTTTGGGACAGTAGAACTAAGGATCAGCACTGGGTTAACTGAAATTGGTCTTTAAGTAATGTCATGATTCAAGGAAAACAAAACGTTATCAACGAACATTTGGTTGCGAGAGAGAAAATCATATTTCCACCCTTGCATATCAAGTTGGGGCTTATAAAGCAATTTGTGAAGGCTTTAAATCGAGATGGACTTTGTTTTGACTACTTGACACGTACATTTCCTGGGATTAGCACGGAAAAACTGAAAGCCGGCATATTTGATGGTCCTTAGATAAGGCAGCTTATTAAAGATCCACAATTTATCGCTTCAATGAAAGAAATTGAATCTAATGCTTGGCGTTCATTTGTTCAAGTAGTAGAAAATTTTCTTGGAAATCATATGGCAGAGAATTACATAGAATTAGTGGAAAATATGTTTTCCAACTTTAATATTCTCGGATGTAACATGAGCATAAAAGTTCACTACCTTCACAACCACTTAAATCGGTTTCCAGAAAACCTAGGTGATTTAAGAACAGGTGGAAAGATTCCATCAGGACATTAAAACTATGGAAGATCGATATCAAGGAAGATGGGATAGCCACGAGATGGGACTTTGCTTAGGTTATTTCATGTTTCAAGTTGGTATGTGGAAATTTAAAATTCCAACAGTGAAGCCATTGAAACTGTAGTAGGCTTTGCACATGATATTATATTTTTAAATTTTATAAAATGAGGTGGCGGGAGAAAAAAGAAAACGGTCAAAAAAACATATTGTATTGCATTTTAAACCAATGTTCTTCAACCCGTGGTCCGCGGACCGGTGTCGGAAAATTCTTGCCGGTCCGAGAAATATTTTGACCGAATCATGTAGATGCACACTTCTATTCACGAGTATACAGGGTGTTTGTTTGAAACGGGGCACCCCGAAATTCTCCTTTATTTGTAAAGATACAAAAAAATCTTCAGAACAAAAGTTAAACTAGACAAAAAGGCCCATCTAGGGGTTACTATAAGAATTCTGAGGCACTTCCGGTTTCACCGGAAATGATGTCAACTTGTGATCTAGCATAGGGAATCGATAATTTTATATTTTTTTCCTAAAAGTACATTAAATTAGCTTTACAATGACACCAAAAAATCATATTTTTATGTTAACCATTTCAAAATGGCGACCATTTATTTACAAAATAATAATCAACATAAGTTTTACAAAGTTGAACGTAGCAAGCTTTGAAAACAATAAAAAAAGAAATGTGTTATAACTAGTTATTATATGAAATAACATGAAATAACTTAAATTTTAATTTTTCAATTAAATGTTTTATAAATAACAAGAGTTTAATAGTTTATTTTGCTTATTTTTGTTTAAAAAAAAAATTTATTAATTGGTAGTAAGTCGTTATTTGTACCTAATTATGATTTATGTACGATATACCAACGAAGAGATGACAGGTATGGTTCTGATATACGGAGAGTGCCAAAGAAATGCGGTTAGGGCCCAGCGACATTATCAGGAAAGGCATCCTGATAGAGCTCAGCCGAGAAGGCAGTATTTTGCCAAATTAGTGAACAAATTAAGCCAGCGAGGTTCTTTCGCAATTCAAATATGACATCCAGAAAGAGCAAACAATGTAGAAAATGACGAAGAAAGAATATTGGCTTACGTCCACTACGACTCGGAAGTGTCTGTGTGGGAGATTGCAAAAGAATGCGGTGTTTCACAATGGAAAGCTTGGAAGGTTTTAAAAAACATAGGTTTAAGCCTTATAAACCGCATGTAAGCCAATTTATACACGCAAATGATGAAGATCGCCGACTGAACTTTTGTAATTGGTTTTTGGACATATGGAAAAATGATAATCGCTTCCATTATAAAATAATGTTTTCGGACGAATCCAATTTTACCAGAAATGGTTTATTCAATAGGAATAATGTAAGACGTTGGTCGACGGAAAATCCCAGGGAATTAAGATCTTCCAGATTCCAACACAGGTTTGGTTTCAATGTTTGGCTGGGAATTCTAGGGACAAAAATTGTAGGTCCAATTATTTACCATGGCAGCCTTAGAGCTAACAGGTATTTAAATTTTTTACAAAATGAAGTGGAGGATTTGTTGGATGATTTACCACTTGCTGATAGGATAGGAATGTGGTTCCAACAAGATGGAACACCAGCTCATAACGCTAGAAACGTGTGTGTCTATTTAAATGGCCAATACCCAGATAAATGGATTGGAACACATTCACTTAATCCCTGGCCTGCACGATCGCCGGATCTCACGCCATTGGATTTTTTCGTTTGGGGATATTTAAAACATAGAGTGTATCGGACAACACCAACGACGATAGAAGATATAGAAGAAAGGGTTAGAAGTGCAATCCGGGATATCCAAAAGTGTACTCTTATAAGGGCGATGGAAGAGTTTTTATTAAGAATGAGAAAATGTGTGGACAATAATGGTGGTTTGATCGAACATTTGTAATTTTTTTTTTTTTTTTGTAAAATAATTGTAAAAATTAATAGTTTTTTTTTCTTCTAAATAGTCAAATAGTTTATTTTAGAGATATTTTGTTTCTTTTTTTATTGTTTTCAAAGCTTGCTACGTTCAACTTTATAAAACTTATGTTGATTATTATTTTGTAAATAAATGGTCGTCATTTTGAAATGGTTAACATAAAAATATGACTTTTTGGTGTCATTGTAAAGCTAATTTAATGTGCTTTTAGGAAAAAAATATAAAATTATCGATTCCCTATGCTAGATCAAAAGTTGACATCATTTCCGGTGAAACCGGAAGTGCCTCAGAATTCTTATAGTAACTTTTATATGAGCCTTTTTATCTAGTTTAACTTTTATTCTGAAGAATTTTTTGTATCTATTAAAATAAAGGAGGGTGCCCCGTTTCAAACAAACAGCCTGTATATATGATATAACAACATGTAATACTGACTGTATATGCTATTCTAATAGATAAACTGATGAAGATAATACGTACATATTATCGAAACCGGTCTTCGTTCAACATTTTATGATTATTTCAACTGACCTAATTCCAGTGATGGCATCCTACAGGTTCGCGCGAACCGTTTCTTAAAATTATTGAAACCTTAGGGAACCGGTTGTTAGAATTAAAAAATAAATGAGTTACTCTGACTTGTTTGAAATCGTGCTCCGTGCCCTGCAGTGTTGCAAATGTAATATTTATTTTATAGGTTATTAATAATACGCTCTTAAAATTGTTTCCTTATCTTTATATATAAAAGAGAATAATTGTGGCTATGTCCGGAAATTCTAACCCACTTCCAGATATGCTACTGAGTTGAAATTTTGCATACAGATAGGAAATGATTTCATCATAACGAAAATCTCAAAAAAGTCCCATCAGAAACGAGAAATTAATAATTTTGTTTTTAATTATATTGGACCATCGAAGTATGTATGATGCGTTCAGTGAGATCGCGGGAATTTCGTTTCAATGGTTGTTTGGACAACTATAGTAAGTTCGTGGAACATCGGCCAATATCGTTCGGCACGATTCATTATTGTTCTGCTATAGGTGAATTTAGTCAGTTATTTAGTAAAATTTATGCTTAGTGTATGCAGAGCGAGATTTAAGTCGAGCATCTGTTTTCTGGTTTTTTATTTTTGCGCATTTTTAAGAATTTTGTAAATTTTATTTATTTGTGTTTTATCTATTATTTTATATAAATATTTAAATATAATAGTAAAATCTTTTATATATATAAAACAGAAAATCTGTGTATACCGAGTTGAAATTTGGTATATAGGTAGGAAATGCAATCAAAATAAGGAGGCAAATCGAAAATCAAAAAAAAAAAATTTATCACTTAAGACATAGACTTAAGACGTAGAAAAATTGCTTATAAAAAGAAAACAAATGATTCTTTTTTTTCAATTGGATTGATTTTACGGGAGTTTTTTTTACAATTGGTTGAGAAGCTGGAGAAGGGTGGAGGGGGGTGGGTGCTAAAAGTAAAATACTGGAAATATCTAGCTTATTATTTACTTTACATCAACAATTTATAAAGACAATTTGTTTTGATTGAAGAACGATTATTTTCTGTTTAGTGTAGCTTTTGAATATTTAGGGGGACAGAGGGAGCGCTACTTATAAACTTGAAATTTCTCTCTTATTATTGACTTAACATTAAATATGTGCATAACAAAAGTTGTTATAATATCAATAATATAAATAAATAAATAAACAAATTTTTCCTCAATATATCAGACCTATAATGACATATCGACTTTGTTTTTGCTTCCAAAGGTTACCCATGCTCATGTACATAAACGCATTTTGCTCTGATCAACCAATAAACGGCAAATCTAGATTCAAGGTTAGTTATAAAACGTCTCGGATGTTTAGAATCTGTACATGTATTAAAACTTAAAAACGGCTTAACCGATTTTAGTGCTATTTGCAATAGCGTATTGCAAATTTGTCTGGAAAGATTTTAAGCTATATATCATCGCTGTATGACGCCAGGCCTCCGATCAATTAAGAAATATTTAGAAAAAAGTCGGAAAAATTTTCCGTATTATAAAAACACATATTCAAAATATATATTAACGAATTTTAGGGTTTAATATTGCTACAAAAATGTTCCCGAGAATATATATCACAATTTTTTTTATTTTCATTTTTGAAAACAATTATAACGTTAAATTCGCTATTGAACATTATTGTAACCCCCTAAACAAATACGCAGAAAAAAACTTCCTTGGGTGGCAAAAATATTTACTAACGAAAAAAAGTGCTTCGACCTATATAGGTACGATTTATAAATCAGGAATTATCACGGAGTAATTATAATAAATATCATAAAAATTATAACAAATAATTTCGTAAGGTGCAAGATAAAATGTTTTACGTGATCGGCGCTGCTTTTGGCGATGAGTGACTCTCAAATGGGCATTTTATGTGGCATTTTCCTGGGTTAGCACAATGGGGACACTTATACGTGTTGTTACTAAATATCTGTACTACCAATGTTTACAAAGAAGTTCGTACTTTAATTATTTGTATAAGAAGCACATATTAATACAATGGTAGATTAAAACAAATAAATATATTTGAATATAAACGATTCGCAGCTACCAGTCTTGAACCGATTTCGAAATGGGTCCGATCTAAGCGGGCTATGACTATTTTTTTTCGGCAGTGAAGCAGCGGGTATACTGCTAGTATTTAATAAATGGAAGTAAGTGATTTGTTTTCACTCTTAAAAATACAGAATAGGTTACTAGATATCACATGACTATATAGAACCGCTTCCTAAAAATTTATGATGCCATCACTGCCTGATTCCCGAAAATTATTAGTTAATAGTAAGTAAGTAAGTATTTATTTAGTAGCTGGGATACAGATTTGGATACAAATATAGTACATAACTACGTCAAAAAGAGAACAATAATAATGCAATGATTTACATTGATTTACATAGAATCACATAAAATTTATAAGCTCATTCTTATTACATTGGATAAATTTCCCAACACTGTAAAAGGCTTTGTGTAATAGAAAAGTTTTCAAACATTTTTTAAACTGATTTTTTTTTCAGTTCTCTAACTGCAATTGATATTTGCATGACCTCTGGTATTATAGCTATGAACCATATTACATGTGGTAAATGCACTAACGTTTTCTTTAGTGAGGATTAAAACATTAAGCAAATATAATGATGGAAATGTAAAGATGTTACATTTCATAAATTTTTGCAGTGACTTCTAGGTTTTACTTTACATAGAGCAGGGACGGCCAAGGCGTCGACCGCAAGGCCTCTGTAAGTCGCCCGCGAAGCTGACTTGAACATTAACAAATCATAGGGATAAATTCCGAGTGTACTTAAATAAAAAATTAATAATAAAAAAGTAAAAATTCTAAATTATTCTCTGCAATTAGTAGATTTTTTTTTAAATATTTTCAATAGCAACTTATTTCTGCAGAAAACACAGCTAAAAAGAATTATTTCAGTTCATATTAAATGCGATGTACATTTAAAATCAATGGCTTCAAATGTGAGCTTTTGGGAATTAATAAGCAGGGATAAATATCCAAACATTTGGAGAGTTGTTGCATATTTCAATGCCTTTTTTGGTTCAACATATTTATGCGAATCAGCATTTTCCTGCATGAATGCAGCAAAAACTAAACAGATTACAATTTTCGGATCTACATTTTAATCGTGTTTAAGAATTAGTTTAAGTTCATACGAGCCAAATTTTGTCAAACTTATCGAAACAATGCAATATCAAGTGTCATCAAATTTTAAAAAATTCCATTGTTTTTGTTTTTTGTTTTTCTTTTTTTTGAGAAATTAGCTCTTAATTTATTTTAATAAAGTTGTAAAACAATAATTTTCTTTTTTTTCCTACGTTTCTTAAATTTTTTAAAATTCAGGACCAGTTCTAGAAAATAGTTATTATATGTAATTTAATAACAGTCATAGTGAAATGTCATCGTCATCAGTTCGTCAGTATCTTCAAAAAAAAAAAAAAACGTCGATTTGTGTGTACCTAAAAATTCCTTAACCCTTTCGTGCCCACAGGGACACCTATGTCCCAAGACATGTTTAATGTATTTCACTGGGAAAAAATTTTTAACCCGAAAACACATATAAACTACTGAAAGTGGTGCTGTAAGTATATTTTTGTATTTTAGTTTTTATTGGTAGCATTGATTGTACTGTTATAACATAAAATTTGACGTTTCTTCAGTCGATGTTACAGTTTTACGTAAAAATTTCTTGTGTCTCGTGTGTCTTATGTAAAATAAAATGAGGTAAGTCAATATTACATGTCAATTTTGATGCTAAAGTTGTTAGTTTAGAAATCACTTACGTTTCCATGGTTCTTTTTGCAACTAAAAAATTGCGGGACATTATTGTCCCACTGGTATTTTTCGGTGGTATAAAATTGTGCCAATGGTATTTTTCAGTGCCAAACGAAAATTGACAGATGATGAATTGCAGTTCTTTGCTGAACATTTATCGGACATAGAATCTAGTGAAGGCGATCCATTTGCTACAGATGAGGATTCAGACTATGAAAATGATTCAGATTAGTCAGATGAAAGTGATTTCTCTAAAGAAGACGAAGATAACTCTGACATTGAAACAGAAATTAGTCCAGAAGAAGTCAAGGAAAACACAAATGATAGCAATGCAAATAAAAATGTAGTAAGTAGATCCAGATATCGTTTGGTCAGATGTACTTGAAATTTTGTACCAAAATTTCCTGTTTTTCCGGAACGAGGATGTAAGATTCATGAAAATATAAGAACTTCTACAAGGTTGCATGTTTTCAAACAGCTTTTTCCTCAAAATTTGTTGCTTTGGCTATTCATAAAATGGAAATATACTAAAGAAGTGTTGGTGCTGACTAATTGTTATAATGATGACACTGTACATGTAAAGCGGAAGCAAAAGATTGGGGCAAAAATCGACGAGTCCTGTCTAGAAGCAATTTTCTTTTCCAACCAATATATGGGTGGAGTAGATCTTGCCGATCAAATGTCTACTTTATATGATATGAAAAGAAAAACTTGCAAATGGTGGAAGAGGATAATTTACAGAATGGTAATGGTGGCAGCCGTCAAGAGTTGGATTATATATAGAGAAAAAAGTAAACAGAAGGAACCCTTTCTTGATTTCTTGGCAGAATTAGCGGAGGAAATGGATGACTGGGGAAAGTGGATAACGAAAATGAAGCATAGACGCCGCTCTTTGGGTAGACCTTCTAAACCAAACTAACAAATGCTTGACGTGGGAAGCCATTTGCCACTATTTGGACCGACAAGAAGGCGTTTTGGACGATGTGCAAAGCGGCACATTGAAAGAAGGACTAAACAATATTGTCAAAAATGCAATATACCATTGTGCAAGAATTGTTTCACCCCTTTACACACCTAGTTTATAAACATTTTTGTATTGCTTACATTCTAAAGTATTAGTTTGCACTAGTGTAGTAGTTCATTTTGCAATAATAAATAATATTTGTCTTTATAATCTTGACTTTCATTGTATCCCATTGGGTCAAAAGTGTCCCACCAAAAAGTCCCATTGGGACCTGTGTGTCCCAGGGCCTAAAAGCTATTGTAAAATGTGTTGTTTATTATAAATCAAACATATATGCTTTCATATGCTCCTCTGACTATATAAAGCCAATAAAAATGTTTGTAACATCATCCTGCAAAAGTGGGCTCGAAAGGGTTAAAAATAACACCAATTCGTAAGTACCTTCTAAAAAAACGTCGTCGACCGCGAGAACACCTTCTCCAAAAAAGTCGCCCCCAACGTCTAAAAGTTTGGCCAACCCTGACATAGAGAACGTATAGCTTTGTCTGTAGTTTAAAAATTCTTGGGGATTCAACCGAGTTTCCCCACATAGCAATACCGTAGGATAAAACAGACTCAATGTGAGCATGATAAACCAACTTAGCTACACTGAAAGAAACATTATAAACTAGTCTGTTTAACATAAATAAATTAGAGTGTAGCTTACTAGCT
Source organism: Liopterus haemorrhoidalis (assembly GCA_963971575.1). Classification (NCBI taxonomy): domain Eukaryota; kingdom Metazoa; phylum Arthropoda; class Insecta; order Coleoptera; family Dytiscidae; genus Liopterus; species Liopterus haemorrhoidalis. Next base: position 21,088,096 of record OZ020625.1, read on the forward strand.
TTATAGTTAACATGTTCCTTCCAGTTAAGCTGGCTATCAAGTTGGAAGCCCAAGAATTTAACGGAGTTACATTTATAGTTGTCATTGTTACTGATATGTCTGTTGTAACTAAACACCATTTTATTAGTTTTATCTGCATTTAAGGACAAATTATTACAATTGAACCATATAGTTGCTTCATTTACCGTAGTAATTAATGTGTCAACTTCTTCTTGAGATACCCCTACATTCACGAAGGTAGAATCATCCGCAAACAGAATTGATAGAGCATTAACGTTACGAGGCAGATCGTTATTGTAAATCAAAAACAATAAAGGTCCAAGGACAGAACCTTGTGGTATACCTACTTTTATATCAAGCAATTCAGATTTAACGGATATATAGACAACACATTGCTTTCTTCCAGCTAAGTAACTTTCAAGTAAGTTTAAACAGTTACCTCTGATACCATATAAGTATAACTTTTGGCGTAAGATATCATGGGACACACAATCAAAGGCTTTAGATAAGTCACAAAAAACTGCAGCATTATGTAAGCCTTGTTCTAAGTTGTTGACTATGTTACTCAAAAGTGAAATAGCTGCTTCAGTGGTAGAGTGATTTGATCTAAAGCCATATTGATGTTTGTAAAGTAGATTGTTTTTCTCAAAAAAATCAACAATTCTGCACTTTAAAAGTTTTTAAAAAATTTTGGAAAAAATTGGTACAAGGGCAATTGGCCTGTAATTGGAAGGGTCACTTTTGTTACCCTTTTTATAAACAGGTATGATTTTAGAGTATTTCAGACAATTGGGAAATACTCCTTTCTCGAAGCATTTATTAAATACTAGCTGAGTACCCGTGCTTCGCTACGGTTTATTGACGGTTTGCCATCATCGTGCAATTATTATAAGTCATGATTCTTTATAGATCACATTGCTAACTCTCTCCTCAGGTGTAGATTCACCTCGTTAGAAGCTCATTAGTGTAAAATTCGTAGTTTGTTTCTAAACATATGTACGGGTAACTTTTATAAGCAAAAACTTATTCGGACAACATCCTGAAATAAGTTTTTCGGCATTTGTGTGGGTAATCTTTGTAAGCAAAATCCAAGACGATATCTTATTGATCCTAAGGGTGAAATTTTAAAAACTGTCAATACCATTTCGAGATATTTTGAAGACACCTATATGCCAAAAAGAATTATATAATTCAACAAACACAGGAGAATATGGTGGGTTGTATAATTAACCCTGTTCAGAAATTCACCACTTTATGGGTGGATTAGAACAAAATCCCGAAATATGTTTTTCAACATTTATATGGGTAATCTTTGTAAGTAAAAACCAAGACAATATCTTATTGGTCCGTAGAGATATTTAGGAATCCTTGAAATTACATTTCATCCCTTAGGGGTTGAATTTCGAAAAATCCCGTCTTAGTGTATACTTACCTCATGGAGGGAATATACTTTGCGAATATCATGTATCTATGTCCAAGGGATGTTCTATCAAATAAAAAATATCCTTTTACCCCTTTAGGGGTGAAATTTTGAAAAACTGTCAAAACCATTTCGAGATATTTTAAAAAGACAATCTATATGCTAAATAGGAATTTAATAACTCAACAAACACAGGAAATACGTCGGGTTCTATAATTCTCCCTGATTGTAGATTCACCATATTAGGTGATGAATAGGACAAAGTCCTGAAATAAGTTTTTCAACATTTATATGGATAATATTTATAAACAAAAATGAAGGCGATATATTATTGGACCTATGAGATATTGAGGAATCCGCAAAACACATTTTACCCCATTTCACCCCTTAGGCGTTGAATTTCCAAAAATCATTTCTTAGTGGGTCATTAAGTCATAAAAAGGATATACTCCCCGAATTTTATGTTTCCTTGTCTAGACGAAATCCTATCGAAAAAAAAAAAAATACCAGCATACCCCTTTAGGGGTGAAATTTAAAAAAACGGTCAAAACACTTTCTAAATATTTTAAAAAGACACCTATATGCCAAAAAGGAATGTTATAACAAAATCAACACAGAAGATGCGAAGGGTTCTATAATTCACCCTGATTGTAGATTCACCCTTTTAGGGGTCGATTAGAACAAAATCCTGAAATACGTTTTTTAATATTTACATGAGTAATCTTTGTAAGCTAAAACCAAGTCGATATCTTATTGGACCTAAGAGATATTAAGGAAACCGTGAAGCCACATTTTACCCCTTTTAACCCTTTTTTCACCCACTTAGAGGATGAGTTTCGAAAAATCCGTTCTTAGTGGGTGCTTACGTCATGGAGGGTATATACTCGCCGAATTTCATGATTGTAGGTTCAGTGGTTTGGGCTGGGCGTTGATTATGAGTAGGTAGCTTAGTTACGATTTTATATATATAGATATGAGCTAAAGGAAAAATAATTTCATGTGTCGCAATTTTATATTAATTAATAAAAAAGCTTTTATAGTCTATGCTGTGTTTATGACATGGGAAGCACTTACTCTTTATTTTCTTCCAGTAGTCAGGCTTTTTTAATTTTTTGAACACCTCCGTTATATTTGTATCTTCTGCACTTTCTTCTGTATCAGCACTCATCTCCGCGGAAACTGGTTGATACTCATCTCTAGTCTTTACTCGATTTCCAGCCCAATCTTTTATGGTAATACCTTAAAAATAAAATCGTGGGTTACGTACATTAACAAATATTTTCTACTAGGTTATTACCCGTCAACAATTCCGGATTTATAATATAAAAATTTCAATTGTTTGTATGTGTATTTGGTTTTATTTTTTAACGTATCCTAATTTCGTCGCCTGTCTGCGAATCATGGAACAGGATATCACCAGTTAGCTAATCACGGGAGAGGGCGTCACCTGTCAGCCAATCAAGAAACAGGGTGTCCCCAGTTAGCCAATCACGAGAACTTTAGAAAAATTGACGTCATAATGTTACCGACACTACATACAGACACTTGCTAATTATATAGTTAGATTATTTATTCATTAACTTTTTAAGATGAGAAAATGATTCATTTTTACTTAGTACATTACATTTATATTGTTAAAACTAAAAATAATTTGAGATGTTAATTTATGCCTACGAAACTCTAGACATTTCTATATGTAATTATATTCGTAGATACTTAGAGAATAAATCTGCAAAATATTGTTCATATCGGTTAAAGGAAACAGGAGTATCTACAGTCTCTTGTTTATGCCTACGAAACCTTAGACATTTCTATATGTTATTTTATTCGCAGTTTCTTAGAGAATAAATCTGCAAAATATTGTTGATATTAGTCAAATGATATAGGAGTATCTAGAGATTATTTTTTATGCCTACGAAATCCTACAAATTTCTATATGTAATTATATTCGTAGATTCTTAGAGAATATATCTGCAAAATACCTGTTAATCAAGTCAAACTGGGAACACCCTGTTTCCCAGTTAGCCAATCACGAGAACCTTGGAAAAAATGACGTCACAGTGTTACAAAATCACTAACACACGGTAGCTAATTATATATGTACTATAATAGTTATTATTTAATTACTTTTTCGTGGAATAATAATAATAGGTATGCAATTCGGGTTAAAAAAATGCGCTGTTTTTCATGTCTACAGAGGAAAGGGTTTAGCATAGACGAAAGTTCTTTTTAGACTGGCATCTCGTGTACTAGACTCATGGACTCAAGAGTCATGGTGGTGTCACTCGTATATACAAAATTTCCAACTATTAGTTCAACGTCCAAAACATATAGTCGCTGCAGTCGCCTAATTTTAAAAATATTCCGTTAACTGCTTGTGCCGGCCACATACCAGATACGTCGCAATACGTCGGCCATTTTTGTTTGAGTGTTAGTTGAGAGAAGTGTTCCAACAGTTATTACAAGTTCATACAGTTCTATTATTTGCGAAAAGTATTTATTTACAAAGTCGTAAATATGCAATCTAGTACAAAAAAAACTTAGATTTTGCTGTGTACCGGGGTGCAAAGTTTTAACATCTACTCGTTACCGTTCCAAAACGTGAACCTGATGTTTTTGGTGAATGTTTGGATGAATCGTGTAAAACATCCCAAATTTGCAAATCTGCAATCCGAGGACATCTACAAAACCTATTTAATGTGCAACAGGCATATTTCAGAAGATCGCCATGTGCCAAATACGTAGCAAGTTTAAAGAATTATTGTTTGATGATCTAGATCAGTGGTTCTTAAACCGGGGTGCGTGATGCTCCTTCTGAGGGTGCGAGTAAGAGCTTTATTTAAACTTCTTATATAGCATATATATATATATATATATATATATATATATATATATATATATATATATATATATATATATATATATATATATATATATATATATATATATATATATATATATGAACTAATTGTGGTTACTATCGACACAATATCATCTTTTCTCAACTATCCAAATATACCAGGTCTACAAGTATGAAATGCGGATTTTTCTCAAACTTGCCGCGCAAAAAGAGTGTATAGTTCAAAGTTTCAACACATATGGCGTTTAGTTAAGTTATCATTAAGTGTCAAATGCGTATAGGTTATAATTTGAAAAGTGATCATATAGTTTGGTTTTACTGTGTTAAAAATGTCAAATTTTGTGCCAAATAAAGAGCATTCGCGGACAGTACTACTGTTTTGTTTTCATTTGAAAAAAAACAGTCAACAAGCTGTTTCCAATCGCCTACGAGAGATGGGTAAGATCTAGAAAGTCGGCCGATGGGTTCCACATGCATTGAATGAGAGGCAGATGGAAAAACGCAAAAACACTTTTGAAATTTTGCTTGCACGATACAAAAGAAAGTCTTTTTTGCATCGTATCATTACTGGCGATGAAAAATGGATTTATTTTGAAAATCCCAAACGCAAAAAATCATGGGTGAACCCAGGCTAACCATCCACATCAACTGCAAGACCGAACTGCTTTGGCAAAAAAAAAAAAATGCTCTGTACTTGGTGGGACCAAAAGGGTGTGGTCTATTATGAGTTGTTAAAACCAGGTGAAACAGTTAATACCCAACGCTACCAACAACAACTGATCGAATTGAACCATTCGCTGCTCATAAAACGACCAGAATACGAAAGAAGACAGCACAAGGTAATCTTTCTTCACGATAACGCTCCATCACATAAGGCAAAAGCAGTTTGCAACACATTGGAGGCACTCAAGTGGGAAGTGCTACCCCATGCCGCTTACTCACCAGACTTGGTCCCTTCAGATTACCACTTGTTCGCATCGATGGGTCACGCACTTGCCGAGCAGCACTTTTGTTCATATGAAAATGTGAAAGAATGGCAGGATGAATGGTTTGCGGGGAAAGGGGAAGAGTTCTACTGGCGAGGTATTCACAAATTGCCTGAAATATGGGAAAAATGTATAACTTCTAATGGAGCATACTTTGAATAAATAAACTTTTACTGTTCTTTTGAGTTTAACGTGTTTTATTTAAAAAAAAATCCGCATTTCATACTTGTAGACCTGGTAAATACATGTTATATATATATATATATATATATATTTGTTTCACCGCTTATACAGACCCAACTCGCTATACTCTGCAGGCGTTACCAGACCAAAAGTGACAAGCTCAGACCCGGCATCGGGTCTGACAACGTTTTCTATGCTAGAAGTACGAATTAGGCCTCAAACAATCTTTAGCAATGAGTTTCAGGTGGGTCTGGGAAAGCGGTAGAACATGTTTTTTTATACAAATTTAGTTCACGAAATTTCTGTGAAGATGGTGCGCGTGTCGGGCTTGTATAAAATATTTGTAATTCATACGACTTATACAGACCCGCTATACACTATATACCTTCACAGACCCGAAACTTGGCAACACTGTTTGGGTCTGTCAAGATACATACCGGGTCTGTAAACGTAATATGGCTGTCAGATATTATATATACTCACGACACTTACGCAATCTTTGTTATTTTAGACTAAAGTAAGCTTTATATTACCTAATGTACAAAAATATTCCAGTCGAAACGGTACTATTTAAAATTTGAATGGATTAAGGTAAAAAGGTAAAAATATCTGTGTAGGTTGCAAGACAAAGAGTAAATAAAATCTAATATACAAGTCAAATTAAAAAAGGACTATCTCACTTCAGAGGAAATGTGTCTTCACTTGTCAATACACCATTATAATTATGGTTATTAATTTGGAATGCAGGAAATATAGGTCCTTATTAATAAACATAGTATCACTAATTACTTGTCTATTTATTTATTCATTTTAATCTTTGTCAAAAATTTCAAATTACAATTTTTAGAAAATTTATTTTTTTAACTAAAAATATATATTTTTTTCTGTAGTACCAGAGAAAGAACAGACATCAAATGGTTGTATATACCATAAAGTGATAATTAGAAGTCACAAAAAATCCGAATTTCTTAAATGTGTTTTAGACAGAAATATTCCATAAATTTTGCCCAAACAGTGTCTTATAAAATATTATAACTAACTATGAATTAGTATTTTGTTGGGTATCAGTCGAATTAAAAAACACATAGTTTGTCGAATGTTTACCTACTCCTAGTTTCGATTCAATTTGAAACAAGAAATTTTTGTCCCCCACTTTATCTCTCAGAGGGGTTGATCTAAAATTCTGAAAAAAATCTCCATAATGAACATTGATGGGAACCCGAATAGCTTATAAAATTTATTGTGTGGTGACAAAAGGAAGCCCTTTGGAAGTAAATTAAGGAACGAAAAGTAGTTTTTAAAAAATCGTTTTTTTTTTTCTAACACGAATTCAGCCAAAAATGTGGATTGTTTGTATTTATGGCTAAGATAATGTGCCATTTTTTTTAAATTAAAAATATAAAAAAAATATAACTTAATTACACTATTATACTATTATGCGTTGTGATTCAACCTTTTATTTTTAAGGTATCAAAGAGGAATAAATCATTTTTAGTATTGAAATACTTATAAAACAAATAACACATTGTTAATAGTGAGAAATACGTTTCTGAAATTGAGAAAAATTATGCCATTTATAAATACTGATAAATATAAATAAATGAAGCATTATATAATATATTTCTTATTAATCTAATGAAGACTTGAAGACAAAGCAAATCTAGCAAAAAATTTTAGGAATTTTGGTAAATTAATTAAATTTAATGGAAGGTTCTAAGGATTTTATCGGGACTATAGCTATAGCTAGGGTGACCAGATTTCAGTGAAGGGAAACCGGGACACAGAAAAAAAAAAAGGTGTTTGTTTCCTCCCAGATCCAGGTGAAGAGCAAAAAAAAGGTCCTCACCTCTCAGATTCAAAGTCAAGAATAAAGAGATTCAAAAACCGGGACAATCGGGCGTCCCGAGAACAGTTTTCGGGACACCGGGACAATTGACCGAAAACCGGGACGGATGGTCACCCTAGCTATAGCCATATTTCCTCGTAGAAAGTTTTCCCCTTTAATCGAAAGGGGTTAAACTAAAAAAACTGAAACAAATTCTAAGTAATGTACATAGCTCTTAACCAAGAGGAATTTTTGAATCAAAATTCGTTTCTGAAAAATATTGCAGTTTTGGTGTTTTTGTCTAAATTAATTATTTTTTTAATGCATGGCGAAATTATCGCTAATACTGTTATGGTTTTTTTGTATTTATGACTAAGGTAGTGTATATCTTTTTTGAAATTAACAAAAAACATTTATAGTAGTGAAATATTTACAAATAAAATAGCACATTCTTAATAGTGATAAACAGTGCCGTAATTACCTTTTTTCTGGCCCTGGGTAAGATTTTATAGTTGGGCCCCTTAAAATATTTTCAGACCCCTAACATATTTTGGGCCCCTAACTTATTTTGAGCCCCCTAACATATTTTGGCCACCCGCGCGCATCTTTAGGACCTTGGGCCGCTCTCATTAACAGTTCAACTCTCTGACTGATAAACCATTAATATTATATATATATATAAATTGTTAAGATTAAACTTTCGCATCTGTGGATCTTACGTATTTAACTTTTCATCATTGCTGGGTGTTATATATTTATTTTATTACATTACCGTTTTAGAACAATATTATTTCTGTGATCTGTTTTGTAACGGACAGTGAAAAAAATATTTTATATCACTACAAACAAAATATTTTTTCTGTGAATATATATTTTCATTCATGAATGTTATTCCGTAATTATTCAATAACAAATGTAATCCGTTTTTCGCAAATATTATGTTAATTTTAATTTTATGGCAGACCATTTTAGGAACCCTATTTTATCAGGGCCCCGGACCTGTGTAATTATTTAAGAACTTTCTTTTGATATCACAATAATTTTTTTTTTAAATAATTACATTTTTCAACGACACAAAAAATCGATATTTTCGAAAAACTTGTCAGATAAAAAAATCCTGTTGAACTAATCCTAGGGCTCTCAGATTGTCGACAGAGCAAACCGGGGCGGAGTGACAGGGTGAGGGGGGCTGCTGTACGTGCAATTTTTTAACTAATCGGGAGGAATTAATTAGATTTTATATTACAATTATTATTGTTTTATTTCTAACACAAAATTAAAATTACAAATAATTAACAGAAATAAAAATAAAATCCTATACAATTACAATAAATAATTAATAAATTATTACAATAAATCAGCGCTTTTTATTTAAAAAAATGATATCCAGATCCAGATCTTAACTTATGGTATATGAAATTTAAAGTATTTAGATTACAAGTTCACAGCAAATTCTTGTTCAATAGTTGATATAATAATTTTCAAATAATTTTAATACTTTTAAATACCCGTCGAAAATAGGTGTCTGTATGTCGTTCCGGCGCGTTCTATGACAAAAAAGCACTACAATAAATTATTTCCAAATAAAATCCATACAAAAGCATTTTATAAATACTTTTGGTTGAATTTAGCTCTTTTTAACAATTCGCCTTCTTTTAAAACGTCATTACAACTAAAATAAAAATTTATCACGCACTGTAGAATAGCCTCTACCAGTGGCGCACCCAGGGGAGGGGACCGCCCCCCCCCTAAGAAGGAAGGAAATAAAAATAAAAACACACAAACACACTAGAAAATTTTAAAACAGAGTTGAGAATCTTTTTTTCCGGTCGTCAGTTGTATTTTACAAGTGAGAACCCTTTTTTAAGTCATCACTTTATATTTCCGAAGCGAGGACCTTTTTTTTTAGGTCATCACTTGTATTTTAGAAGTGAGGACCTTTTTTGTTTTAGGTCATGACTTTGTATTTCCGAAGCGAGGATTTTTTTGTTTTAGATCATCACTTGAAATTTAGCACCTTATTCATAATTTAAATAATTTTGTCTTCCGCCCCCCCCCACAACAAAAATTCCTGGGTGCGCCAATGGCCTCTTAAGTATCACATGATAGCGAATTACGCTCGTCGGTCCGCTGAATTTCCATCAGCGAGAAAATACGTTCGACGTTTGCATTGTGGCCTGGAATAGAAAAAACGTATTCACAAATTTTTAGAAAATCTAAATACTGTTCTGTAAATTCCTTATGCATCTGGGATAAAATTATTATCCACTTTTTTAAGCGGTTTTAGACTTCCAGTCTTTATTTACTGCAATTTTTAGTTCAACAATTTTTCACACTCTTGATATTTGGTTGAATTAATAACTCTCATTTATTTCAATATTCTTATTGTTGAAGTAATTTAATGTTTGTTGTACATTTTTCCATTCTGATTTTTCTTTTAAAACCATCCATCAAAATATTGAAAAATGTTCAAGAGGTTTTATCCACTTATTTAAATATTCAATAAACGTTTCATAGAAATTAGTAACTTCCATTTCAAAATTATTAATTTCATTTCTAGTATTCTTCCCCAGATTCTTCACGTTCTTTCAAAATTGTTTCTACACGTTTTGGTAAAAACACTGTCTGTATCTTTCTTCAAACATAGCTGCTGTATCTTTTAATACACCGAAAACTTCCATTATAGATTTGTTTTTTCCCTCAATTTGTAATATTTTCAAATTGACCGATTCGGCCTGGCTATGAATGAACCAGAAGTATGCCTCACTTAATGGGTCATTAAAAAACTTTAATAGAGTTTTTGGCGCTTTACTTTCTTTACCGTCGGACAAATTAAAATTTGTCCAATGATGTGCGTTCCCGCGGCGACTCCTGACTGACTTAATAAATTATTAAAATACACAAAACCGGGACAAATAGGCGTCCCGAGAGACTGTCTCGAGACACCGGGACTTAGACCTCAAAACCGGGACAATCCCGGTTTTCCGGGACGTCTGAGAGCCCTAACTAATCCGGTTTCCAACAATGTACATAATGGAGATTTTTTCAGATTTTTAGATCAACCTCTCTAGGAGATAAGGTGGGAAACTAACGCTTTTTGGCGAAAATCTTTTAAATTATTTTACAAAAATAAAAATGTGTTTGTTTATTCACGGATTAAGAGGTTAAAGCGTAAAATATAGTAAACAATCTTTAAGTAATAGTTAAATCTTTTCAAAAGCTCCAAAGACACCCAACTCGGCATACGTTACCATTTAAAAAATCAAAGTTGTCCTTGATATGCAGTACTTTCGGTTTGTTCCGGAAAATTTCAATACTATAATTCGATTCTTTGGGCAGACTCGGGTCATCATATTTTTTTTCCCAAATTACTAAGACATCGTGTTTAAATAAAAAAGACGGTTGGTCAATGGTAAATTTAAATATGAAATGTACAATGTAAAATTCATTAATGCAACAGGGTGCTAATAACCTATACTCTATCTCAGAAAGACTGATAATAATAAAATTTATTATTTGTAAAAAGTTATTGTTTTTCACACAGAAGCGGCAAAACAAAAGCGACAAAATATGAATAGTTCGAAACGAAATATTGTTATAAACAACCGAGTGTGCCGCACATATTATATGGGAACACGAACTAGGGTTAAACACAATAGATCATAAAAATTTGACCCTAAAATTTTGAGGAAAAATATGGTCACAAGGGTGTGTTTAATGATATGATAAATATGGTCACAGGCGTGCGTTTAATAAAATGATAAATAGTAATATAGAAATACACAAAACCAATTTAAACGTGTTTAAAATGTGCACGCCACTGGTAACTGCCTGACAAAATGATTTATTACTATCAGTCTTTCTGAGATAGAGTATAGATGTTGGAGCACCCATAAATAAAATTATTATTATACATATATAAAAAAAAACTACCATGACACGCTCTGTGTTGGTCGTACAGTAAAATGTTTTGAATTATTGTTTTATTATACTATAATTTTTATGGCGTACATGGTAAATGGAAAACGTATCAAGAAATAGAAAAATTAGATTCACTTTCATTCTTGAAAAATAGTTTCGAAGTTCAAGTTAAATAATTTAAAAAATTCGTAAGTGAAAAGAATCATAGGAAGTACAAAAACAGTTCTGATGATGTAGCGGAATGCAAGTAAAAAAAATATTTTATTATTACCACTGCAACCGATCAAAAATAAAATTTTTAGCCTCATATAAATTTTTAAATACTATTGATTGTTATTGACATTCATTGAATGTCAATAGTAAACATTAGATTAACCGAGAAACCTTATAAATGAACTATTAATCCTAAAATAAAAATTATGTCATATTGAAATATACGTAAATTTTATAATTATCGCTAGACAATCGTCAAATGCAGGTCAACAGGAGGATATTTGTTTACAGAAACGATGTAAATACCGACAACACTGTACGGGATTGCGTACGTCGTCAGCATATACAAATTATACACAAATGACCTGACTACGACGTAAACATGTATGGGGTTTAATACCGGTTATCAAATATAGCAAAAATGTTTTTTTCATAATTCGTTACCCCTTGAAGGTTGCTCCAGGAGTGCAAAGTGCGCTCTTTCTATTTTTGATACATATACTCCTAAAATCCCATTAGATTCGGTGGGTCTGTGGTTGTCTGTTGCATGTACATGGCTTGACAACGTCGGTCAGATAAATATATATATATATATATATATATATATATATATATTTTGGATATTTGGTTCTTGACGAGTATTATATGAAATAAAACGCAGGTTCTCTTTTATTCGTCAGTTTATTAACACACACTTTTTTAACTTCGAATTGACTACGTGGTGATTTTATTTTATCTGATTGACTGACTGAAGATGTGCATACTACCCATGCACGAAACGTTTCATATTTTATAAATTCACAAGAACATTTTAATAAACTGACGAATAAAAGAGAACCTGCGTTTTATTTTATATATATATATATATATATATAAAATCAAAATTTTCTCTTAGTTTGTTCTTACAAAAGTGAACAGCGAAACAGTGAAAAGTTCAAAACCAACAAATATGAAGTCTTATTTACAGCGCAATGTAATTTTTTAAATGGCATTTAAAGTCAGTAATACACTATAAAAGTAACCAAAATAACTAGATCTGGTTTGTCCTTACAAAAATGAACAGCATATACACCAATATGTATACCAGTGTATCCAAACAATTAAAAAATAAACTGAACAAAAAAATTGAGAATTATTTGTACTCGGACCAAATTACAAACATTTTACCCACAGAATTTCATTACCCACAAATTACGCATGACTATTGAAATTATACGCATTTCGTGTAATTACACGCAAATTGGCAACACTGGATATAGCATCCAATAATACTCGTTTATTAATATAGATTGTAAATATACCACGAGATAGTAAAAAAATGTGTCAAAGTAATATCTTACTTTTCCAGACAGACAGACAGACAGACAGACAGAAAAAAATTGTTTTTTTTGCGGATTTATTCTTATAATCATCTGAAACGTGTAAGAACCAAATATGAGGCAGACATAATAATAAAACAGATATAGCCCCAAATTTTATTAATATAGATTATAATATTAACTAGGGGCCTCAGCCCGGCTACGCCGGGCTTCTCCCCCTACGTTGACAAAACTCGTCGCTTCGCGACTCGTTTTAATATAATAAGGCATTTTGCCGCAATGTCGATTATAACACTCGGGAAGTTCTAATCTATACATACAATGTTCAAAGGATTATCCAAATCAGTTAATTAATTTACGTTTGTACCATTTAAACGTAACAATAATATTTTATTTCACTATAAAGAATACATGGATTCTGAATAAAATAGAGAAAAATTAATAAAATAGTTAAATATTATTGCATATGATTCACTATTAATTATGTCACATGGAAATTTAGAAAATCTGTTGAGTAACACTGATAGATGTGAAATTTGCGGATTTTCGTTGTAATAATATATTCGTTGTAGTAATATTTTACGTTATTAAATTTAGTATTTTGTTTAACTATTTAAAAAGGTATTTATAATTTTCAGTTTTTTTGAAAATAATTTGGTTTACATATAAATATATTATAGTCGTTTTTTAATTTATTTAATCACTAAAATTTCACCTATACTTGTTATAATTCAGTAATGCGAAGGAATTGCCTCCTAAATTTGAATGTCGATAGTTGTTTCGTTGTTCGAGAGAGGCGATGATGAATACTTTTATCATAATTTTTAAGTTTTTTTGAAATACTTCTTAAAATTAGCATTTTTACTGCAAAAAAAACAGCGGAAGACCTTCATGATGATAAAAAAACACTTTCATCCTATAGTAATCAATTATCAATTATATAAAGAAATAAGATATTAAAATGACATCTGGGTATATTATACTTCAAGATTTAACACAATTAAAATTACGCGATTACTAAATATCGAATATTATTCTGTCTTATCTATCCTCCTAATACACTCTACTTTATACTTTCGTTAATATAGTTAGTAAAATAGTTAATAACATACAGTTTCCAGAATTAAAATAACAAAACTGCTTAACACATCTATCCTCACCTTGAAAACTTATTTGAACGTATTCTACAGATAGGTTTAACATTTAAAACGTTCGAACGACCCTTAAAATATATTTTGATAACTCAAAACTGATTCTTACTTTCTTAATTCTTACTTTCTTTTCCGTTTAATAGCATTTTTAACTGAAGACAATTTTATGATCAGCAAAAGTTTTCAAAATTTATAAAAATGTGTTAAAACCTTAAAAAACTGCATTATCTTTATTAACTCTTATTTTTTTTTTACACATTTCATCAATTTTATTAATAAAATACCTTCAACTGTAGTTTTTCAATTCAGTTTTGGTCTGAAATCGCCTCCTAAATAGTAGAAATATGAATAAACATCTTTTATCGTCTGATACAACCTATCCGTGCCCAGTGCTCGGCACGGATCGGTGACGATCAACGCCACGGTTTCGAGGGAAAAATGCATGATTTTTATCAATATAAATTAGTCAGTACCCCCTGTCGAAATAAAATTAAGCCTAAGCACTAAAAAAATATCACGCGGATAAGACAGCGGTTCATTTTCCTCTCTCAGCGTTACCGGAAAAATTAAGATACACCAGAAGTTGAATAGAACATAGGGGAGATGTGGGGACGGTGGCACAATTGGTACAGTGGAACATTTGAAATATCTTTGAAATATAGAATATTTTCATGTCTGTTTGGGTATATATAGGCCCCTCTGGTACTGAGAAATTATACTATCCACATTTTGAGTCTATAAATTTAAGTCCCGCCATTTATGATGAAAATGTTGATTTGAGATTGACAAACTAAAGTTTATCGTAACAAGAAATTTTTTATTTGAACGAGACACAACTATATTAGTAAGAAATTTTGTATTACATGTTGTAAATTGGTCATTTGTCTACAGTGTAAAGCAATTACTAATGTTTTAAACTATATCATTTATTATATTTGATAAAATGTTCGTGAAAATAGGATTAGGCTAACAGTGGCACACGTGTTATGTGGATTCAGTGGTACAGTGAGCCACTGTACCCACGTACGTGGGTACGAGTTAGAAGAACAATTCCAAGCTGCGCAAAATAAAAAAGATCAGAAAATTAAAGATATTCTTGTAAGTTCAGACACATCTGATACTGATGTCAATATTGATGAGAATTCAAACTCAGATGATAATGTTGACTCTGAATGTGATACAGATTCGACAGACTACGTAAACAAGGATATTAAAGTCAGGCAATATGCCTTAATATTTGAAGGATACGGAAAGAATTAAATGAAGAGCCACTCTATAGGGGAAATCATAGAAATAACGACTGACGATATTGTTGTAACATATCTCCGACGGCTGACTTTACTCTTTAAACTTATTAAAACAAATGAAAATTACACATTTAAAAAATCAGAGCTGCTAAAAGTTTTACCATCTCCTGCTCCGTCTGGTAGCACAAAACACCGTTTAGACGTTTTGATTTTTACAGTAAATTTAATGAAATATAATTAACATTAAAATAAAAACTATCAAAAATTACTGCTTCCAAGGAATTTACCAAAGTTTATTTTATTATATTAATAATAAATTTACATTTATATATTTATATACATTATTTAATTACTTAGTAGTTTGTTCCAAAACATTTGATTTTTTATTAATTTTTCAGTACCTTTCAGATGAATTATTTTGTAAGACATTGAATTGAAGTTTCAATAAAAATTATTAATACATATACAGATTTTTTGGATACCTATTATATTCACTGTTCCACTGTATCCCTAATGCTGTTTCACTGTACCCTCACGTATAGGTACAGTGGCACAATTACAGAGGTCAACAAAAATATTAATTATAAATGGCACGGGATAAGGACATTAATTTTTAACAGATTATTTAAACAACGACATTATAAGTATTAAGTGGCGAAAAGATTTATTTAAAAAATTCAAAATTGAAGATGTTATGTACAGAAAACCAAACTGTGTGCCACCGTCCCCACATCTCCCCTACATACCAACACTTGTACAATATAATAGTAGATTATGTTACCTTTCATCACGTCGTATTCTTCCTCTATGTCCTGTGAATCTGACATTTCTATTGAGGATGATAGCAAGTAGGGCGCTTGAAATGGTGAATACGTTTCATTTGTAAGATACTTTTCCTTGACGATGGGTAGCTCATTAGTGTTCACTTTTACGTCTGGCACAATCTCGGCTGCTTCTTTGGAAAAGTCATCTATAAATTTATCATCGAACGTTTTCTCTTCGAATTTATCCAAAATGCTCTTTAACTGTTTACCATCATCTAATGTTTTTTTTCCGAACTCTGACAATTTCATTAAATTATCCATTTTCATATTATCACATAACTGAAATTGTATCTACGTATTAGTATAAAGCTACATTTACAGGACTAAAATTAATAATAATATATATTTATTGATCAAGTTACAATATGTTGTTTTTAGTCAGTCAGTTACAATGAACAAATACAAATAATTCTATATATGAGTCATTCTTTTTCATCGAGAGACCCCATGCTGTCCAAAAATATATTAGTCTATGAAAGGTCTACCAGGGCTCATTCGATGCTTATTGTAGTCTAGTTTCGAAATCCGAGTGGCTCTTTTACGGAAACATCGTAACTTATCAAATATGGCCACCAATCCCACGTGACCTCTACCTTTCCTTCGATAAATCGATTATAAAGTCAACACAATCGAGTCAATTTGGGTGTCAAACCCCTGAAAATGTTACCTAAAGGTAGTTGAGGCGGCTGTTAATGAATCCAGGGTCAAATTTAGAAAATTCAATATGGCGGATGCAATATGGCGGCCGAAACCACGTGCCAAGTGAAGATTTTTTAAAAAATGATCTGATTTCAATATAATATAATGCCTGGCGGTTTATGGGGGTCACTGATGATGAATTCAGGGTACAATTCAGAAAATTAAATATGGCGGATCCAATAAAGCGGATTCAATATGGCGGCCAAAACCACTTGATGAAAAGAGATTTTCAAAAAATCACTTGATTTTGTCCTTATTTAATACCTGGAGGTTTATGGGGTTTCTGATGATAAATCCAGGGTTCAAAATTAAAAAAAAAAAAAAAATTAAAAAAATAAAAATTATAAAAAAATTTGATGTTAGATTTAGAAACAGTGTTACGGACACAGAAATTCTAATTGTGTTTAGGTGGATTGTATAATTTAATTTTTCTGTATCGACTCTATTTAACTTAATAAGGAAAGATTTCTGAAAAAACTTTGAGAAAATACAAGGTTCGATCCTGGACTTATCATGAACGATCTCATAAACCCTTAGGTACCAAATTAGTTTGAAGTCAAGTGATTTTTTAAAAATTTCCGATTGTCAAGTGATTTTGGCCGCCATATTGAATTTTCATCAGGGATTATATTATATTGAAATCAAATCATTTTTTAAAAAATCTTCACTTGGCACGTGGTTTCGGCCGCCATATTGCATCCGCCATATTGAATTTTCTAAATTTGACCCTGGATTCATTAACAGCCGCCTCAACTACCTTTAGGTAACATTTTCAGGGGTTTGACACCCAAATTGACTCGATTGTGTTGACTTTATAATCGATTTATCGAAGAAAAGGTAGAGGTCACGTGGGATTGGTGGCCATATTTGATAAGTTACGATGTTTCCGTAAAAGAGCCACTCGGATTTCAAAACTAGACTACAATAAGCATCGAATGAGCCCTGGTAGACCTTTCATAGACTAATATATTTTTGGACAGCATGGGGTCTCTCGATGAAAAAGAATGACTCTTATATATATATAGTTGGATTGTTGTTCTTGACGAAAAATGTAGGAGGAAATAAAAATTCTTGATTACTCGTCAACAGTTTATTATAAAATATTAAGAGACGTTTCGACTGGTAAATCCAGTCATCCTCAGTCTAGAGTACGTTGTCAATATTTTAAAAAAAGTATATTCTTATAAAAAAATATACGGAAATGAAATTGAAAAATCCATCCCAAACACATACAGAGTAGACAGGCAGTGTAGAACAGGACGGCTCGAGATTGTCTGGTCGTTAGTCTTTATTTTATAATAAACTTTTGACGAGTAATCAAGAATTTTTATTTCCTCCTATATATATATATATTGAATTATTGGGATGACAATATAATAGTTACTAATTGGTATCAAAAAAATACTCATAGTTGGAGATACCTAAACTACTTATCAAACCACCCCTTATCATTGAAAATTAACGCCCTGAACAACACGATAGATAGAGCCATCAAGTTAGCCCATCCTAATTTTAGATCTGATAACCTAAAAAACATTAAAAAAGCCTTTATTGCCAATAACTACCCCACCCATCTCATTGTGAGATGTATCAGAAAAAAAACATGGTCAGCTTTTAACAGCAATCCTGATAATATAAATATAAACAACAACCAGTACATTAGTTTTCCGTATCATAACACTGAGTTTGTTAATTATAAAAACATTTTCAAGAAATTTGACGTTAATTTAGCCTTCAGCTCTGATAACAACAATAATCGTAATTTTTCCGAACTTAAATCTAATATCCCTAGTCTTGAAAATTGAAGATCCTGGGATAAGAAGGATTTAAGCCGCAAAACTGAGTTTTTGAGTTATTTCATTTAGAATATTTTAGAAGAATCTATAAATCGTACGCACGTTATTACACAATTTTCAACATACGCAACATCTTTAATAGATTCAAAAATATGTACTAGGATGGAAACAGTGTAAATAATGTTTATATGTTATTAATAATAAGGATTTTTGTTTAAAAAATGAGGCATGTACCCTTTTTATATTAAAATACAAGGTGTCTCAAAAGAAATTTTATATTTATTTAGCTTACTGCGTGAACGCAACGTATCCGAGGGGCGCGGGGGTTATGTCAATCGGTAGCCTGGCTCTTGGGAATTCAATCGCTATGGAGCGTTTCTCGGGAGCAGACCGCGCGTTATGCGTGCGAGAGTTTTACAAAAACGGTGATTCGGCGACTGTAGCGCGTAGAAAATTCTGCAGCATTCGAGGTTTTCACCACTTAAATGATGCGTCAAGCATTCCTCTCATTCGACATTGGGTTAAAAAGTTTGAAGAGACTGGTACAACGCTGGATAAATCAAAATCCGGGCGACCTAGGTCATCAAGAACGGTAGAAAACGTGGAGAATGTTAATCAGTCTGTTCGTGACGACCCGAACCTTTCAATTCAGAAGCGCGCAAGTGCTTTAAATGTGCATAGATCATCATTACATCGCATTATGCACAAAGACCTAAAGCTGCACCCCTACAAAATTCAAGTGGTGCAAGAATTAAAGCCCCAAGATGCCAGTCAGAGGCTTAATTTTGTAAATCAGCTGATTGAGCGATTTTCAACGTTTACCAACATTTTGTTTTCGGATGAAGCTCATTTTCATCTTAATGGCCACGTAAATAAGCAGAACTGCCGCTACTGGAGTGCAACGAATCCGAAACGGAAACATCAGAAACCCCTACATTCGCCTAAAGTGACCGTATGGGCTGCGATGTCGGCGCGAGGAATTATCGGCCCTTACTTTTTTGAAGACGAAAGGGGGCGTGCAGTTACAGTGAATTCAGAGCGTTATGTGGAGATGTTAGACAACTTCTTGGTACCTGAACTGCAAAACTTTCCTGGCTATAACCAAAGAACATGGTTCTAACAGGACGGAGCAACTTCACACACGTCCAATATGTCTCTGCCACGTGTTCGTGAAATTTACTCAGGCAAATGATCTCCCGGAGAGGTGACATAAATTGGCCACCACGCAGTCCAGATTTAACCCCTATGCACTTTTTCCTATGGGGTTATCTTAAATCTAAAGTTTACGCCAATAAACCGACTTCACTGGCGCATTTGAAAGAAAACATCCGTCACGAAATGGCAGCCATCCCTGAGTCCACCTGCTGAGACGTCATAAGTAATTTTACTGTTCGATTAAATGAGTGCCGAGAACGCGAGGGTCTACATTTAGACGATATTATTTTTAAGAAATAAATCCCCAAAAAGTGTATTTTAATAATTAATAAACATTTTTTCTATATACGGCTTACTTTTTTTTTAATCGATCCACTAAATATAAAATTTCTTTTGAGACACCTTGTATATCATACTTTTTATGCAATGTTACAATCAATAACAAGAAAATAGTCCCTCTAAAAAAAGTTGTATTGTTCAAATCTAAATATTCAACTGACGGATGAATGTTTTGTTATAATCTAACAATAACAGATGCCATATCAAATTGAGCTACTCTAGTTCTTCATTTTCCGGAAAATCATCATTAATTTCGTCAACTTGATTATTAAAGCCGCTTAAACTGGTGTAGAAACCATGATGTATTGGCGGTATAAAAGTTGCTTTAAGTTTTTATTTTTTTAGAATTAACTCTAATAGGGCCATCGTACATTGATTTCAATTCTTTTAAACTATAACAAATTGGTCGACCCCTTTTCGCTATGTTTATACTTCTAAATTCTTCATTGTACTCATATTTTACAAACATAGTATTTGGTAATTGATATTAAATTTAAAACAACGGACATTGCAAAATTTTTAAGTCTATGAATAAGTATCCATCTTGAAAACACTGTAGCTTATGAAATTATTCTGCAAATTCCAACGAAAAATATCTGAATGGCAAAAACAATATTTCGATTTATTTCTGCTATCTGTTATTAAAATGTTAAATTATATTTTTGTGTGGCAAATATCGTTTTTACGATCATAATCCAATAAATATCTTAAAATTATACAAAGTGTGGCTTGTAGCCTTCTTATCCCAGGGTCTTCAATTCTAATGTTGTATATGAAATACAATGCGGAGATTGCAGTAAAACTTATATAGGGACTACTCAACAAATATTAAAAAAACGTAGAAGGTGTCTCAAAAGAAATTTTATATTTATTTAGATTACTGCGTGAACGCAACGTATCCGAGGGGCGCGGGGGTTATGTCAATCGGTAGCCTGGCTCTTGGGAATTTAGTCGCTATGGAGCATTTCTCGGGAGACCGCGCGTTATGCGTGCGAGAGTTTTACAAAAACGGTGATTCGGCGACTGTAGCGCGTAGAAAATTCTGCAGTATTCGAGGTTTTCACCTCTTAAATGATGCGCCAAGCATTCCTCTCATTCGAGATTGGGTTAAAAAGTTTGAAGAGACTGGTACAACGCTGGATAAATCAAAATCCGGGCGACCTAGGTCATCAAGAACGGTAGAAAACGTGGAGAATGTTAATCAGTCTGTTCGTGACGACCCGAACCTTTCAATTCGGAAGCGCGCAAGTGCTTTAAATGTGCATAGATCATCATTACATCGCATTATGCACAAAGACCTAAAGCTGCACCCCTACAAAATTCAATTGGTGCAAGAATTAAAGCCCCAAGATGCCAGTCAGAGGCTTAATTTCGTAAATCAGGTGATTGAGCGATTTTCAACGTTTACCAACATTTTGTTTTCGGATGAAGCTCATTTTCATCTTAATGGCCACGTAAATAAGCAGAACTGCCGCTACTGGAGTGCAACGAATCCGAAACGCAAACATCAGAAACCCCTACATTCGCCTAAAGTGACCGTATGGGCTGCGATGTCGGCGCGAGGAATTATCGGCCCTTACTTTTTTGAAGACGAAAGGGGGCGTGCAGTTACAGTGAATTCAGAGCGTTATGTGGAGATGTTAGACAACTTCTTGGTACCTGATCTGCAAAACTTTCCTGGATATAACCAAAGAACATGGTTCCAACAGGACGGAGCAACTTCACACACGTCCAATACGTCTCTGCCACGTGTTCGTGAAATTTTCTCAGGCAAATTGATCTCCCGGAGAGGTGACATAAATTAGCTTCCACGCAGTCCAGATTTAACCCCTATGGACTTTTTCCTATGGGGTTATCTTAAATCTAAAGTTTACGTCAATAAACCGACTTCACTGGCGCATTTGAAAGAAAATATCCGTCACGAAATGGCAGTCATCCCTGAGTCCACCTGCCGAGACGTCATAAGTAATTTTACTGTTCGATTAAATGAGTGCCGAGAACGCGAGGGTCTACATTTAGACGATATTATTTTTAAGAAATAAATCCCCAAAAAGTGTATTTTAATAATTAATAAACATTTTTTCTATATACGGCTTACTTTTTTTTTAATCGATCCACTAAATATAAAATTTCTTTTGAGACACCTTGTATATGCCAACACAAAAGCGACGTTAGGGTCAAACCTAATTGTACAGCATTAGCGGTTCATTGTAACACTACTGGTCATATTTTTGACTTTGAAAATGTCAAGATCTTAGATAAAGAAGTCCATTTTCACAAAAGAATGATATCGGAGATGTTGTGCATACACACAGCTAAAGAGAAATGTGTTAATAAAAAAACAGACACGATTGGTTTAAATAAATCATATTTTAAACTTTTGCCTTAAAATCAGCTGTGCGCTTATCTACTGGTCATATTACGTTCACCTACTTAATATGTTGTGACGTCTAGGTGTCTATGAGTAATATCATAAACGACCAGACAATCTCGAGCCGTCCTGTTCCATACTGCCATGTCTACTCTGAATGTGTTTGGGATGGATTTTTCATTTACGTATATTTTTTATTAAGAATATACTTTTGTAAAATATTGACAACGTACTCTAGGTAAGAAGCTGTCTAGTTAAGAACACTTATTTTCTATAACTTTTTATAATTATTTGCTTAATTTTGATTAATGTTTTATTTTCTTAATATCTCTGTAATAAATTTAGTTTCACAAAATGGCGCCTCACGCCATTTTGATAATTTTCAATTAATAGGTTTAAATTATTTTCTATTTTACCATTTATACTAATTTATCAATTTTCAAATTTACTCATTTTGTTTTGTTAAAATAATACTTTTCTTTTTTACTACTTTTTGTATTTTACAATTGTAATTTTTATTTATAGACTGAGGATGACTGGATTTACCAGTCGAAACGTCTCTTGATATTTTATAAATAAACTTTTGACGAGTATCCAAGAATTTTTATTTCCTCCTTATATATATATATATATATACAATGAATTTATTCTTTTATGCAACATGTACTATGTCATTACCATGGATACAGTTTTTGACAGCAATATAAATCGTGTTCATTTTCATTTGCCACATAGACAATTAGTGTGTATACTTTCGCTCATTACTGATTTAAAAATTAATCAACATGTATATACAGATGAAGAAAAAATAATGATGGTAACTTGGTATAATTCCCAAATGAGTTTAAGAGAAGTTTTTACTGTATTTAGTGCAATCTAGATCGGCCAATACCAAATCCCTCTACAATTTCAAGACTAGTTAATAAATTTCATCGCGAAGGATGTCTTAAGTCAAAACATAATAAAAAAAGAACAACATCCCACGTGCTTACAGAAGAGAAGCAGTTGGAAATATTATTACAAGTGGAAGAAAACAATTAAAATACTTTAAGTTGAATTGCACAAATCGTTGGTGTCAGTACTGGATCTGTTTTTAACTTCTTAAAAAAAGAAAAGTTTCGATCATACAAATTTCAAAATCATCAAGAATTGTTAGAAAGGGACGCAGCAGTACGTATGGATTTTTGTTTTGAATTGTTTGAAAAAATTAATTCCGACCCAACAATGCTTCAAAGAATTTTATTTACAGACGAAGCAAGGTTTACTCTAAATGGTGAAGTGCACAAACAAAATTTTAGGTACTGGAGTCGAGAAAATTTACATTTGTTTCATTCCTTCCGAACTCAAAATCCGCCAAAATTAAATGTTTGGGCAGGGATAATAGGAATCAATATTATAGGGCCTTTTTTTTATTGACGGTAACCTTAATGCCGCAAAATATCTAGCCCTTTTGCAAAATCAAATATTACCTGCGTTACGAAACCTGAATATTAATGGACAAGTATGGTTTCAACATGATTGCGCACAAGTCCATTATTCTAGAATAGTTAAAGAATATTTACATAGAACTTTCCCAAAAAGCTGGATTGGAAGAGGAGGGTCGATGAATTGGCCAGCGAGATCTCCGGATTTGGCACCCAATGATTTTTTTTATTGGGGATATTTAAAGGCCAAAGTTTATAATGAAGAACTTAGAGATGTTGCTGAACTGCAAGACATAATTGTTTAAGCATCCAATAATATATCTCAAGAGCAATTGCTGAATGTTTTGAATCATTTTTATGATCGCTTAACATTTTGTATGCAAGTAAACGGAGAAACTTTTGAACATTTATTATAAGTTTTTATTAGTTATTTATTTATTATTATTATTTTTTTTTTTTTTTTTAATTTGTATTTTCTATGAAATATTTTGATTTTGCTAGTAAAAATTGTTTTTTTCTATGTTGCAAATTAAAATGAACACGATTTATATTGGTCTCAAAAACTATATCCATGGTATTGACATAGTACATGTTGCGTAAAAGAATAAATTCACTGTATATATATATATTCAACTAACTTTGCCAAACCCAAGTTTTCTATCAGACAACCTCACACCTACCATATATATATATATATATATATATATATATACTCTCCGCGTTACCGGAAAAATGAAGATACACAAAAAGTCGAATAGAACATACATACCAACACTTGCACAATATATTAAGAGACACTTATTGTTTTTATAAGCACAAAAGTATGTATAAATAACAATATAATAAATTAAATACATAATAAATTCAATTTATTTTTGCTTCAGATGTTTTTATATTTTAAAATACTCTTGTGTTGGGCCCGCTAGGTGCCCAAATTTTCCAATCCTTCAATTTTATTTTATTTAAATGAAAGAACACAGGTTCTGTGTATTTCTTTATGTTTTAGTCCAGCTAGGGCCATCTAGAAATTATTTATTACACTTTTATGCAAAACTAATGCAATAGTTGACCGCATTCGACATGTCGCTAAGTCTCATTAATTAATTAACCTGTCGTAGAGATAACGTGTTTGAGCGCGAGAAAAAGCACATGTTAGTTTAACCTAAAAACAGTGGGTGTTTTATTCTCGGCTATTTATTCCAAGTTCTTTCGGATTTACGACCCGAAATTACAATGTTATTTAAACCGCGTTTGTCAGCCTTACAACCCGACAAATAAATTCAATGCAAACTTATAAATTTTGTGTGAAAACCTCGCAGCGGCACCATACCTACGAAAACCGCTGCAACCAACCAACCAGATCAGCTGATATCTTCAACCGAAGAGATATTCGTCTCCTCAGAAGACCCAGAATCCAGCTAAGTGTCAAACACTGTTGTTTTATTCTGTTATAGAAAATATATTATATGAAAATATTCT
The DNA here is from genome assembly GCA_963971575.1 of Liopterus haemorrhoidalis. NCBI lineage: Eukaryota > Metazoa > Arthropoda > Insecta > Coleoptera > Dytiscidae > Liopterus > Liopterus haemorrhoidalis. The sequence continues at coordinate 21,113,308 of OZ020625.1, forward strand.
ATTTTGAATTTCATGTTTTTTATGAGAATATTGTTTATTCTAGAGTAGTTCATTCCGAACTTACTTCATTTTTAGTTTATAGTTTATTATTGTTGTTGAATTCTATAGTCTAGCCTTTTGCTGACATAATTCTAGTGACAATAATTTTGTAGATTATTGTTAATTTGTGAATATTGTTGTTCTAATATTCAATTTATTGTAGTTGTATTTACATGTGCCATCAACTGATTTTTTCTTTAATTGTTAGTGCAATGTTACCATTTATTTGTTCAATATTAACTACTAGTTTTTTAATTAATATTGCACTAAAGGTTGGTTTTCACTACAACACTTTTTATATTAATATTTCTAGTGTTAATTATAAGATTTGTGCTATAAATATTATTGTATTATGTCCGACCAAGTACACTGGCCATTTTACATCACACCATATCTTGCCAGGTGTACTTTATGCATCATGTTCATGGTAGTGTCAAAGGCGTGACAGGGGTGAGAGGCGTGGTGTTATATTTACAAGTTCGAATTTCATGTTGGGATTCGAGGCGTGATAAGTGCGCGTTTTCGGTTTTGACAACATTTGTATCTAACCTAGAAGTTTATACAAGTGTTTGAAATAAACGGTTATTCAATTTCATTAAATATGTCGTCAAATCGAAGAAGCTCTTTTTTATGCATATTTAGACTTATTGTGATATGAAGAAAAGCGATGGTGCGTACGTCCCATATATACATAGAAACAGAAGGCAACAGGGAGATTATTTTAACTTAACCTAACCACAGACAATTACTTCAATTACAAGAAAATAATTTAATGCACAATCTTTTTTACTTGACATCACCGTTTAGAACGAAGATTCTGTTGGCCCCTGCTTGGGGTTGTATTATTAGTATACCCACTGCATGACATTTCTGCAGACCAGATATTTGAAACCGAATCCCTAATAATAAACTTTATGACTACCGACAACATTGTAAAAGTCGCTATTTCGCTACATTAATTTACGTTTTTTTTATTTTTTTAGGAAATTAATATAAGTATCTCGCTAAAGATCTCACCATTCTGAAAAAATAAATCTGTTTCTATGGTTTCGACGGTGCGGCCAGCGCTAGAGTTGAAATTTCTGAACTTGCGACACCGCGCTTGTAACACCTCGCTTACGACACACCATGGTACGGGTTTTTTCAAAATAGAGCAATCCTATTCGTTGAATTTCTTGTTCCACGCTTCCAACACCAGAATGAAAATTATACATAACTCCTGTGAGTTGAGTCCACGAATTTATTTTTGTGTTAGGTACGCCGTCGGTAGGGTCTCAAGATCACCGAGGGAATACATCGGGTATCGGCTCCACCTTACATCTTATTTGTGGGCCTGGATTTTACCCCTTCTTTCCCCAGCTAGGGCTAACTACTCCTTTTGTGCTAGTCTTCTAGAACAGCCCCTAGGAGCAGAAGAGTTAAAATCCCCCTCTTTCCTTAAGGTCGAAACCGCGGCTACTCAACTCACTGCGCGTACGTTTACGGTACGATATACTACTCCAGTTACCGCGCGCTGCGCTACTAACTATTTATCGGTCCATCGAGTTAAAAATCGTCGACCACTGTGTAGCTCTGTCGTCACCTACGATTACGACCAAAGTGTAGGCGGCGCTACACTTAGAGATTGTAAAAACACATAAATAATTTTGTCCCGCTTGATTTGAATTCTGGCCCACTGTACATTGGTGATTTGTCCATGTCGGCCTTTTACCCATGTCAACTTCTGTCACACATACTGACACCTGACGGTAACAAAGGCTATTGGATTAAGGCCCGGTATTTCCACCTTATGCCTTATTTTCATGGTAGTGTCAAAGGCGTGACAGGGGTGAGAGGCGTGGTGTTATATTTACAAGTTCGAATTTCATGGTGGGGTTGGGGGCGTGATAAGTGCGCGTTTTCGGTTTTAACAACATTTGTATCTAACCTAAAAGTTTATACAAGTGTTTGAAGTAAACGGTTATTCAATTTCATTAAATATGTCGTCAAATCGAAGGAGCTCTTTTTTATGCATATTTAGACTTATTGTGATATGAAGAAAAGCGATGGTGGGTACGTCCCATATATACATAGAAACAGAAGGCAACAGGGAGATTATTTTAACTTAACCTAACCACAGACAATTACTTCAATTACAAGAAAAGAATTTAATGCACAATCTTTTTTACTTGACATCACCGTTTAGAACGAAGATTCTGTTGGCCCCTGCTTGGGGTTGTATTATTAGTATACCCACTGCATGACATTCCTGCAGACCAAATATTTGAAACCGAATCCATAATAATAAACTTTATGACTACCGACAACATTGTAAAAGTCGCTATTTCGCTACATTAATTTACGTTTTATTATTTTTTTAGGAAATTAATATAAGTATCTCGCTAAAGATCTCACCATTCCGAAAAAATGTATCTGTTTCTATGGTTTCGACGGTGCGGCCAGCGCTAGAGTTGAAATTTCTGAACTTGCGACACCGCGCTTGTAACACCGCGCTTACGACACCATGGTACGGGTTTTTTCAAAATAGAGCGATCGTATTCGTTGAATTTCTTGTTCCACGCTTCCAACACCAGAATGAAAATTATACATAACTCCTGTGAGTTGAGTCCACGAATTTATTTTTGTGTTAGGTACGCCGTCGGTAGGGTCTCAAGATCACCGAGGGAATACATCGGGTATCGGCTCCACCTTAAACCTTATTTGTGGGCCTGGATTTTACCCTTCTTTCCCCAGCTAGGGCTAACTACTCCTTTTGTGCTAGTCTTCTAGAACAGCCCCTAGGAGCAGAAGAGTTAAAATCCCCCTCTTTCCTTAAGGTCGAAACCGCGGCTACTCAATTCACTGCGCGTACGTCCACGGTACGATATACTACTCCAGTTACCGCGCGCTGCGCTACCAACTATTTATCGGTCCATCGAGTTAAAAATCGTCGACCACTGTGTAGCTTTGTCGTGACCTACGGTTAAGACCTAAGTGTAGGCGGCGCTACACTTAGAGATTGTAGAAACACATAAATAATTTGGTCCCGCTTGATTTGAATTCTGTCCCACTGTACATTGGTGATTTGTCCATGTCAAATTCTGTCACACATACTGACACCTGACGGTAACAAAGGCTATTGGATTAAGGCCCGGTATTTCCACCTTACTGTTATCTATAAGAATAACTATCAATGGGATAATATTATCCATTTGATAGTCGCTAGGATAAATTGCTTTCTGTATTTCCAACTCTAGTTATCCCGTAGATAAAGTCTGTTCCAAACTGTTAGGCGGAACTAGATTTTGCAATCTAGTTACTTTCATCCTTTAAATCGTGCTTTTCAGCCGTTTTGTTTAAGCTTTGTAAATCATACTTACAATAAACATTTTTTGGTTTAGGTTAATATCATTTTAAAATGTCATTTTCTTTATATTTTGTTTTTTTCGTTTCATTCTTAATATAAATTTCCCAGTTATTTATTTTTTTGTCATTATATATATAAAAAAAAATAAATTAATTTTGACGTACGGCATTCGTTTCCATGGTTTCATTGATGGAATTTTAAATTTTGAAAATTCCAACATGAAAAATGAAATAACCCAAGCAAGGTCTCTTCTCGTGACAAACTAAAAGAACGAAATTTCCATTTAGTTCCGCCTAACCGTTTGGAACAGACTGTAGCTATTCTGATTGATAATAATATTTTCGAATGTTTTTTTATGTTGGTATTAATAGCATTATTTTAAACAAAGAGAGACATATACGCAACTCGCACGAATAAAAGAGAGATAGATAAAACTGTCAAAATAAATGACAACTGTCAAAATTTTGTACACAAAAATGTGCGATAAATGCCCAAGAAGCGCAAATTTCAATATTTCCGAAACAAGTCAACTTGTAAATCTTTTGTTAAAATGTAAAAATGTTATAGAAAATAAAGCTACTGACGCTGTAAATCTGATAGATAAACAAGGGGCCTGGGATAAAAAATTGTATTATGTTTAATGCATCCTGCATACAGAATAGAAATGCAAAAACACTGAAAATTAAATACGACCGTTTATTTCTCATCCCAATGGTTCATATGATTTGGTCTAACACGAACTATGTATGGACATTCTAAATACTCGACAATTTCTTCATCATCGTCTGCTTGCAAATCTTCTAAATCAGAATCCATGATTTCTTTCTTTAAAAATAAATGTAAATTATCGAAAAATAAAAGACAATATTTTTTTTATTTCAGTATAAATTAAAGTAGATTACTAAATTATTTTGAATTTATTTTGATATAGGTAATTACACAATAAAATAGTACACATAATGGAAACAGGTGTATGTTATATGTATATAAAGTGTAGGTATGTCTAATATGTGCATAGTACTTGTTATAATATATATTTTACGTATATATGCTTATATTATGTACATTTATTTATCAATAAAATATTTTTTGACACATATCTGTCAAAATCTGTCATTTTTATCCAATGGATAATATTTATCAGTAGCTACACGTTGTGAATAACTTATCCTCTAGATCACTAGTTCTGAACCGGTGTTCCGCGGAGCACTGGTGCTCCGCGAGCTTGTTGCAAGTGCACTGCGAAATTTTTAAATCCGAATTATAGTGTTGACTCCAATCATATCTTATTACCCAGATAGAGCATTGACTCTACCGGCCTATATTATTCACTGTGCCAGACATAACTCTGTTTTTGTTTTGTGACAATGAAAACAATTATTTGTTCGTCAGCATTCATATGTTTGTGGCGACATTTCCCTTCCTATCTCGCTGTCTGAAGTCAAAATTATTGAAATTTGTTGCGTCGCATTTCTCATTTCAATATTTCAGTGTCTCCGTCAGATCCTCTGATATAGTCACATTTTATATGTTTTTATTTGGATTATGTTATGAGAGTTCTGTTCATAAGTTATAACATCTGTAATTCAGGTTTTAGATAACTATCCGGCAAGGAATTTTTTATTAGTGAATTATTTTTTTCTGATACAGGCAAACCTTTAGCTCATTCTCTCTTTCGATCAGCTCTAAAGTGTGGGGAATCTCGCTGTAGCTGTAGCCATTTTACAGATATGAAATAATGGACAATACATGGATTGTACAATAGGCAAAATATTTTAAGATTGCAGCGCTGTTGCGGCATACTTGGAACTTCCAAAATAGACATTCTGTCGCTTTTTACATTGAGTTATATCGGACCAAAATATATTTTTGCATCTTACTAGTTTTGTTATTATATTGTTAAGTTTTGTTAAGTTGTATGATATTTTATACAAGGTGTCTCAAAAGAAATTTTATATTTAGTGGATCGATTAAAAAAAAAGTAAGCCGTATATAGAAAAAATGTTTATTAATTATTAAAATACACTTTTTGGGGATTTATTTCTTAAAAATAATATCGTCTAAATGTAGACCCTCGCGTTCTCGGCACTCATTTAATCGAACAGTAAAATTACTTATGACGTCTCGGCAGGTGGACTCAGGGATGGCTGCCATTTCGTGATGGATATTTTCTTTCAAATGCGCCAGTGAAGTCGGTTTATTGGCGTAAACTTTAGATTTAAGATAATCCCATAGGAAAAAGTCCATAGGGTTTTAATCTGGACTGCGTGGAAGCTAATTTATGTCACCTCTCCGGGAGATCAATTTGCCTGAGAAAATTTCATGAACACGTGGCAGAGACATATTGGACGTGTGTGAAGTTGCTCCGTCCTGTTGGAACCATGTTCTTTGGTTATAGCCAGGAAAGTTTTGCAGTTCAGGTACAAAGCAGTTGTCTAACATCTCCACATAACGCTCGGAATTCACTGTAACTGCACGCCCCCTTTCGTCTTCAAAAAAATAAGGGCCGATAATTCCCCGCGCCGACATCGCAGCCCATACGGTCACTTTAGGCGAATGTAGGGGTTTCTGATGTTTGCGTTTAGGATTCGTTGCACTCCAGTAGCGGCAGTTCTGCTTATTTACGTGGCCATTAAGATGAAAATGAGCTTCATCCGAAAACAAAATTTTGGTAAACGTTGAAAATCGCTCAATCACCTGATTTACGAAATTAAGCCTCTGACTGGCATCTTGGGGCTTTAATTCTTGCACCAATTGAATTTTGTAGGGCTGCAGCTTTAGGTCTTTGTGCATAATGCGATGTAATGATGATCTATGCACATTTAAAGCACTTGCGCACTTCCGAATTGAAAGGTTCGGGTCGTCACGAACAGACTGATTAACATTCTCCACGTTTTCTATCGTTCTTGATGACCTAGGTCGCCCGGATTTGGTTTTATCCAGCATTGTAGCAGTCTCTTCAAACTTTTTAACCCAATGTCGAATGAGAGGAATGCTTGGCGCATCATTTAAGTGGCGAAAACCTCGAATACTGCAGAATTTTCTACGCGCTACAGTTGCCGAATCACCGTTTTTGTAAAACTCTCGCACGCATAACGCGCGGTCTGCTCCCGAGAAACGCTCCATAGCGACTGAATTCCCAAGAGCCAGGCTACCGATTGACATAACCCCCGCGCCTCTCGGATACGTTGCGTTCACGCAGTAAGCTAAATAAATATAAAATTTCTTTTGAGACACCTTGTATTATTTTAAAATCAGTTTTAAATTGTTTTTACTGGTATCAAGTGATAATAAATGAAAATAACCTTAAATTAAAGTGGATGATAACACAAAAATCATGTCGAAATCGAAATATTACATATAATCATATGGGGAATAACGTGAATTTTAGTGTTTACTGGTGGTTTTTGTTATTTTGCTACAATATTAGTACGTGTTTTTATGCAAGGTAATCAGTGAAATATTATAACATTAAATATTAATAAATAAGAATAATTTTAGGCATGTTTTTATTAATTTTTTAAGTTGAAATGGATTTGTTTTAATCACGAATTACACTCAGGTACACAGCAATAATATTTCGATTTCGACATGATTTTTGTCTTAGCATCAATTTTAATTTAAGGTTATTTTCATTTATTATCACTTGATACCAGTAAAAACAATTTAAAACTGATTTTAAAATAATATAAAATAATATACAACTTAACAATATAATAACAACACTAGTAAGATGCAAAAATATATTTTGGTCCGATATAACTCAATGTAAAAAGCGATAGAATGTCTATTTCTGTAGTTGCTTAAAATCTCGCCAGATGTCATATCGCTCAGCAATTTTTCCCTATGTTTTACTCGTATTGGGTGTATTTTAAACTCCTCCAGGGCCGTTTCTACTATTAGGCAAGTTTAGGCGGCTGCCTAGGGCGGCAAAATTTTAGGGGCGGCAAAACAGCCGAAAAATTAAAAATCAAATAGCGAAAAGTTGTACAAATTAGAAAAAAAATCTTATGTTATGTAATAATTATTGTTTTGTTTTAAATAAAGTTTAATTAGAAAAGAGTTTAAAGTTTAATTTTAAATAAAAATGATATGTTTGTTTTGATGTATTTGTTTGTTTTTTTGCCTTTTTGATTTTGGTGCTCCGCAAATTTACCTTATGGTTAAAAGTGCTCCGTGAATTCAAAAAGGTTAAGAACCACTGCTCTAGATAACTTAGTTACTCTATAGATAAATAATTGGAAATACGCAAAAAATCGTTTATTCCCTTGATAACAACTTATCCCATAGATAGTCAATTTTATCTATGGTTCGAAATACTGGGCCTGATTAAAGTAAAATATTTGCGAAACTGCACAATAGGAAATCACACAAATGGGAGAATTATTATATTTATTTTTTTAACTCACCCCTTTAATCTTTTTATGGTCATTTGTGCCAAACATTTTGTTAGCAGTCTTTTTAAGATGATCCCATGGATTTTTAAATACATCGTTAAGTTTTTTATTTGAAGTTATAAAATTTTTAAAGTCTCCAGCTAAGGATTTCAACGATTCAATGAGGCCAGGGAGAATAGTTTTTAAATTAAATGCTTCTAGTAACAATTGTATAAATTCTTTGACGTTCTTGAGTACGTTTGTGATAAATATATTTTGAATTTTTAGAAAGGTATCTTCCAAATTTTTTACTTTAGGTGATAATACAACATGTAGATTGTCAATACTATCACAAAATTTTCCATCGTCAGTCATACAGTATCTGAAAAATAATTGGTTTTAATTTATGCTGCTATTGCACAAAATTAAAAATTGATGTGAAGTGTGAATTTTCACACATTTCAGGGTTTTGCAGGTATTTAGTAAGTGAATGATGATTATTTTGGATCCGAAAACAAATTTTATATTAAAATATTTTTTTTGTTAATTTTAATTCGAACGCTTAATACCATTATTTAGGTTTCTAAATATGTGCAGAATTTTTTTTTTTATATACCAAGGTTCATTAAGAATTTTAAAAATTGCGCCTATGGCTTCCATTGATTGTTATAAGTTCCGCCCCTCTGATTTCGTGTACATTGAAACAGAATTAAATTATAATTTAAACAATTTCCACTGGCTATTAAATTTACGCTTTTAAAAATTAAATGCAACATTTGCCAAAATATAACTAGAATTTTGAAAAAATAATTTAAACAATATAAAAATTAAAAAAAAAAAACAAAAAATAATTTAGTCTCTCTTCTCACAGGGTTCGATCCCTTTCGAATCGGGTTACTTGGATGAAAAATCAGCGTGAAATACCACTAGACCAGCACACACGTTCCAGTATGGCGTGTTACAAAGCTATAACTTGTGTACATTATTAGCCAAAAATCACAAAAAATGCGTTTTATTCCAAAAACCTAATCTGATCAAAAATTCCTGTTGAACTATTCCGGTTCACACCAATGTACATTACTTAGAATTTTTTCGAATTTTTAGTTTAAGCCATATGGGCTATAGGGTGTTGGACAAAAAATTTTTTGCACAATTTTGGCAAAAATCGCTTCAAAATAATTTATTTTGCAAAAATAAAAATTTGATCGTTAATCCACGTACCAAGGGCTTTCATTTGATTCCCTACTCATAATTATAAAAAAATATTTTTTTTTTCGATGAGCACATATTTGTTTATATTTTTAGGGGGATATGTTTTTGAGATGTTTTAGTATTTTTCCTATGTGCGGGTCTGTATAAGCATGCCAAATTTCAACTCTCTAGGTTTAGCCGTTTGGCTACAATTTTTACCGAACAGACAGACAGACAGACAGACAGACGAGAAAATGACGGTATAAGGGTTTTTTGGTCATACCTACAAAACCCTAAAAATTGATGTGAAGTGTGAATTTTGACACATTTCAGGGTTTAGCAGATATATAATAAGTGAAGGCGGCATCCTGAGTGCGTAGGACAAATTTTGCTTTGTAGTAACCACAGCAAAAAACGGTATTTTTAAAATAATTTTACGTCTGTTAATCTAAAAGCTTTAAAAACAAATTTTATGTTAAAATATTTTTTTGTTAAGTTTATTTCGAATACCTAATACCATTATTTATGTTTCTAAATATGTGCAGTAATTTTTTTATATAACAAGGTTCATTAAAATTTTGAAAATTGCGCTTATGGCTTTCATTGGTTGTCTTTAATCATACGCTCCGCCCCTCTGGTTTCGTATAAATGACACATAGAATGAAATTATAATTCCAAAAATTCCAATGGTTATTAAATTTTAAAAATTAAATTCAAAATTTGCTAAAATATAACTAGAATTTTAACAAATTAATTTAAACAAAATAAAAATGAAAAAACAAAAAATAAAATTGACTCCTCAAGCAAGGGACGAATCTGTGTAGTGAATAAGAAATCTGTGTAGTTAGTGCGCAACGTAGCCACTAGACCACGAAACGCTTAACAACTTAACGTGTTATATGAGTATAACTTTTATGCATCGTCAACAAAAAAACACAAAAAATGCGTTATTTTCCGAAAACATAATCTGATCAAAAATTCCTGTTGTACTATTCCGGCTTACACCAACGTATATTACATAGAATTTTTTCAGATTTTTAGTTTAAAACATCTGGGCTACAGGGTGTGGGACAAATGTTTTTTTGCACAATTTTGGAAAAATCGCATTTAAATAATTTATTTTGCAAAAACAAAATTTTGATCGTTAATCCACGTACTAAGGGCGTTCATTTGATACCCTACTCAGAATTTTTTTTTTTTTTAGATGAGCACATATTTGTTTATACAGACGATTCCGTTTAATTGGCCCACCGCTTAATTGCGGCAGCCGCTTATTTGGGCCAAATCTCAAAGAACAGAAACCAAACCAAGGAACCAACAGTAAATTTACCTGTTTAATTGGGACAACATTCCGCCTAATTGGGACAGTAAATTTAAGATCACAGTACATATTATGTTACAGATATTCTCAAGAAAAAATATGTACAAAAAATGTAATATGATGCGCTTCATATCTTTTTGATTCACAAGATGAAAAAATATATTTAAAAAACTAGCAAATATCAAGTTGAAGATTGTAAGGATTCAATTGTAGAAAACATTAAATCACAACCTGAAAAATTAGACGAAGATGACGATGATGATGATGATGCACCTGTGCCTGTACCTAACCAGGAGGCAAAAAAATGTATGGCCGTGTTACAGCGTTATTTTATGCAGGAAGGAAATGAAGGGAGCCCTACATGCACACTGAATACCTGTGCTGATTTTGTAGAAGTGAAATGTTACAAAAACAAAAGACAGACTACACTTGACGCTTTTTTGCATTGAATTAAATTGTATGTACCTATTTATTATTTTGTTTTGGAATTTATTATTATTTTTTCTTAAAAGTTTATATTTTTTGGTTGTATGTAATTTATAGTTTTGTCCAAGAGTTTATAAAATAAAATTATTGAAAGAAAAATATGCATTGTTTAATTTTAGGTGAAATTCGCTTAATTGGGGCAGCCGCTTAATTGGGCCAAAATGCCTAAGTCCCGATGTGTCCCAATTAAGCGGAATCAACTGTATTTTTAGGGGGATATGTTTTTTAGATGTCAAAGAGTTGTATAAGCATGCCTAATTTCAACTCTCTAAGTTTATCCATTTGGCTACAATTTTTACCGAACAGACAGACAAACAGACAGACCGTATAAGGGTTTTTTGGTCATACCTACAAAACCCTAAAAATGATAATTTTAACGAATATGTAGGTAATCTGTCCATATCACCCCATAACAATTATTCTCTGTGGGGGGCAACAAAGAAATTTAAAAAACCCATTTCAAATGTACCTCCAATTCGTCAACCTGATGGCAAATGGGCAAGGGATCCAAATGAAAAAGCTGAAACATTTGCGAAACACCTATCAGAATTGCTCAAACCATTTCCATCCCAAATAACAGCTGAGGAGGAAAATAATATCAGTGAGTTCTTGAATTCAGATTTTCAATTTTTGTTCCCATTACCCACTTTTCGCCAGAAGAAGTTACAGAAATAATAAATCAGCTCAAAAATAATAAAGCTCCTGGATATGATGGAATCACAGTCACAATCATGCTAAAGGGATTGCCAAAAAAAAAAAAAATCAGCTGTGGCCACCACAGGACCGACCGCCTAGGATGATTAAGTAAAGGATGCGCTATTCGTGTGTAAAATGTGTGGAAACCCTTACTGAGTGAGAAAGATATATATCGCGGTACTGCGTACACACGTAAGACGCTATTACTGTGCTAAATTGTTAGATATACACAAGGTGGCGAAAAGAAAAATGTTCAACAGACTTATTGATATTTGATAACGAATAAAAATATGTGTATCTATTTGTGTTATATATTTTATTTCCATACTTTCATTTAATCAATTATCACAACCAAATAAATATTATCAAACCATCCCTTATAGGTAAAGATTAGAATATTTCTATGTAATGTAAAAAAATATATATCAAAATTAACCCTTCTACACCCCCTCCCCCATATATTTCATTTTGTACGTCCGTCTTTCAATCCTTCATTAATCGAACGATAAAAATTAAATTAATTTCTGGTTTGTGGGGGGATACTCAAAGGATGTGGCCCTTCAACGTCTTATCGGAATATTTGAAAAGGACCCATAGCTAGCCACCTCTGGTATTTTGAATCATTAAATTTAATAGAGATACTTGCAATCGGGCCATACTCATGTAATTTTCGCAACAAGATGTTTGGGTAGTATTATTTGGCACTAATATTTTTCAAGCTTATTTTAGTTTATTTAAACTATTATCTGTCTCAATTTGTAGTACGAAACTAAGAGGAAAATTTCATTTTTTATGTTGTCTATTTAAAATATCATCTTAGGGTTGTACTGCTGAAATGGCACCTTTCAAAACATTTGACAATTCATATTTGACATTAAATTATATGTCAATTTATTTTTTTAATTGAAAAGTATTTTTATGCAACCAAAATAAGAACATAACATCAGAAAATATGCATAAGAGACAACAATTAGATAAATATACAAAAAAACACATATATAACGCTTATGGAAAACTTTTAGAAAAAAATGGAACAAAATTAAAAAGAAGCGAAATTATAGACCTTGTGGCAGATATTTTTTCAGTAAATTTTGGTGTCCTTTTTGTTGTGAAATATAAAATAATTTACCCATTTCAATTTCTTTAGATTTCTGAAGGAGAAGTAAGAAAAATTTTAAATGAAGGTGCAGAAAATTTAAGACCGACGAACATGGGAAGAGGTAATAATAAGAAAACAGATAGAACCACAGACTACATGTTTCGGAAAGATTTGCAGAGAAAAATTTGGGATTTACATTCAAAAAATGAATATTTTTTTTAAAAATATGTTATTAAATTTTGAAAAACAAGAATTAGATTTTAAGGGCAGCACAATAAAATGATAAATTATTATTATATAATATGTATTTTTGTTTTTTATATTTTATCACGACATTTCATTGCTAATCGTAATATTTTTTACTATTATACGAGTAATAATCGAAAGTTTGATGAAATAAATATTAATATATACATTCAAAATATTTGACATGTCAATCACAATTTTGACATGTTAATTTAGTAATAACCTCGATATGATGAAACTTAACCATACTTTTAAAAGACAGATTTACAAGTTCACATGATTCTACAAAAGTCTATTTACACCACAACAGTCACTAAAGTAACCAGATTTAGTTTCGTATTACAAATTGAGACAGATTATACCACTTTATCCTTTAACTGACTAATTAAATTCATAATACTGCCTCCTTTATTGGCAGCCTTTAATTTTTAAAATATCATTAAAGATTGTTTTAATGACAAATAATATTATTTTAAAATGATTAGATAATTTTTAAATACACATTTATACAGTTTCAGGTCCGTTTGACACGATACGCAGAAAATTAACACCGTGTTATACAAATTTCTGAAATATGTTATAAAATTTGCTGTGAAATTACGAGATTTAAGAATAATTTCTAAGAAATTCCATAATTATTTTCATTTAAAAATACGCTTGTTTCAAATTCAAATGTAGCACATGCGCATTACGTAGTTGCAGTGTGCATAGTACAGACATATATTGCCTTCTTTCTCAACAGAGGTTTCCACACAATCGTCAATGTTGTTAGTATACGAATAGCGCATCCTTTACTTAATCATCCTAGCCGACCGCCATCATAAAGTACTTGTATAAAATAAATTCTAGCAGCAGGGTAGAAATAAATTTGCCTAATATTTGCCTAACAGAGATATTATTTATCATGACCATGGAAACGTTACATGTAAGTATGAAAAAATTGAGAAATTTTACTAAAATTATTCGAAATTTTTCGTTTTATCAAAAACGTCTGAAATAAAAGTTATTAGATATTGCTTTTATAGCAACTTTTGTTCAATAATTTTTTTCGAAATATTTTTCTGTTGTGAAATATTCACAAAAATCTTAAAATCGACTCGAGTAAACTCCCATTTTCAGTTAACCGATTTTTACCAAAAGTTGATCAACTCATTGATGTCAAAAGCTTAAATATGAAGTTTTATAAAAATCCTTTCAGCCGAATTTGCTATGCACGTGTACACAGACGGACAGATGGACAGACAGACAGACGGACAGATAGAATTGATTATTCAAATATAATTGTTTAATTTTTTTTTATATACAAATTATATACAATATAAAATTAAAATTAATAATAACTAAAAATTTCCAATCCCAGATAATTAACTAATATTATTAAAATCGCAGTATTTTTAAAATTTTAAATTTATTCATTTAAATTACTCAGTAGAAAACTTTTTATATTTTTCCGAACTATGGATCTTTTTACTTGCCCGACCTTAATATATAAGGGGCAAGTATTGCAATCGCGAAAATTTTCAATGTCGAGATTTTGACTGATGACCACGTTTCAAGGTCCAAGGAATCCAAAAAACCTATTTTCGAAGTGCCGTCCATATGTGTGTGTGTATGTATGTGTGTATTCACGATAACTCAAGAACGGTTCAACTTAGAGAATTCGTTCTGGTACTAAAAAGTTCTCCTATTAAGTGCGACATGTCGAACGGTCGCACGCCACCATGTTGCCTCGATGTAGACGCGCCATAACACAGGCCTTCTGCTTGACAAGAGTATATATTTAAAACAAACAATAATAAATTAAGCAATAAATAAATCTTCTATATATTGGAATGTTGGAATTATATTTTCATTCTATGTGTCATGTTTACGAAACCAAAGGGGTAGAGCATATGCCAAACAATGGAAGCCATAGGCGCAATTTTAAAAATCTTAATCAACCTTGCTATATAAAAAATTGATGTGAACTGTGAACTTTCACACATATCAGGGTTTCGTAGGTATTTGGTAAGTGAATGATGATTATTTGGGAGGCCAAAACAAATTTTATGTTATTTTTTTTTTTTTTTTTTTGATAATTTTAATTCGAATGCCTAATACCATTATTTAGATTTCTAGATATGTGTTGCGACCACTTGAGTCGCAAAACTATTCAAAATTACCGCTTTTGGTAATTTTTATGAATTCTTATTTTTCATATACAATTCTAGCGTACATTGTATGAACCTCTAGAATCTTGTATAATTCTGTCTGAGACGGCGACTACTCGATTGTCTTTCATCGAGAACAGACGTCTTTTGAGTTTTTTTTGCATAATATCTAATATACTGTGTTTCGAGTTTACCAAGACGAGGCTGCGAGCTATTTGGTAAACTAGAATTTGTGCTTGACCACATTCGGGATCTACGTTTTTTACAAGGAAAAAAACCCCGTTTTGGATCGCGTCAAGAAGAGTTATTTTGATATTTTTCACCAAAAGGATATCTACATATCTATAAAGTTCTCAAGCAGCGTCTATTTGGAACTACCAAATATCCAGACGAGAACCAGGAGAACCTAGACCACTCCAGAAGTTGGGCCAGTAATCAACCGACATCGGCGATTCCACCAGGATATTGTACAGTCCGATTGTGGATAACTGAAGCCAACTTCTGTATCTGTACTCCACGCTAAGTATTTTTCCGTATTTTCATACGGAACGCGTGAGTACACATTTCAATTCATATTTTTTCATTGTATTTTGACGCGCCGCACAGTTCAGTACCTGTGCGTGCGCACATTGTTAATTTTGCCACTTGTTAATTTAGATTCTGTAAATTGTAAATTGAATATTAATTTGTGTATAGTTTCTCACCCCAATGTATTTGGTTGTGTCGGGGAGAAACATATATTTGTAAAACTTTCATCACCCGTTTACCAGGTGATCCATTATTTATACTAATTTCCGCTACATTTTCTCCAATTAATTTTTTGTTTGTTATAAAATTTATTTAAAATAATTTTTCGTGTTACTCAGAGCAGTTCTACGATATCAACGGCTGATTAGGGATTCAAGAGGACAGAATTGTGTTATTACTCCTCCAGAACCACTGTGTGGGCCCCTTCGAATACCTCTACTCCCAGGGAAAACCAAACCACATGTAATAAATCTCCAAGCATAACCCCTTGGAGTGAAATACGTCTGAACCCTGCCTGTTCTTTTTTTTTGTTTGTGAGTATAACTATGCTCTGAAGTAACGCGCCCCCCTTTTTCAACGATTTACCTGCAATTCTGCGGCAGGTTAAATCCGCACATCACAAATTTCTCAGCAGAACCGTTTATTGGTCACCTCGTGTGGCGGGTCTTACGATCTTAGTCGTAGACCTATGTGACACCGCGACGCCTGCGTCTCTCCTACGAAACCAGCGCAACGGGCGCCACAATATGTGAAGTATATTTTTTTTTAATAGCAAGATTCATTATGATTTTGAAAATTGCGCCTATGGTTTCCTTTGGTTGTTTTAAGTCATAACTCCGCCCCTCTGATTTCGTGTACTCAATTTCAACAATTTCCACTAGTTATTAAATTTACGCTTTTAAAAATTAAATACAACATTTCCCCAAATATAACTAGAATTTTGAAAAATAATTTAAACAAAATAATAATGCAAAAAAAAAAAACAAAAAATAAAATTGTCTCGAGACCGAACCCTAGTTTGCAAATAAGATTGGGATAATGCTAACCATTACACCATGAAAGCATGCTCGTTTACTTTGTTACATAAGTTATTATATATTTTACATGGTCAAGCAAAAAACACAACAAATGCGTTATTTTCCGAATACATAATCTGATCGAAAATTCCTGTTATACTATTCCGGTTCACACAAATGTACATCGCTTAGAATTTTTTCAGATTTTTAGTTTAAACCATCTGGGCTACAGGGTCTGGGACAAAAAAAAAAATTGCACAATTTTGGCAAAATAATTTATTTTGCAAAAATTAAATTTTGCATCGTTAATCCACGTACTAAGGGCTTTCTTTTGATACACTATTCAGAATTTAAAAAAAAAATTTTTTTTTTCGATGAGCACATATTTGTTTATATTTTTAGTGGGATATGTTTTTTAGATGTTTTAGTATTTTTCCTATGTGCGGGCCAAAGAGTTTTATAAGCATGCCAAATTTCAACTTTCTAGGTTAAGCCGTTTGGCTACAATTTTTATCGAACATACAGACATACAGACAGACAGACATCTGTGCTCCATATGTGATCCATATGTGCTCATCAAAAAAAAAATATATATTTTTTTTAAATTCTGAGTAAGGTATCAAATGAAAGCCCTTAGTACGGGGATTAATTTTATTTTTGCAAAATAAATAATTTTGATGCGATTTTTGCCAAAATTGTGCAAAAATTTCGCCGGCTCAGTACACTGACCGAAGTGACACGGTTCACCAAATTGAAACGAGCCGGCTCACGGCTCATTGTATAGTTTCAAGTTTCAAGAATACGATAGGTCGGGCGATTGTGAACAGTGACCGGAGTGATCCGGATCTGGGTCGATGTCATGTTGAACTTCGCGAGAACTTGGCTTGTAATGTATTATCATAAAGTGTATTTTGTCATCAATTTGTAGGGCAGTTTATTTGAAACTAATCGGCTTAGTCTGTATTTTCTTACAACCATACTATATAAAAATATTAAAAATATTGCCCAAATCCCAGATGTCCGATTTATAAGGGCAATAAACATCGCCATAAACTGGTTTAAAATACAGTAGCTACATAAAGTGAATTGTTTGTTTCAAAAATGTTAGATAAGAGTCGGGGCTAAGCGACGTTCTACCTACGACCGAACGACCGGCAACTGACTGACCTGTGTCTCGGGATCATGTTTAAAAGAACCGGCTCTAAGCAAGAGTCGGTTCTAAGCGACGTTCTACCTACGACCGAACGACCGACCGACCTGTGTCTCGGGATCATGTTTACAAGAACCGGCTCTAAGCAAGAGTCGGCTCTAAGCAACGTTCTACCTACGACCGAACGACCGACCGACCTGTGTCTCGGGATCATGTTTACAGTTCATATATTGCAAGAACCGGCTCTAAGCAAGAGCCGGCTGTAAACGACGTTCTACCTACGACCGAACGACCGACCGACCTGTGTCTCGGGATCATATTTACAGTTCATATATTGCAAGAACCGGCTCAAAGCAAGAACCGGCTCTAAGCGACTTTCTACCTACGAACTAACGACCGACCTGTGTTTTGGAAACATGTTTACTTAACCGGATCACTGAGCCGGATCAATGAACCGGCTCAACAAACTGAACGACCTCCACTGATCCGGTTCCGCAAACTGAGCCGAAATTCCCATCTCTAGTTTAAACTTAAAATCTGAATAAATTCTAAGTAATGTACATTGGTGTGAACCAAAATAGTGCAACAGGAATTTTTGTTCAGATTACATTTTCGGAAAATAACGCATTTTTTGTGTTTTTAACTAAAATATGTTAAAAATTTAATTTAATAATGTAACAAACCAGATCAGTAGCTCTAGTAGCGAAATTGGTTTTGACGTTCGCTTAATAATGTAATTTTATTTGCAAACTAGGGTTCGAATCCTGTTAATTTTATTTTTTTTTTTGCATTTTTATTTTGTTTAAATTATTTTGTCAAAATTCTAGTTATATTTTGGTAAATGTTGCATTTAATTTTTAAAAGCGTAAATTTAATAACCAGTGGGAAGTGTTGAAATTATAATTTAATTCTATGTTTGACGAAATCAGAGGGCGGGGCTTAGATTTAAGCAACCAATGGAAGCCATAGGCGCAATTTTCAAAATCTTAATGAACCTTGCTATATAAAAAAAAAATACTGCACATATTTAGAAACTTAAATAATGGTATTAGTCATTCGAATTAAAATTCATAAAAAAATATTTTGACATAAAATTTGTTTTGGCATCCCAAATAATCATTATTGAATTACTAAATATCTGCAAAACCCAGAAATGTGTGAAAATTCACACTTCACATCAATTTTTTTATGAAATGTTTAATTAATAAATTAATTTTTCAATCATTTTTAACAATATCTCGCCGGAGGTTGAAACCTCCGGAGGATTTTGGTAGGTGATCGACCAAAAATTGTCCTGCGATCGACCAGTCGATCGTGATCGTTGGGTTGAACTCACGTGTGTTATACCAAAGTGTTGACCCCGATGTGATTAAATAATTGTGAGTAACAGAAAACAGCGAATCCGCTAAAAGTACATACCCAAATCTCTCTTTAATATTTTTCACTTTATTTTTAAACTCTTGTATTGCTCCTTGCTCAGGCTGAACTGTCCCTTTGAGGGGTGTTATATGCTTTTCAATATCAATACAGTCAACAATTTTGTTGATTTTTGTTTGTAAACTTTTAATACTTGTAGTTAATTCTTTGATACCTGGAATATCATTTACTCGTTCTCTTAAATTTTTAAGGAAATCATCGATGTCCTCAAGTTGCTTCACAACACCGCTTGCTTTTTGTCCAAAGTGTGATAATTTCTCTACAATTACTTTAAGATTTGCGAGATGCTTGTTTAAAGTGTTCATTTTCTTCTTTTTATCCACTAGTGTCTTTGAATTTTTGCTAAAAATAAACAGACCATAAACATAGAACCAGTGCTGTAGTGCTAAACAGTGGAAATATTCTAATTTTTCACGAAGCGGTTCGCAAAGATAATTCAATTTCGAAAGGCAAAAATACAAAATATTTGATAATGCAAAAATTTGCCTAATTTAAACTATTGCTTATTTATTTAGTATGATATACAGGGTGTTAGGTAAATGTCCGGCACAATTTTAAAGGCAGCATTGTTGGCCCATTTAGAGCAAAAAAGTCTTCAATCATTTTTGGATAAGATGCGTATATCGCTTGATAATCGGTACAGTACCACCGTTTAGGAACAACTAATATTTTGTCCGTTACAATGCTCCATCGCAAGATACGTGTGAACGATGGTTTCGGCGTTTCAAAAGTGGTGACTTTGATCTTACAGACAAAGAACATGGAAAACCTCCAAAAAAATATGAAGATACACAATTGGAAACATTGCTACAGGAAGATGATAGTCAATCACAAAAACAACTAGCAGAGCAGTTAGGCGTTAGTCAACAAGCTGTTTCCAATCTCCTACGAGAGATGGGTAAGATCCAGAAAGTCGGCAGATGGGTTCCACATGCATTGAATGAGAGGCAGATGGAAAAAAGCAAAAATACTTGTGAAATTTTGCTTGCACAATACAAAAGAAAGTCTTTTTTGCATCGTATCATTACTGGCGATGAAAAATGGATTTATTTTGAAAATCCCAAACGCAAAAAATCATGGGTGAACCCAGGCTCATCATCCACATCAACTGCAAGACCGAATTGCTTTGGCAAAAAGACAATGCTCTGTACTTGGTGGGACCAAAAGGGTGTGGTCTATTATGAATTGTTAAAACCTGGTGAAACAGTTAATACCCAACGCTACCAACAACAACTGATCGAATTGAACCATTCGCTGCTCATAAAACGACCAGAATACGAAAGAAGACAGCACAAGGTAATCTTTCTTCACGATAACGTTCCATCACATAAGGCAAAAGCAGTTTGCAACACATTGGAGGCACTCAAGTGGGAAGTGCTACCCCATGCCGCTTACTCACCAGACTTGGCCCGTTCAGATTACCACTTGTTCGCATCGATGGGTCACGCACTTGCCGAGCAGCACTTTTGTTCATATGAAAATGTGAAAGAATGGCTAGATGAATGGTTTGCGGGAAAAGGGGAAGAGTTCTACTGGCGAGGTATTCACAAATTGCCTGAAAGATGGGAAAAATGTATAACTTCTAATCGAGCATACTTTGAATAAATAATCTTTTACTGTTCTTTTGAGTTTAATGTGTTTTATTAAAAAAAAAAAAAATCCGCATTTCATACTTGTAGACCTGGTATATATATATATATTTGGATATTTGGTTCTTGACGAGGATTATATGAAATAAAACGCAGGTTCTCTTTTATTCGTCAGTTTACATGGGTAGTATGCACATCTTCAGTCTAAAATTAAAATTAAAAATGTATGAAATAAAATTACATTACATGAAAACATGATTATAAAATATTTGTAATAAGTTATGATTTTCAAAGTGTAACATTAAGAAAATTGGCTTATGAACCAGTGGGTGTTTAATAATAAGTGTTTAATAATAAAACATAGAAATAGAGACAACTTACCAGTCAATCAGATAAAATAAAATCACTACGTAGTTAACTCGAAGTGTAAAACTGTGTGTCAAAGATAACGTGTCCCAATAATTCCGTCATACCCTTTTCACACTAGATCTTTAAGATCGGATGTTAAAGTGAATGTATCTTTAAACGCTAATGTGAAACCGTATGGCCTCGTTTAAATACAAGCGATGTTTAAGACAGAGATCTGCGTCTTAAACTTCGTCCGCATGGCCAACTTAATTTCTATTATAAAAAAATACTCCTTGAATTTGTGCTGTCAACATTTTATATTATCATAAACAATAATACTGTATTATATCGACGTTATAAGAAGTTTATACTTATTGTTATAATAAAATTATTTATTTTAATAATGTGTTTAATAAAATACAGAGCTACAATAATTGAGATAAAATGTATCGACTTACATGTTAAAACAGGTGTAATATATTCTTTATTGTAGTGTCTTTATTGTAGAATGAAATGAAATATCCTTATTTGTTTATAATAGTTCAAAATGTGCGTCTGCGCAGACAGTTCAAAACTGGTAATTTCATGACGGTAACTTAAGGACAAAATTACTGTAGCTGATGACAGCACCAGACATTTAAACATCAAGTGTGAAAGCATACCGATCTTAAACATCGGTGAACTTTAGGTTCACTCGTCTTAAAGATCTAGTGTGAAAAGGGTATAGAAACATATGGACAAGAATTAGGAATATACTCGTTGGTATGACTCATCTCGGTGGTAGACACTCCGTACGTATGGGGTGTGATGTTAAGTAGGTATCTTGTCTTGACCAATATGTTTAAAAGAAACAAATGTCATATCTTATAGTAAAATCTTGTACAGCTGATTTAACTGTTCCGTATCTGTTTTTTTATTGACAATTTATTTCGGATGTTTGGATATGCAACATTTCCGAGATTAATCTTATTTCTGTGTTGATTTCTTTGTCCAGAATCTTGACATCTTCGTATTTAAACTCATGTTTTAGGGTGTTGGCATGAATGGCCAAAGCTGTACTTTTTGGTTTAACATGAGTATCAGACTTGTGTTGTGTTCATCTTTTGGTCTAATGAGTGGTCGCAATGTAGCATTTATTACAGTTTCCACATGGAATTTGATATACTTAGGGCCGCTTTTACAAACCTCGGATACGTAGCGGTATAACTATCTAAGGTATAAGTTTATTCCGAAGTTTATACCAACGTTCACTTTTACAATGCATTTTTTATTCTAGGATAGTTATCCATGGTTTTATTGTAAATAAAATAAAGTTGGTATTGTTTGACACATAAACTGACATATTAGAAAAGTCATATTTTAAATTGACATTACTATTAACAACACATTTGATTATGCTTGGGGAAATATTGGCAGATGTCGAAATATTCGACTCAAATAATTACTTTATTGTGCTATATCTACCGCGTTAGTGTCAGCCTCTCGTGTGCAAATATTCATAAAACCGCTCTCTAATAGAATCGAGCCCAAATACCGCCCATGTGTACATTTTTATAAGATCACCCTCTACTAGTAGAATTCTATTAGAATCTATGCCAAATGCCGTCCCTTTGACGAGCCGTTCGTGGGCGGTGCAAACTATGCACAAACGCACGCGGTGGCCCTGATTGTGGTTCATATTTATGTACTGTAATCCCTTATCACCGCGGAGTTTATGTTCCACTAACATACTATGGACAAAAAAAGGCGAATAGTAAGATTAAGCATATTCCAGCGGTAAGCGGCTGCTACTGTTCATTGCTACGCTTTTAAAAATAAATCAAATTATTATTTCCCAACTGCGTGTAATCAAAACTACTGAACAAATATTATTACGTACTATTATTATTTCGTATGGCAATGTCTAGCTTTTAGAGATTTTAAGGTCGTGACTAGCGTCTTCTGACATGACCTAACGATTACTTTTTACAGTAGCCGAGACCACCGTGCTTATGAAGTGCCTTATGAATTGCCTTATGAAGCATTTCCCATATTTCCGATAATTAATTCAGAGATACAGGCATTCATTGTAAAGAATCTGAGCCTATGCTTTTGCCCATACTAGGTCGATCTCATGATTCCACACTTTCAAAGCAAGCGAGCTAACCACTACGCTGCTGCTACCACAATTATATAACTGTAATAAAAATACAAATAAAACGTCATAATGTGACATTTATCATATGTCAATTTAATTTTTTTACCGTTACTGGGTAATAAATACTTATTCACCAATCAGAGCAAGGGAATAACTTATACTGCCCTTTATCTGAAGTGCCGTTGGCCGGATAAGATATTCTGGTGTTTATTCCGATGTTTATCCTATCCGAGCTTTATCCGAGCATTGTAAAATCGATTTTTTGACGTTATACCGGGAATAGCGTTATCCGTGCTTTATCCAACGATTGTAAAAGTGGCCCTTAATCGGAGTTTTCATGTTTCGGGATTTTTGTTTTTAAGTTGGTGAAATTCTTACTGTTTTTATTGTTTGTTGAGAAAGCGAGAGACACGTTATGCTCCTTGAATATCTTTTTAAAACCATTGAAGCTGCTGTTTTGGTACGAGAACTTAGAATATTGCATTTTTTCTTCATCATTGATTTCCGGTTTGGTATTTCGGTTTTAGGTGGCCCATATGCGTTTCTTGATGCACTTCTTTACTATTAGGCTTGGGTAATTATTTTCCTTTATGAACGCCTCCGACACTTTTTTCAGATTTTTTGGCCTGAACGACGGGTGAGATAATTTTTTGGCCTTATCTATTACGTTGTTCAGGATGTTGATTTTTTGGTTGTGTGGATGGTTTGTTACGGGCAAAAATCTGATATTTATTCATTTTTAGGGTTTTGTAGGTATGACCAAAAAACCCTTATACCGTCATTTTGTCGTCTGTCTGTCTGTCTGTCTGTCTGTCTGTCTGTCTGTCTGTCTGTCTGTCTGTTCGGTAAAAATGGTAGCCAAACGGCTAAACCTAGAGAGTTGAAATTTGGCATGCTTATACAACTCTTTGACCCGCACATAGGAAAAATACTAAAACATCTAAAAAACATATCCCCCTAAAAATATTAACCAAAATGTGCTCATCGAAAAAAAAAATATTTTTTTAAAATTCTGAGTAGGGTATCAAATGAAAGCCCTTAGTACGTGGATTAACGATCAAATTTTTATTTTTGCAAAATAAATTATTTTGAAGCGATTTTTGCCAAAATTGTGCAAAAAAATTTTTTTCCCACACCCTGTAGCCCAGATGGTTTAAACTAAAAATCTGAAAAAATTCTAAGTAATGTACATTGGTGTGAACCGGAATAGTACAACAGGAATTTTTGATCAGATTATGTTTTCGGAAAATAACGCATTTTTTGTGTTTTTAACTAAAATATGTTAAATATTTAATTCGCTATGTAACACTTTAGATAAGAAACTCTGGTAGCTCAGATGGTTTCGTAACGCACTTTGTAAATTGCAGTGCGAACGTTGCAGAGTTCGAATCCTGTTAATTTTATTTTTTTCTGTTTTTTTTTGCATTTCTATTTTGTTTAAATTATTTTGTCAAAATTCTAGTTATATTTTGGTAAATGTTGCATTTATTTTTTAAAAGCGTAAATTTAATAACCAGTGGGAAGTGTTGAAATTATAATTTAATTTTGTTTGACGAAATCGGAGGGCGGGACTTATGATATAAGCAACCAATGGAAGCCATAGGCGCAATTTTAAAAATCTTACTGAACTTTGCTGTATAAATAAAATACTGTACATATTTAGAAACTTAAATAATGTTATTAGTCATTCGAATTAAAATTCAAAAAAAAATATTTTGACATAAAATTTGTTTTGGCATCCCAAATAATCATCATTCAGTTACTAAATACCTGCAAAACCCAGAAATGTGTGAAGATTCACACTTCACATAAATTTTTTTATAAAGATTAGGTAACCAGTCGTCAGAACAATAATTCGGTTGGTCTAATTGTGAAATAAAACGCGTTGGCTATGACTTGTTTACTTTTTTTTTTCATTTTAATGGCCTTTGCTGCTGTGGCAATTAGCCAGGACAATTTTTATTTGAGAAAATTTCCATGCCTGAACGGGATTCGAACCCGAGATTTTCGTAACGCAGAGCATATGTGTTACCACTACGCTACGCTGATCGGCACTTGTTTACTTGCGACTCAGTTACCTAGAGAAAAGGCAAAATATACAAATAAAAAAAATAAGAGAGCTGTGAGACATTTTGTTTCATTCTAGAAATTTTGGTAGATGAACAAAACAAATATATCAGGGGGGTGAAACTCTACTGGCAAAACGAAAACCATATTACGTTCCATAACCCAACACGAATAGCGCCCCAGTCACTGTAGCTACGCGCATGACAGGATGTTGCCTGTTACGGCTTCTGTCATTAGCGTCAAAATCTGTAATTAGTGTCAAAATCGTCTTCTGTAATTTTGTAATTTCATTGTTTAATTCGGAAAATGGGTCTTAAATGCTTTGTTTTGGGGTGTGATAGTTGTGAACCTACAAGATATCGCTTTCCAAACCCGAAGACACGTGTGGCTCCAGAATTGTATAAAACGTGGATGAGGAACATTGGAAATCCAAAATTGTATGGCTTGTCCATAAATATTAAGTATTAGTAAATATTATGTTAGTCTGCTTAATAAATAATTATTTCTGCTAGTTATTGTTTTTCGGTGTCTGTATAATTCCTAACTGCTTGTTCTTAATTGTAAACATAATTAAATGTTATTATTAAATGATACAATTGTTATGATTTATTTTGTCTATTTTTAATATTGTTGTCGTTAATAATATTAAAAATAGACAAAATAAATCATAACAATTGTTTCATTTAATAATAACATTTAATTATGCTTACAACTATATCCACTGAAGCATTTGAAATACCCGCGAAAACCCAACCCTTTCCTCCCCTACCAATTTTAGTTCCATAACCCAACAACTACAGCGCTAATTTGGTTTCAAAAAATATAACGGCAGTTTCGCATCTATTTCCTTCTTTATCTATGAAATATATTCTTTATCGACAATTATAACAAAGTGATTGTGAAATATTGGTATATTTGTCGACCTTTTAAAAAAAGGGATTTGGATATTGCTGAAGTTATTAGACTGGGCGTCTATACGAATAAATTCGGATCTAAACCATTATTCGAAATTTCAAACTCTCAGAGCCGCATACCATCTTAGGTAATTTTACTTGTATATTTTTCTTTCTTTATTGTAACTGATGTCTAGAATGCAGTGACCTGTTGTAAAACGCAAATTTCACTTTTAGGCTCTCTTTTAGACCTTGTTGTCTATAACATAACACCGTGAAGTAGTCGATCAAATCGGTGTTCGGCGGAGATTAGGAGCACCCGAGCTGAGGGAGGGGCCTACAAATTCAAGGAAGTCTCATCTTGATCTACCGTCTAGCTGCTGGTCACAGATAAGCTTATATATTGTGATATAAATTTATTTATTGTTTTAATATTTATTCTAAATTGTTCATTTTTCGTTTATTGTTAAAATTTTTAGTTAGTTTGGTCATCTATACTCAAAATTATTCTAAAATACGGGTTTGGAATTCCATTGTCATAATTTTAGAAGTATTACCGTTTTAATAGTATCTATTTTTTTTTTTTTTATTTAAGATTCGTATTTTTTTGTATATATCATAAAATTGTATTTAATTATTAATATATATTTATATTTATTTATCAACTATAGTAGTCATTTAATAATATAGTCTGGTGACGTCAATAAGAATTATATTGTATTATCTGTCTCAATTTGTAATACGAAACTAAGAGGAAAATTTCATTTTTTATGTTGTCTATTTAAAATATCATCTTAGGGTGGTACTGCTGAAATGGCACCTTTCAAAACATTTGACAATTCATATTTGACATTAAATTATATGACAATTTATTTTTTTAATTGCAAAGTATTTTTATACAAGCAAAATAAGAAAATAACATCAGAAAATATGCATAAGAGACAACAATTAGATAAATATACAAAAAAACACATATATAACGCTTATGGAAAACTTTTAGAAAAAAATGGAACAAAATTAAAAAGAAGCGAAATTATAGACCTTGTGGCAGATATTTTTTCAGTAAATCTTGGTGTCCTTTTTCCCATTTCTATTTCTTTAGATTTCTGAAGGAGAAGTAAGAAAAATTTTAAATGAAGGTGCAGAAAACAGATAGAACCACAGACTACATGTTTCGGAAAGATTTGCAGAGAAAAATTTGGGATTTACATTTAAACGTTTAAATATGTTATTAAATTTTGCAAAACAAGAATGAGATTTTAAGGGCAGCACAATAAAATGATAAATTATTATTATATAATATGTATTTTTGTTTTTTATATTTTATCACGATATTTCATTGATAATCGTAATATTTTTTTACTATTATACGAGTAATACTCGAAAGTTTGATGAAATAAATATTAATATATACATTCAAAATATTTGACATGTCAATCACAATTTTGACATGTCAATTTAGTAATAACCTCAATATGATGAAACTTAACCATACTTTTAAAAGCCAGATTTACAAGTTCACATGATTCTACAAAAGTCTATTGACACCACAACAGTCACTAAAGTAACCAGATCTAGTTTCGTATTACAAATTGAGACAGATTATATATATTTCCAGCCGGTAAAAAGGATTTACTGGTCGGTCCTTATTAGTAAATTTTTTAGACCAGTTGGCGCCCTTCAAAATTTTACCACAATATTATTTATTATTTTGTTTCTTTTGTTTTAACCGCACGATCATTCTCGGCTGTATAAAAGCTAATCGCTGGAGGAACGATTGGACAGTCAAATAGGTTACAATTGACTTGTTGGTCACAGGTTGGAAAAATAATTAATGTATCTCCAACTGTGTGTGGATTTCTGGTACCAGTTCGTGATGATTGTGTTATCACTGGACCGTATTAATTCAGTATCCAAGAACGAGATGCTGTTTTGTATTTCTTCTTCATGGGTGAAATTTAACCTTGGGTGGAAACCATTGCAGATATCCACTGTTTCTTTTATTTCTTCTTTCTTGATGACTGTTATTATATCGTCTACATATCGGAAATAGAACAGTGGCACTTCTTTGAGCTTTTCTAAGCATTTGGATTCCAACTCTTCCATCACGAGGTTTGCGATAGTACTAGAAAGAGGACTGCCCATAGCATGCGCGACTTACAAGTAAAATTTAAGAGTTGCCTCTGTTGTAACACATTAAAAAAATAAATATATTAAAGTTAAAATAGAACATTACAATTAAAATCACAATAAAATTACACTTTAAAATCTCTATCACAGAACTGTATAATCTAAA
Source organism: Liopterus haemorrhoidalis (assembly GCA_963971575.1). Taxonomy (NCBI): domain Eukaryota; kingdom Metazoa; phylum Arthropoda; class Insecta; order Coleoptera; family Dytiscidae; genus Liopterus; species Liopterus haemorrhoidalis. The sequence continues at coordinate 21,141,719 of OZ020625.1, forward strand.
TTAAAATGAATAATTCTTATTGGATTATAGACTAGCATGTGTTTTTCTTCTTATTCCTATCTTCAAATTTAGCGGGAAAGTTTTATTGTTACTACCAACGCTTTTATTGTTACTAGATGCGGTCGGTAATATAGTTAGCGTAGTTAGGTTAATGTTCTTGCTACTGCGTCGGTTTTGTTGTCATTACTTTTACAGCAACTTTTGTCAAATACATTTTTTCGAAATATTTTTCGGTTGTTATTCGCAAAAATCTCAAAATCGACACCAGTCAACTTCCATTTCTAGTCAACTGATTTTTACCAAAAGTTAGGGTGACCATTCGTCCCGCATTTTAACATTTTGTCCCGCATTAAGATGCGTCCCGCAAAAGTCCCGCATTTTAACATTTTGTCCCGCATTGTCCCGCATTTTGGATTTGGGCGGTGAGGACCTTTTTTTGCTGTTCACTTGGGATTTGGGAGGTGAAGACCTTTTTTTTGCTCTTCATTTGGATTTTGGGAGATGAGGACCTTTTTTTTGCTCTTCACTTGGATTTGGGAGGTGAGGACCTTTTTTTTGCTCTTCACTTGGATTTGGGACCTTTTTTTTGCTCCGTCCCATATTGCCTTCTTAAGAAAATGGTCCGCCTAACAAAAGTTGTGCCTATCAACTCGTGCCATTGATGTCAATGAAGTTTAATAAAAATCCTTTCTGCCGAATTTGCTCTGCACGTGTACACAGACAGACAGATAGACAGACAGATAGACAGACAGACAGACCGAGAGACATCATGCAAAAAATAGTCAAATGTAGGGACCTCAATTCGTGGAGATTTATCGAAATCTCGAAATATCAAAATCGGTATGATCACAATACCTCCCTTATATACTTCTGTCAGGAAAGTAGCGGGAATTGTTAAATAAAGCACACCATTTTCATTTAATCATCAAAATTTAATTTGTGGCCTTCAAAGTAGGCCCCATTTGATGCAACACACATTTTCCAGCGTTTTTAGGGTTTTGTAGGTATGACAAAAAACCCTTATACCGTCATTTTGTCGTCTGTCTGTCTGTCTGTCTGTCTGTCTGTCTGTCTGTCTGTCTGTCTGTCTGTCTGTCTGTCTGTCTGTCTGTCTGTCTGTCTGTCTGTCTGTCTGTCTGTCTGTCTGTCTGTCTGTCTGTCTGTCTGTCTGTCTGTCTGTTCGGTAAAAATTGTAGCCAAACGGCTAAACCTAGAGAGTTGAAATTTGGCATGCTTATACAACTCTTTGACCCACACATAGGAAAAATACTAAAACATCTAAAAAACATATCCCCCTAAAAATATATACTAAAATGTGCTCATCAAAAAAAAAATATTTTTTTTAAATATCAAATGAAAGCCCTTAGTACGTGGATTAACGATCAAAATTTTATTTTTGCAAAAAAAATTATTTTGATGCGATTTTTGCCAAAATTGTGCAAAAAATTTTTTGTACCACACCCTGTAGCCTAGATGGTTTAAACTAAAAATCTGAAAAAATTCTAAGTAATGTACATTGGTGTGAACCGGAATAGTACAACAGGAATTTTTGATCAGATTATGTTTTTAGAAAATAACGCATTTTTTGTGTTTTTAACTAAAATATGTTAAATATATAATTCGCTATGTAACACTTCAGATAAGAAACTCTGGTAGCTCAGATGGTTTCGTAACGCACTTTGTAAATTGCAGTGCGAACGTTGCAGAGTTCGAATCCTGTTAATTTTATTGTTTTTTTTTTTTGCATTTCTATTTTGTTTAAATTATTTTGTCAAAATTCGTTATATTTTGGTAAATGTTGCATTTATTTTTTAAAAGCGTAAATTTAATAACCAGTGGGAAGTGTTGAAATTATAATTTAATTCTGTGACGAAATCAGAGGGAGGGACTTATGATATAAGCAACCAATGGAAGCCATAGGCGCAATTTTAAAAATCTTACTGAACCTTGCTGTATAAATAAAATACTGTACATATTTAGAAACTTAAATAATGGTATTAGGCATTCGAATTAAAATTCATAAAAAAATATTTTGACATAAAATTTGTTTTGGCATCCCAAATAATCATCATTCAGTTACTAAATACCTGCAAAACCCAGAAATGTGTGAAGATTCACACTTCACATAAATTTTTTCCAGTTTTCGAAACACCTTATATAGGCGCTTTCCGGTATAGTTTTCAGATCATTCCACGAATTTCCTTTTATGGCCTCGATCGACTCAAAACAGGTTCCACGTATCGGAAATTTTAATTTTGAAATAAAAAGAAGTCACACGGGGCCAAATCTGGTGAATACGGTGGGTGCTCCGTGGTATTTGTCCCGTTTTTGGCCTTAAATTCAGTCACAATTGCTGCTCTATGCGATGGTGCATTATCATCATGTAAAATCCACAAATTGTTCTTCCACAATTTTGGTCGTTTTTGACGAATTTTCTCACGGAAACAATTTCCTTTACTTTTTCGTTGTTTTCATCGGTTGAAGCGGTTGAAGGCCGTCCGGAACGTGGTTTGTCTTCGACGATCTCTCGACCGTTTTTAAACGCTTTGTACCACTCGTACGCCCGTGTTTTTGATAAAGCTGATTCACCATAACATGTTTCCAACGTTTTTAACAAGTCGGCACACGTAATTTCATTCGCAACACAAAATTTAAGGAAAACTCTTTGTTCAGTAGTTTTGTTCATTGTAAAAATCGCGACGCACTACTGAAGTGTGTTAACTAAAACAGCCGATGTGATCAAATTGGTTAGGGACAGTGCTGTCATCTTATGAAAAAAATTAATGTGAAGTGTGAATTTTCACACATTTCATGGTTTTGCAGGTATTTAGTAAGTGAATGATGATTATTTTGGATGCGAAAACAAATTTTATATTAAAATATTTTTTTTGTTAATTTTAATACGAACGCCTAATACCATTATTTAGGTTTCTAAATATGTGCAGTATTTTGTTTTTTTTTATATAGCAAGGTTCATTAAGAATTTTAAAAATTGCGCCTATGGCTTCCATTGGTTGTTATAAGCTCCGCCCCTCTGATTTCGTGTACATTGATACAGAATTAAATTGTAATTTCAAAAATTTCCACTGGTTATTAAATTTACGCTTTTAAACATTAAATGCAACATTTGCCAAAATATAACTAGAATTTTGAAAAAATAATTTAAACAAAATAAAAATGCAAAAAAAAAAACAAAAATAATATTGTCTCTTCCTGCAGGGATCGAACTGAGTTAGTTGGGTGATAAGCCAGCGCCAAAACCACTACACCAAGATACACCTTTCATTGTAGTGTGTTACAAAGCTATAACTTGTGTACATTTTAGCAAAAAAACACAAAAAATGCGTTTTTGTTTTTCCAAAAACATAATCTGATCAAAAATTCCTGTTGTACTATTCCGGTTCACATAAAAGTACATTACTTAGAATTTTTTCAGATTTTTAGTTTAAACCATCTGGGCTACAGGGTGTGGGACAAAAAATTTTTGCACAATTTGGGCAAAAATCGCTTCAAAATAATTTATTTTGAAAAAATAAAAATTTGACCGTTAATCCACGTACCAAGGGCTTTCATTTGATACCCTACTCAGAATTATAAAAAAATATATATTTTTTCGATGAGCACATATTTGTTTATATTTTTAGGGGGATATGTTTTTTAGATGTTTTAGTATTTTTCCTATATGCGGGTCAAAAAGTTGTATAAGCATGCCAAATTTCAACTCTCTAGGTTTAGCCGTTTGGCTACAATTTTTACCGAACAGACAGACAGACAGACAGACAGACGACAAAATGACGGTATAAGGGTTTTTTGGTCATACCTACAAAACCCTAAAAAGATTAAAAAAATATATATTAGCGCGGGCTTTATTTTTTTTTTTTTATTTATTTTTTTTTAATTTAATGGCCTTTGCTGCTGTGGCAATTAGCCAGGATAATTTTTGTTTATGAAAAATTCCATGCTTGAACGGGATTCGAACCCGAGACCTTAGCAACGCAGAGCAGATGTGTTACCACTACGCTACGCCGGTCGGCACGGGCTTTTTAAGTCACAAATTCCCGCTACTTTTTTGACATAGTAGTATTATGTTGGCGGTCGGTAAAAAAGTAACTTACTTATGGTTATCCAGAAAACCGAGCATTTCCGGGAAAGCCTTGAGGTTTTTAAATTTTGATGAACCCTTTATTGATCCTGTAACCTTCTTCGTAAAATCTGAGGTGTAACTATTTTTGCCTACGTTTTCCAAAACATTTCCCATTGTCAGCAGTTTCTTTAAGACAGAAATAATATTATTTATCATATTAAGATATTTTTTAATGTTCTTAATCGTATTTTCAAATTTATCAAAAAATGGCACATTATCTTTGAGCAGCTTGTACCATTCTGATGTACCAGTTATAAAATTGAATATACGTTTTGTGTCATCTTGAAATTTGCGAAGCTTTTCAGTATATTCTGTATTGACAACAGAGAGTATATCAGCAATTTTATTGTTGACTGATTCCGAGTTTATTGTAGTTTGGCTGTTTTCAACCTCATTAACAAAAACAGTTATCTTCCCAGGTAATTTACTGCTCATCTGATAAAGTGGATTGCAGTCCTGCTTAACTGTATTTAGTAATGGTTTTATGGCTGAAACAAACAAAAAACCATTAGGCCCAATATAGTAACGTTGCAACGATATAACTTTCTTAACCCATTAGAGCCCCTCGGCAACTAAAGTTGCCAACGTTTTTATCAGTGTTGCCAGATGGTGAAAAAGAAAAAATCGTACCAACACTTCAAAATTATCGTATTTTCAAGAAAAAAATCGTACAAACAATCGTATTTTTAAAAAAATAATCGTACAAAAAATGTGCTGTGTAATTAATTTAAAAATTATTAGGTATACATATATTTTTCTATTGCCCAATCATAGTAGCAGAAAAGGATGAAAATGTATAATACAGCAAAGTCCTTTTTATAAATTTTTATTGAATTAACAAAACACTTAGATAATAATTAACATTTACATACATATATATATATATATATTCGAAATAAAGTTCTTGACGAAATTAACGGTCTTGACGGTCTGTCATGTCATAGGACAGACCGTTCGGCTAGACTATGATTAACCGTTCCCGTCCGTTCCAAACATTTTAATGTGGAAATACATTATTTTATACATTTGACAATAATATTGGACTGAGGATGATTGGATTACCAATCGAAACGTCTCGATAAACATTTTTTAATAAATATATGACGAGCATAACATAAGAATTTTATTGAATAACTATATATATATATATATATATAATCGAAAGAAAGTTCTTGACATAAGACTTTTATTTAATATATATATATATATATATATACAGATCCGCAGTAAGGGGAGGGGGGCGACGGACCTGGGCGCACTAAGGAAAAGGGCGCTGACGGGCTTGACTAAGGGGCGCCATTGCGGTGTGGTCCTTATTTTTGCTCATCACTTAGATTTTAAAAGGTGAGGACCTTTTTTTTGCTCATCACTTGGATTTTGAGAGGTCAAGACCTTGTTTTTTATTTGCCAAGGGCGCCAAAACACGGCTTTGCCCCTAGCGCAAGTTTTCCTTACTGCGCTCTGTATATATATATATATATATATATCATATATGTAGAGCCCTGCGCGGATAAGCTTTTCTGTATCCGCATCCGATCCGCATCCGCACATCCATGATCCGCATCCGATCCGCATCCGCAGCTTTTGTAAATAACAAATCCGCATCCGATCCGCATCCGCAAAAATATCCGCACTACAGGTTTTGCTGTTAGTTTGGAAAGAACTAACATATTTCGCCTGTTTAGGTAATCTCTGCTCTAAAACGCTACTGAAAATTTTTGGATTTACCAGCTTATTTATTACTAACCTAACCTAAGGGACCCCAAAAGTTTTAAGGCCTAGATGCGCTAATAACTTATTTAAATCTAGAGAGAGATAACAATTTTGGTGGGCCTAAGCGTTCTTTTTCGTAGGGAGTAAGTGGCGTGCTGCTTTTTTTAATATTGAATTTTAAAAAAAAATCAGAAAAGTTACTTGAAAGAAGGTGCCTCATATTTTTAGGATCAAGTAATTCTCTTACGCCATTTCGCGCATCAGTTAGGCGTTGCAACTTTTTCAAATAGCAACATGTGTCATTTTTCAAATTTTTGGGAGACTTTGCAAGACTTTATACTTCGGGTAGTATAAAAAAATTAGCAGGTTACATAATAAAATTTTCGAGAAAAAATTATGTAGGTAAATTTTGGTATTTAAATAAAACTTACTAATCAGTTTTATGTAAAAAAAAAACCTTTATCAGAATTAAAAGTCAGAATTAGAGCAGAGGTAGGAAGAATTACGTCGAAAGTGTACCAGGAAACTTTTGTCCAAAATATTATTTTCTATAATATATTCAATAATAAAAAGAAAGTTAAGTTGATTTTCTCAACTCAGTCTTGATCATGGACAATTGTCTTAATAAAAATAACATAAAGTGAAATTGAATGCTACAAAATATCATGTATATACAGACAACCGAAAATAACCGAGGACTGCGTAGTCAGAACACAATTGCTTGTTTCTCCGAAAGTAACCGAAGATTTAATGTTCACGCGGATATTGCGGATAAGCGGATATGACATTTAATCCGCATCCGATCCGCATCCGCATGGTTTAAATGATAATTTATCCGCATCCGCAGAAAAGTTGCGGATATCCGCGGATAATCCGCGGATACCCGCGGTTTTGCAGGGCTCTACCTATATGTCATATATATATCATATATCATATATATCATTTAGTCTCTTGTATCATTTTGTAAAAATCACATTAATACCTATCCCATGCATAAACATTAATTAAAGTAGTTGAAAACTAAAAATTACAAGGTATTTCAGTAAAATTAAAGTACTCTCAGGGAAATACATATCTCTATATTAATACATTAATACAATAATATATTAATACAGACAAGGCCGATTTCAATTGTAGTACAGTCAGTGGCGCACCCATTTTTCTTTGGGGGGGGGGTCGGTAGACAAAAAAAGTGCAGATATAAAAAAAAGGTGCTCGCTTCGATGACAAAAAACAAAAAGGTCCTCACTTGTAAAATACAAGTGATAAGCAAAAAACAAGGTCCTCACTTGTAAAATACAAGTGATGAACAAAAAAAGGTCCTCATCTCTACTTTTAAGTCCATATCTATATATTTACCTTAGATCCGTAATGCTAATTAAAAAATTTGGTATTTCCATCCTTCTTGGAGGGCGCCCCTTCTGGGTGCGCCACTGAGTACAGTACTCTAACTAATGAGGAGTGAGCTTTATATTTTTGAATATTCGAATATGCCCGAGCATACCCGATCTTAGCGAGATAAACCCATAGAAAAGGGTAAAAAGGGATAAACCATTCTATTTAAGAGCGCGTCGATTTGAAATCCAAGGGCTAAAATATTCCATATATTGCATTATATAATATTAATATTTAACTTACTAAAAATGTATATAAATAAATATGTTTCAGCAATAAAAACATCAAAAAAATCGTACATCTGATACCAAGAAGTCGTACATCGTACACAAGCAAAAATAATCGTACAAATACGATTTAAATCGTACATCTGGCAACATTGGTTTTTATAACCTAAAACTCTAATGATTTGAGTCATAGGGCAATGCGCATGTAAAAACTTATTATCTGTACCATTAGTTATAACCCATAATATAAATAAACCACTAAAAGTGCATACAATCAAAATAGTCTCAGTTTAAAGAAAGCAGCGTCACGTTAATTATTTACCACCGGTGCATTATGGAAGAATTGTAAGTATAATTTTATTTTCTATGCATGAACTTATTTTGTTATATGTCAAAATATAAAGAAAAACGTTCATTTAGAATGTTGCTTGGAACAGTTTTTAAAGATTTTGGTTTTGAAATGTTCAAAATTGGACTTGTAAGTGCATGGCAACTAAAGTTGCCGGCGGGCACTTACATAATTTATTTAATAAGCGCTTATGTTATACTGAGAAAATTATGTTATGAACGACTTTTGTTATTTATTATTATTATTTTTTCCTTAAGTTGCCAGAGAGGCAAAGACGGGAAAGGACTTTTGCTTCGTGACATTTTGGCAGTTATTGAAGAAGATGAAGTAATTCCAGAGTCAATTACAGTATGCCCACCTGAAGAATATGGCATTGACACAGACTGATCAAGACTCAAGAATGAAGTGGAAGGCAATTTTAATCATCTACCAAGTCTTATTCTAAGTAGTGGACTTGGACAAGGAGGAGATGTTGATCTAGGATTAGTTGAGCCTATGACCTTTCCTGTTAATATTATATTTGTTTACTTCGGTAAATTTACTACAAGAACTAATTTTAAGAGGTTTGGGCGGGAATGGAACATTGCGCCAAAATCGCATATCATCATCAATGAAACTTGAAGATAAAAAATCCCGTGGCGAAATGATGTCCTTTGCATGCGATGATTTAATGGCTGTTCGATGGAAGGATAATAGTGTTTTCACTATTTGGACTAACTGTCAATCTATACATCCAATGAAAACAGCATCGAGAGTATTGGCAGAAAAGAAGACCATATCTGTGCCAGTTCCAGGTCCGATTGCTAAATATAATACTAATATGGGCGGTGTAGACATATCGGATTAATTTGTATCTACTTATGGATATAGTATAAGAACTAAAAAATGGTGGTGGCCATTCTTTTCTTGGAAAGTTGGCATATCCATCGTTCAAGGATGGTTATTATACCGCCGTTTAGGCAATGAAATACAACTTTTAGAGTTTAGACGGCAATGTGCTGTTTTTATTCTTAAATCTTTTGGTACTCCAAAAGTACAACTTGGAAATAGGCCATCAATGGAGTTTTGTCCTGTGCTAAATGAACTACGAACGGTCTGTTCGGTCAGTATGGTCAGTACGGTCTGTACTGACCATATTGTTGAACGTGGGTAATCAAAATATCGTCGGTGTCGTGTATGTAATAAAAGAACAATATTTATTTGCCGAAAATGTGATGTACCCCTACATCCAGTTGCTTGTTTTAAAACTTTTCGTTCTTAAAAACATAAAATAAATGAAAAAAACATAAAATTTTGTATTTCTTAAAAACTTGTTTGTTTTTCATTTTTTTACATCTATCTGCCCGTTGGCAACTATAGTTGCCAGCTAATATTTCGTAAGGGGTATATTTTTTGAAAATGAAATTGCCTTTGCTAGTTGTATACTGATATTTTAGAGTGATTTTGATATAAATATCTTGAAAATAACATCCACAGAATTACGGGCTCTAATGGGTTCATGACTTCCATAGAGAACATAGAGACTGTGGCGCTAGGGATGGCAAAATAAATTGAAATATCGATTTATCGATGTTTTGAAACATCGCCACCAAGTTTTCGATGTCGATGAATAATTTTATTTTATTTTACATTGTTTGGAACGCAAACAGGACAAACCCAGTGAAGTGTTCGCTATCAAAATTTTTACAGGTTTACATAAAAGATGATAACAAATTGTAACATTAATGTATAAATATACAATTGAATAATGAAATAAATATTAAAGTATAGAAGTATAGAATGGATAAAATGGAAAATATATAATATCAGCCAAAACGTATGTGCTTTAATCTTTATATATAAAAGAGAATATTTGTGGCTATGTCCGGAAATTCTAACCCACTTCCAGAATTGCTACAGAGTTGAAATTTTGCATACAGGTAGGAAATGATTTCATCATAACTAGAAAAATCGAAAATCTCAAAAAAGTCCCATCAGAAACGAGAAATTAATAATTTTGTTTTTAATTATATTGGACCAACGAAGTATGTATGATGCGTTCAGTGAGATCGCGGGAATTTCGTTTCATTGGTTGTTTGGACAACTATAGTAAGTTCGTGGAATATCGGCCAATATCGTTCGGCACGATTAATCATTGTTCTGCTATAGGTGATTTTATTCAGTTATTTAGTAAAATTTATGTTTAGTGTATGCAAAGCGAGACTTAAGTCGAGCATCTGTTTTCTGGTTTTTATTTTTGCGCATTTTTAAGAATTTTGTTTATTTTATTTATTTATTTTTTATCTATTATTTTATATAGATATTTAAATATAATAGTAAAATATTTTATATACATAAAACAGAAAATGTGTATATACCAAGTTGACATTTGGTATATATATATAGGTAGGAAATGCAGTCAAAATAAGGAGGCAAATCGAAAATCAGAAGAAAAAAAATTGTATCACTTACGTCGTAGACTTAACAGAAAAATTGCTTATAAAAGAAAACATTTTTTTTTAATGATTTTTTTTTTTCAATTGGATTGACATTACGGGAGTTACGAAGGGACAACCTAAAACTAAACTTTTGAAATATCTCATTTACTATTGACTTACCAGCAAAAACGCACATGAGAAAAGTTGTTTAAAATAAAAAAAAAACATATAATATGTTGCCCTATAAATTATTCAATTGGTTGAGAAGCTGGATAGGGAGGAGGGGGGTGCTAAGACTAAAATACTGGAAATATCTAGCTTATTATTAACTTTACATCAACAATTTATAAAGACATTTTTTTTTTATTGAAGAACGATTATTTTCTGTTTAGTGTAGCTTTTGAATATTTAGGGGGACAGAGGGAGCGCTACTTATAAACTTGAAATATCTCTCTTATTATTGACTTAACATTCAACATGTGCATACCAAAAGTTGTTATAATATCAATAATATAAATAAATAAATAAACAAATTTTTCCTTAATATATCAGACCTATAATGAGATATCGAGTTGGTTTTTGCTTCCAAAGGTTACCCATGTACATGTACAAAAACGTATTTTGCTCTGATCAACCCATAAACGGCAAATCTAGATTCAAGGTTAGTTATAAAACGCTTCGTATGGCCTGTGTTTTATTTCTTTTTGGCACATAGACGTCTGTTTAGAATCTGTACATGTATTAAAACTCAAAAACGGCTTAACCGATTTTAGTGCTATTTGCAACAGCGTCTTGCAAATTTGTCTGGAAATATATTAAGCTATATATCATCGCTGTATGACACCAGGCTTCCGATCAATTAAGAAATATTTAGAAAAAAGTCGGAATATATTTCCGTATTATAAAAAAATATAACAGATACACATATTCAAAATATATATTAACGAATTTCAGGGTTTAATATTGCTACAAAAATGTTCCCGGTACAATATATATCACAAATTTTTTTATTTTCATTTTTGACGACAATTATAACGTTAAATTCGCTGTTGAACATTATTGTAACCCCCTAAAGCAATACGAAGAAAAAAACTTCCTTGGGTGGCAAGAATATTTACTAACGAAAAAAAGTGCTCCGACCTATATAGGTACGATTTATAAATCAGGAATAATCACGGAGTAATTATAATAAATATCATAATAATTATAATAAATAATTAAATGTTTCACGTGATCGGCGCTGCATTTGGCGATGAGAGATTCTCACATGGGCATTTTATGTGGCATTTTCCTGGATTAACACAACGGGACACTTATACGTGTTGTTACTAAATGTCTATGCTACCAATGTTTACAAAGAAGTTCGTACTTAAATTATTTGTATAAGAAGCACATATTAATACAATGGTAGATTAAAACAAATAAATATATTTGAATGTAAAACGATTCGCAGCAACCAGTTTTGAACAGATTTCGAAATAGCCCGATCTAAGCGGGCTACAACTATTTTTTTTGGTAGCGAAGCAGCGGGTATACTGCTAGTTTCTTAATACAAAGGCATTTAAATTGAATTAGGTTTACGTTAAAAAGGTCAATATCTAAAAAATTGTTATTATAAGAGGTGCAAAGTCTATTTATTACTGAATTATCGAATGATTTGGTGTTTGACAAGGGTTGATGAAAAAGTACCGTACCACGGGTATTACATCTCGGAATTCGAAATGTTATTAATGATAATAATTCATTAGACGAAATATTATTAGTTACAACTTTAAATAAGGTCAGTATGTCTGTAAGCGAGCGACGATCGCTCAAATGTAACATGTTAAAGGAAAGACATGCCGCATCATAGGTTACATATTCTGAAGAGGATTTATAGCAAAAATATTTAAGAGCTTTTTTTGAATTCTTTCCATTTGACTGATGTACTGAAGATAATTAGGATTCCATACAATAGATGCAAAGTTTAAATGACTAAATACAAAGGAAAAATACAGTGACTTAAAGTGCAATAGACTGAAATTTTTTAGTAGAACGGATAAATAAATTTATCCCTCCTAACCTAAATAACAGAACACAAGTCTTTAACAAACCCAGTCAACCAAAACCCACTCCGATGAGCATAACAACCAATAGAACCTTCCAACCAAGACCTGGCCCATCCAGACAAATACAAAGACCAGTAAGACAAGATTTTATTTCCGAAGAGTTATTTAACATTGACGAAAATACGACCGAATATGCAATTGATCCTAATTTCGAGGAATCTGTCAATACTCTTGAAAATCCGTCTGACTATTCGGAAAATGTCTCCTATGGTTCTGAAGACCAAAATTCTGAAAATCATTTTTTAGAGGTAGATGCCTCGATTCAAGATCTGTACCTAGAATAGAATCACTAAATTTAACAAATAACCCAAGTAAACTCCCTTTTATTATTTTACCGGAGCATAACCTAAAAGCCCTTATAGATACAGGTAGTACAAAATCATTTGTTAAACCAGAAATTGTAGAAAAATATTTCAAAAATTCAGTAATTTCAGATCCTTTTAAAGTCACAACCGCTCACGGATCTTCCTTAGAAAAATTCAGCTCCATAATTCCTGCCTCAAAAATTTTTAATTTAAAACAGAGACTAAATTTAAAATATCACATTTTTAATTTTCACGATACTTTCGATCTACTGTTAGGTATGGACAACTTAAAATTACTCAAAATAATAATTGACACGAATAAAAATTTACTCATTACTCCTAAAACACAAATAAAAATTCATGGTCAAAATACAGAAAATAAACCGAACGTTAATAATATTTCGAACTTTAGTAACCAACAAATTTTAGAACCAAAAACAGAAAGAGTGATAAAAGTCCGCGTAGATAAAAAGAACGGTGCTATTTTAATACCTAATTATAAAACAAACAATCTAATTGTCCCGGAGTGTATCTCAGTAGCGGAAAACTTTTACGCGTACTGTACCATCATGAACACTAGCGATAACGAAATTCATTTTAAAACATTAAAACCTCTAAACGTAGAATCTTTGAACGATTACAAAACTTACAGTAGTCAAAATCTTAATTCAATAAAAACCGAAAAACCTAAATTTGACATGTCTTCTATTCGCACAGAACACATGAATTCAGAAGAAAAATCGGCAATAACTAAATTATTAAAACAATACTCGGACGTATTTCACTTGGAAAATAATGAACTTACATTCACTAATCAGATTAAACACGCAATTAAAACAAAAGACGAAATCCCCATTTATACTAAATCATACAGGTATCCAGAGATACATAAACAAGAGGTACGACAACAAATAGAAAAAATGCTAAATCAAAACATTATAAGACCATCCAATTCCCCATGGTCCTCTCCTATTTGGGTTGTCCCTAAAAAGTTGGACGCTTCCGGTAAACGAAAATGGCGCGTGGTCATTGATTATAGGAAACTAAATGAAAAGACAATTGACGACAAATATCCCATTCCCAACATTACTGACCTACTAGACAAACTTGGACGCTGCCTATACTTTACCACAATCGATCTGGCTTCGGGTTTTCACCAAATCGAGTTAGAAAAGAACGATATTCAAAAAACAGCTTTTAACACGGAAGACGGTCACTTTGAATTTCTGCGCATGCCCTTTGGATTGAAAAACGCACCTGCTACCTTCCAAAGAGTAATGGACAATATATTAAGAGGATTAGTAGGAACCATTTGTTTAGTATACCTCGACGATATTATCATTTTTTCAACCAGCCTAGAAGAACACATTGTAAATCTAAAATTTGTACTTGACAGACTTAGAAAAGCTAATCTAAAAATACAATTGGACAAGTCGGAATTTTTGAAGAAGGAAGTAGCCTACTTAGGTCACATCGTCACACCTGAGGGCGTAAAACCCAATCCTGATAAAATTTCCGCCATATTAAACTATCCGATACCCAAAACTCCTAAGCAAATAAAAGGTTTTCTTGGACTTTTGGGGTATTACCGTAAATTTATAAAAGATTTTGCCCGTATTACTAAACCCCTTACAAAATGTTTGAAAAAAGACGCGATTATTAACATTAATGATTCCGAATACGTAAAATGTTTCCAAATATGTAAAAATTTACTCACAAACGAACCGTTACTGCAGTATCCCGATTTTACCAGAGAATTCAACTTAACATGCGATGCTAGTAACGTATCCTTAGGGGCCGTCCTGTCTCAAGGACACCCACCAAATGATTTACCTATCGCGTACGCTAGCAGGACCCTTAACGAAACCGAAATTAATTACTCTGCCATCGAAAAGGAGCTCCTAGCAATTGTATGGGCGACTCAATATTTCAGGCCATATTTATTTGGGCGTAAATTCAAGATCTACACAGATCATAGACCATTACAGTGGCTCACTTCATTAAAAAATTGCAGTCAAAAACTAATTCGCTGGCGTCTTAAATTAGAGGAATACAATTTTGAAATCGTGTATAAAAAAGGCAAATTAAATACTAACGCCGACGCACTAAGTCGCATCCCATTGACAAGTGACAATCCTCTACAAATTTTGAAAGAAAATGCAACATATGACACCCCATTAGCCGAGTATCAAAATTACTTAGAGCACAAACAAAACAATTTACTCAACTCCAATGTAAACAAAATTTTGGAAGTTGAAGGGGACCTTTTCAATGCTCCTCTTGAAGACAGCTTAGTCCATTGCGTTAGCAAGGATTTAAAAATGTCCCGCGGTTTAGGAAAATTATTTAGAGAAAAATTTCAAAATTTAGAAACGCTAAATAAACAAAATCCGAAACTTTTTAATGTAGTATATTTAAAGTTTAGAGACCGTTATATTGTGTACTTAATTACAAAATCTAATTACTACGACAAACCCACAAGTCAAGACATGTTTTACTCCTTATTAAATCTTAGAAATTTCTGTCTAAAGCATAAAATTAAAAAACTGAGTATACCTAAATTAGGTTGTGGGAGAGACAATTTAAATTGGTCGGATGTCAAACTTATGATTCAGTACGTGTTTAGGAATTCAGAAATTATCATAACCGTTTTCAAACTTCCTAGATTAGAATTGAATGCAAATGAGTCTAACGAATTTGATGCCTTCTTTACGTACATGGACGATTTTAATAAAAATTTCAAAAATAATGCCAGCCAGTCCATGATAGTCGAACCAGACGATATAATCGAAATTATCGACGATAGTAACTCAGATAGTGGCGCAACCGTACATTCGAATAGAGAACACCCCATAGTAGGAATTCCTGTCGTAGACAGCCCTGTAAACATGGGAAAAAATCAAATTATAATTTCGCAAGTTGCACATAGCCCTAGTAGTCCACAGATCACTAAACATCACGATCTTAAACAACGTATTTCTATTCAATTTTCAAAATCAGACTATGAAAAGGAGATAGTAAAATTTATAAAAGATTACATCGCTCCAAAAGTAAAATATCACGTTTATTTCAAAGATGAACTTTATGAAAAATTCAGCGTTGTTTTGCAAAATTATTTTAAAAATTCAGAAATTAACATGGTCAAATGTACTCAGTTCCTAACAGACGTAGAAACGGAAGAAGAAATCATTGAAATTATAAAAAATTATCACGAGGGTAAAACGAACCACCGCGGCATCGACGACACAGAAACGCGAATAAAAGAATTATACTACTGGCCCAAATTACGCGAATCCATCCAAACGTATATTAATAGATGTGAGATCTGCCAGATAACCAAATATGACAGGAACCCGTTGAAATTAAAATATAACGTGACGCCCACAGCAAATAAACCGTTTCAGATATTACATATAGACAGCATTACCTTGGAAAGCACAAAATTCTTGACCGTAATAGATTCTTTTTCTAAATACGCACAGGTGTACAAATTAAACTCAGCCCAAGGAATTGAAATTGTCAATAACCTATTGAGATTTTTCTCGCATCACGGTACCCCAGAACAAATCATTTCGGATAACGGGTTAGAATTTAAAAACTCCCTTGTAAAAGAATTATTGGAACTTCATAAAATCAAAATCCACTTTATATCCTCACAACACCCGGAATCCAACGGCGCAATTGAAAGATTTCATTCGACATTAATTGAGCACATTCGGCTTCTTAATAACCAAACCGAATATAAAAAGGAACCTATAGACGTGAAGGTAAATTATGCTCTTATCGCCTACAATGATTCTATACATTCAACAACAAAATTAAAACCATTTGAAATTATATCCGGAGCCTTAGACACAAAATCACCTTTTAATATAGAAATAGAAAGACAACTATTGAACAATTACATAGAAAATCACAAAAATAAAATGAAACTATTATTCCAAAAGGTTAACGAAAAACTTCAGGAAAGTAAAGCAAAGACGACAGAGTACCACAATAAAAATCGCGAAATATTACCGGAAATCCCAGGAACCGTGTATGTTAAAAACAGACAGAAACAAGCTAAAACGAAAAATAAATACAAACGCGAAAAAATAAAATCTTTAAATGAAAATCTAAAAACGGCAAAAATTAAAACTCGCCACGGTAACACATCTGAAAATATTCACCTATCTAACATAAAAAGACCTAAACAAAAAACTTACAAATTTAAAAATGTTCCAGGCTGTTCGCATTGGGACAAGGAGTAATCTTAAAAGATATCTCTAATAATCTCGGAGTTCTACCTATAAATTTGGGCCCAGCTAAACTAGAAAAAACAGAACACACTTTCGTGCATTACTTCAATCTAGAACCATTATACGAAGAAAATGAAAATTTAAAAGAACAATACCAAAATTTAAAAAACGGAATTTTTAACAGCACTCTCTATACGAGAAAAGAAATTGATAATTACGGCAAAATTGTTGAATTTTTACAAAAATCCACACAAGAAAAAATTAACAACATAAAAATACATCCTAAAATTAGGAATAAACGCGGATTTATTGACGGATTGGGATCCATAGTAAAATCTATATCCGGTAACTTAGACGCCGAAGATGGCAAAAGATATGATAAAATTATAAACAAATTAAAAGGTAAAGTAACTAACATACAAGAACAACTTAAATTCCAATATAGTATTAACGAAAAAATTATCGAAAATTTCAACTCATCCGTTCAGAATATTCAACATAACGAAAGATTGTTAAAAACAAGAATAAATCAATTAAACAGCATAGTCAATGACAGAATACAACAGACAGACATTTTATTCACAAAAGACTTATATAACCAGTTAATAATTCTCTATAACGCAATCTTGAATGTTCTTCAAGATGTAGAAAATTCTATAACCTTTTGCAAATTGCAAACCCTTCACCCAAGCATCATAAAAACTACGGAACTCTTTGACGAGTTACAAAAAATTTCAAAATTTTATAAAAACCAGTTACCTTTCGATCTAACTTATGAAAATATATTGGACTTCGAATCTATCATAAAAATTAATTGCAAAATTGAAAGCGACCAGATAATATACTTTCTATTACTTCCAATAGACTTTGAACAAAATTATGATTTGTATTATTTACGACCCGTGCCTACAAAACACGAGTCAGAATTTGTTACTATTATACCAGATATCAAATATCTTTTGAAAAATAAAAATAACATAATACCTCTAAACGACATATGTACTAAAGGCAATAAAGTGTTCCAATGTCGCCGTCATCTACAGACAAATTACAAATCTAAATGCGAAGAACAAATATTGCTGCAAGGAGACCCAAAGTATTGCCAATATACGAAATTAACCATCGAAGAAAACAAGTTAGACTACATATCCAAAATAGATCAGTATTTAGGAGTATTCCCGAATGAAGAAAACATCATCATAAAATGTTTACAACAAACAGAAACAAGAACGCTAAAAGGAATATTTTTGATAAAAAACGATCACTGTAAATTATTCCTAAATCAGCAAGAAATAACTTATAACAACAAAAGTTATGGGACACCACTGATCTTAAACAATGTGAATCTCCAACTACAAAAACCGACATTTTCAAACTTTACCATTCAACTAAAAACTTTAAAATTGGAAGAACTACCATCGAATCCTGCCATACCAATTCACCAAAATTCCAAAATCATCCGCAACATGCCGAGCCTATGGACATTGATTCTTTACATCGGAATCCTAATCATTACCTGTTCGATCATCACGAAGTGGATCAAAAAGAAAATCAAGGAAAACTCCAACAAAAATCAAAATTCACAAGGACATACAACCGAGTCAAGCCCAAAACAAGGTCAAGAAGACATCGAACTTCCAGGAGGAGCCTCGTTCCAAGGGGGGAGGAGTTACCGTAGCGATTCTTCGCTGACTAAACGTTAACATGACACCCCTAACCATTCTTAGTATTAAGTAATTAGATAATATGCTAGAGTAGGTAATTTTGTAATGTAACATATTCACATTTTGTATTTTTGTAAATCAGTTTAGAATCAGCTTCCTTAGGAATAAGACATACTTTGTAATATAAAAATAAATCTTTTTAAAAACAAAGTTGTCGTGTGAAGAAATATAATTTATATAAAGTTGTAAATTAGAGATTCTAAAATTTTCCCAAAAACACACAATTTGGAGATGGGGCGGTAATTTTTTATCAAACTTTTGTCGCCAGATTTAAAGATGGGCACAATGATAGCTATTTTCCATACATCTGGAAAAGTATTTTCTTTGAGGGCTTTGTTAAAAATTATATACAAGGTGTCTCAAAAGAAATTTTATATTTATTCAGCTTACTGCGTGATCGCAACGTATCCGAGGGGCGCGGGGGTTATGTCAATCGGTAGCCTGGCTCTTGGGAATTCAGTCGCTATGGAGCGTTTCTAGGGAGCAGACCGCGCGTTATGCGTGCGAGAGTTTTACAAAAACGGTAATTCGGCGACTGTAGCGCGTAGAAAATTCTGCAGTATTCGAGGTTTTCGCCACTTAAATGATGCGCCAAGCATTCCTCTCATTCGACATTGGGTTAAAAAGTTTGAAGAGACTGGTACAACGCTGGATAAATCAAAATCCGGGCGACCTAGGTCATCAAGAACGGTAGAAAACGTGGAGAATGTTAATCAGTCTGTTCGTGACGACCCGAACCTTTCAATTCAGAAGCGCGCAAGTGCTTTAAATGTGCATAGATCATCATTACATCGCATTATGCACAAAGACCTAAAGCTGCACCCCTACAAAATTCAATTGGTGCAAGAATTAAAGCCCCAAGATGCCAGTCAGAGG
Organism: Liopterus haemorrhoidalis; assembly: GCA_963971575.1. Classification (NCBI taxonomy): domain Eukaryota; kingdom Metazoa; phylum Arthropoda; class Insecta; order Coleoptera; family Dytiscidae; genus Liopterus; species Liopterus haemorrhoidalis. The sequence goes on from OZ020625.1 coordinate 21,161,215, forward strand.
CTTAATTTCGTAAATCAGGTGATTGAACGATTTTCAACGTTTACCAACATTTTGTTTTCGGATGAAGCTCATTTCATCTTAATGGCCACGTAAATAAGAAGAACTGCCGCTACTGGAGTGCAACGAGTCCGAAACGCAAACATCAGAAACCCCTACATTCGCCTAAAGTGACCGTATGGGCTGCGATGTAGGCGCGAGGAATTATCGGCCCTTACTTTTTTGAAGACGAAAGGGGGCGTGCAGTTATAGTGAATTCAGAGCGTTATGTGGAGATGTTAGACAACTTCTTGGTACCTGAACTGCAAAACTTTCCTGGCTATAACCAAAGAACATGGTTCCAACAGGACGGAGCAACTTCACACACGTCCAATATGTCTCTGCCACGTGTTCGTGAAATTTTCTCAGGCAAATTGATCTCCCGGAGAGGTGACATAAATTGGCCTCCACGCAGTCCAGATTTAACCCCTATGGACTTTTCCCTATGGGGTTATCTTAAATCTAAAGTTTACGCCAATAAACCGACTTCACTGGCGCATTTGAAAGAAAATATCCGTCACGAAATGGCAGCCATCCCTGAGTCCACCTGCCGAGACGTCATAAGTAATTTTACTGTTCGATTAAATGAGTGCCGAGAACGCGAGGGTCTACATTTAGACGATATTATTTTTAAGAAATAAATCCCCAAAAAGTGTATTTTAATAATTAATAAACATTTTTTCTATATACGGCTTACTTTTTTTTTTAATCGATCCACTAAATATAAAATTTCTTTTGAGACACCTGTACAAAGGTAAAATGAGGTTGTCTGTTAAGTTTTTAATAAATAGTGATGGGATATTATCTGGGCCTACACTTTTCTTAGTATCAAGATTAGCAAGGGTAGATTTAATATTATTTTTTGATATGTGTAGTCCACCTAGTGTTACGTTAGTATTATTTGGGCAATTGTTATTAATTATTATTTGACTTTGTGGCTCGAAAACTGATTGAAAATACTGTGAGAATAGATTGGAAATTGATTGCCCGTCTTTGGCTGTTTTGTTATTGTGATGCATTATGTTAGGGATTGAGGAACTGCGTTTTTTATTAGAAACAAAATTCTAGAAATATTTAGCATAATAATAATAATAATAATACTTTATTTAGTATACCAAAGGTTTCACTTCGTCATTACAATATACACTTATGTACTATAAAGATGATAAAATATAAAACTATATAATTAAAGTACAGTAGGTTTACGTATAAAAAAAATGTTTAATAATAATAATAATAATAATAAAAGTAATAATGACTAAGGTGGCCGCGTTACTGACGTGAGTATAAATGTGTTGTAATTAAAAATAATAATGGTAATAATAATAATAAATTAGTAAAAATCAAAGAATTTTAGAAAATCAAAATAATTAAAAAAGTAATAAAGTAATAATTATAATAAAAATTAATGTGAAGTGTGAATTTTCACACATTTCAGAGTTTTGCAGGTATTTAGTAAGTGAATGATGATTATTTTGGATGCGAAAACAAATTTTATATTAAAATATTTTTTTTGTTAATTTTAATTCGAACGCCTTATATAATCTGTCTCAATTTGTAATACGAAACTAAATCTGGTTACTTTGGTGACTGTTGTGGTGTAAATAGACTTTTTTGAAACCATGTAAACTTGTAAATCTGGCTTTCACATTTTTGGTGAAGTATCATTATACTGAGGTTATATTCACTCAAAAACTACATGTCAGATTCCAAATTGACATGTCAAATTTGTGATTGACATGTCTAATATTTTGAATTATATACAAATATTTATTTCATCTTATTTCGCTTATTCATAATTTCTGTTCTGGTTGTATAAAATATATTTCAAATATGTACTTGTCAATTTGTGTTTTATACAATATGTGTTAGTAAGTTGACATATAATTTAATGTCATAATTGACATTGTCAAATATTTTGAAAGGTGTTACTTCAGAATTACCACCCTAAGATAATATCTTAAATATACAACATAAAAAATGAAGTTTCCCTGTTAGTTTCGTATTACAAAATGAGACAGATAATACCATTATTTAGGTTTCTAAATATGTGCAGTATTTTTTTTTATATAGCAAGGTTCATTAAGAATTTTAAAAATTGCGCCTATGGCTTCCATTGGTTGTTATAAGTTCCACCCCTCTGATTTCATGTACATTGAAACAGAATTAAATTATAATTTAAACAATTTCCACTGGCTATTAAATTTACGCTTTTAAAAATTAAATGCAATATTTGCCAAAATATAACTAGAATTTTGAAAAAATAATTTAAACAATATAAAAATTAAAAAAAAAAACAAAAAATAATATAGTCTCTTCTCACAGGGTTCGATCCCTTTCGGATCGGGTTACTTGGGTAAAAAATCAGCGTCAAATACCACTAGACCAGCATACACGTTACAGTGTGGCGTGTTACAAAGCTATAACTTGTGTACATTATTAGCCAAAAATCACAAAAAATACGTTTTTTCCTAAAACCTAATCTGATCAAAAATTCCTGTTGAACTATTCCGGTTCACACCAATGTACAATACTTAGAATTTTTTCAGATTTTTAGTTTAAACCATCTGGGCTACAGGGTGTGGGACAAAAAAATTTTTGCTCAATTTTGGCAAAAATCGCTTCAAAATAGTTTATTTTGCAAAAATAAAAATTTGATCGTTAATCCACGTACCAAGGGACAAATATTTTTTTTTTTTCGATGAGCACATATTTGTTCATATTTTTAGGGGGATATGTTTTTTAGATGTTTTAGTATTTTTCCTATGTGCGGGTCAAAGAGTTGTATAAGCATGCCAAATTTCAACTCTCTAGGTTTAGCCGTTTGGCTACAATTTTTACCGAACAGACAGACAGACAGACAGACAGACGACAAAATGATGGTATTAGGGTTTTTTGGTCATACCTACAAAACCCTAAAAAATTGGTAATGTTACAGGTTAAAACAATTTAAAAAAATAAATAAAAAATAAATATATGAAATAAATATGTAATTAAAAACAAGTTTAAATGTATGATTTGCTAATCATATTGTTACTCAAATTTAAATTTCAGAAATTCGTCAATTGTATAAAAAATATTTTTACTGAGAACTTTTTTTATGTTATTCTTAAAACCTGTCTTATTCATCTGTTTTATATTTGGTGGAAAATGGTTGTATAGTTTAATTGCCATGTATTCTAGGCTATTCTCGCTTATTTTTAGTTTATGGGATGGCGTAAGGATGATATTATTTGTTTGTCGTGTCTCATTTTTATTAGGATTCGAGTTGAAAAATTCGTATTCCTTTTATTTTGCGTACAGTCTGTTTCAAACGGTTAGGCGGAACTAAATGGGAATTTCGTTCTTTTAGGTTGTCACGAGAAGGGACCTTGCTTGGGTAATTTTATTTTTTACGTTGGAATGTCAAAATTTAAAATTCCAACAATGAAACCATGGAAACGAATGACATTAAATTATTTTTTTACATATTTTAATAAATTTCAGCTAAAATTTATCCAGTTGCAATGGCTAATAGGACGAAAATCAAAATTAACACTTGAAAACAAATTATTAATATATAAGGTTATATTAAAACCGATATGGACTTATGGAATCCAACTATGGGGAACAGCTAGTAAATCCAGTGTAAATATTATACAACGATTTCAATCGAAAATTCTTAGAATTATTGTAAAAGCCCCGTGGTACGTCAACAATAATATTATCCATGAAGACTTATGTGTACAATCGGTGACGGAAGAAATAACAAAATTTAGTGAAAAATATATAACCAAATTAAATGTGCATCCCAATAACTTAGCGGTGCAACTCTTGGACAATAGTGTAGAAATAAGAAGACTAAAACGATACAAACCTTTAGACCTACCATATAGATTTATTAGTGTTTAAAATAAGTGTTGTTATGTAGTGTGTAGTCAGTAGTAACATATATAACTTCTAGTTGTACATAAAGGATACCGTCATTGGGCGGTTTATCCGATCATGTCCATGTATATAATTAGACAATTTGCTTATTGTTTCTAACGAAACAGATTGTAAATATACAATGGAGATAAATAAAAAAAAAAAAAAATATATTTTAATAAAAAAATAAATAAATAAATGGGAAATTTGTATTAAGAAAGACACAAAAATCAAAATATAAAGAAAATGACATTTTAAAATGATATTAACCTTAACAAAAATTTTTTTATTGTAAGTATGACTTACAAAGCTTAAACAAAACGGCCGAAAAGCACGATTTAAACGATGAAAGTAACTAGACTGCAAAATCTAGTTCCGCCTAACCATTTGGAACAGACTGTATGTTAAAACATTTAGGGCTGGTTTCTCGAAAAATACAGTTGTAGATATCGTATCGATATAGTATCGATATCCATGGATACCGAAACTTATCGACGCAATAGCAGAATTTGGGTTTCTGGAATGTATTTTTCTATTTATTGATGAGATATCGAACCCATAACTTATTGATACGTTATATTGCCGATGAGCACCCTTTATCGTATCGATAAATATGAGAATTGTCATCTAATGTCAGTTCTGACTTATGACAGATAAGGTTATTTTGCAATTGCAATATATTTTTGAAAAAGATGTATTTTTATTACAAGATATAATAGTAATTGCTTCTTAATATCATATATATTAAGATATTCTTATACTGTTATAGAGGTAAAATGAACAATTCAAGTTCTGATGAATCTGATGAGGATGTTGTAATTGCAGTATCTTTATTACATCGGAGAACTGTGAGAGATAAAAGTGACCTATTCCGCCTTTATAGCGAATTAGAATTTATTCAACAATACCGGTTAAGCAAATGAAAATGCATGCAATTATGCCGTCTAATTGGAGATGATTTAGAACCCATGACCCAAAGAAGTAAATCTATTTCGGCACAGCTTCAAATTTATTTGCTTTGAGATTTCTGGAAACAGGGGCTTTTCAAATGCTAGTTGGTGATGATGCATGTACATAAAAGTACAATTTGCAAAATAGTTAAAAAAATAATACATCGAATTGCTCTGTTGAGACCGCAGTTTATTTCATATGCCGGAAAATAATGAGGAAATTTTGAAAATAAAAAAAAAATGTCTTTTGCAAATTTTTCATTTGAAATTTTTACACATTTTTTCTGCCATTTTTTAACAATCTATTTTTAAACTAATTGTTAAAAATATATATTTTTGTAAATTATTTTTGACACTGACATTGACTATTGTCATTTGTGAACAATTAATCACATAAATGACAAGAGATTTTGTAAATATTTTGGCTGTGTGAATTGAAATGCATACATATCGCTACAATAGTTATTGGATACAATAAACATATCAGATGAGTATCGAGAAACCGTCAAAAAGTTATCGACTCGATAAGGTTTATTGTATCGATAACTATTGAGTCGATATCGTGTCAATAAAAAAATGTTCCAGAAACCGGCCCTTAATATGTACACGGACGTTAATGTTAAAATATTTAGTTTTTTAAAATGTTCTCTTAACACAATTATTCTTATAGCCCTTTTTTGAATTTTGAAAAAGATGTCTTTGTATGAACAATTTCCTCAAAAAATTATACCGTAAGATATAATAGAATGGAAGTGCGCATAATACACCATGGTTAAAGCTTGAGCTGAGACTTTTGTTTTCTAATTTCGAATAAGGTAAAGGGATTTATTTAATTTTTTTAGAAATATATTGAATATGCGGTTTTCAATTAAGTCGTGAGTCGAGACAAACGTCCAGAAATCTAACGTTTTCGTCATATTTATATTTTAAACTAAAATTAATAAATATTTTTTAAAAAAGTAAATTTTTAAAAAAATATACGTAAATACAGTTACGCCATTTTCAAATACAGAGTCGACATAGAAGTAGGAACAGAACGGCTCGAGATTGTATAGTCGTTTTTTTTTTAAAGCATATATATATATTTTTTTTTATTTCTTGTTATGAAATTAAGATAATTATTGATTTGTATATTATTGTAAACATTTTATATATAAATAAATATTATTATGGAGTTTGTCAGATCTAGACAAACGTCTACTAATCGCAAACTTCAGCAACCTTTTGAGCCACGTCATACTAGAGACCAGTAGAGCTAAATAAACATAACTGCATCCCAAACCCTGGCGATATGCAGACGTGGAAATTATGCCAGATCCAGTGCCCGCACAATGCGGAGTGACCCGAGCAGCACTGCTTATTATTATTAATATTAAAGAAGGGGGTTTGTAGTCTCGTATTATTATTATTATCATTATTATTATGGGGTTTGTCAGGTCTTGACAAGCGTCCACTAATCTCAAACTTCAGCAACCTTTTGAGCCATGTCATACTATAGACCAGTGGAGCTAAATAAACATAACTGCATCCCAAACCCTGGCGATATGCAGCCGCGGAAAATTACGCCAGATCCAGTGCCCGCACAATGCGGAGTGACCCGAGCAGCACTGCTTTCTGCATTCTGCAGTTCAAAAAGTTGGCAGAAGATCTGCAGGCGGGAATGGACTCAATTTCCCTTCGATACGAGGCCTTTATACCACCCAAAACACCAACTATCAGGACTACAAACTTAACTTTATACCCGGGATACAGCTTTCTAAGAGAGATATTCTTCTCAGCTGAACTTGAGAATTCGATCACAAACATCTGTTTGGTCTCGATATCCAGGAGGGTTATGTCCGGCTTAGTGGCTGTCAGTAACCTCGAGGTGGGGAAGGAGTAATTCCAATAAATACGGCACTTGGAATTTTCCACCACCGATTCTATGTCAGAAGGGACGTACGGTATAACCGGTATTTGGTCGCTACCATAGGCATATCTAAGATGATAGTAGAGCACGCGGAGAGCAGCATTATGTCGAGACACGTAGCTCGACGCTGCAAGAGATGGACAAGCAGACAGAATGTGCATAATCGTTTCAGGATGGTGGTGGCACAACCTACAGAGTGTGGGCTCCGCTATTTGGAATATGCGGGCCTTGTACGCCAAAGTATTTATAACACCATCCTGACACGCAAACACAAAACCTTCTGTTTCTGATCTCAAACCAGCAGACTTAAGAAACGAGAACGTGAGTTCGGTGGACAACTCTAGACTTTTAATATGTTTGAAGAACACATTATTATTATTATTATTATTAGATGTGGAAAGATGACAAAATGGGAGGGAGAGATAAAGGAGCTGTTGAGTGAAGAAGGAAAGAGAGACAGGTTGGTGAGAGTACTCGAGGAAAGAAGGAAGGAATGCGGAGAGATAAGACAGAACTGAGTACAGAAAGGAAGAAAGAGGAAAAGGAGGAGGAAAGAAAAGAGGGAAGAGAAGCGAAGAAAGAGGGGAAGAAGAACTGGAGTCAAGAAGGAAGGAGACCGGAGACGGAAACCGAAAAGAGATTACGAAGAAAGAGAGGAACACCGGAGGCAGAAAGTAGAAGAAGAAGAAGAAGAAGAAAATCATAAAATGTATATTATATTATTTTATTTTATTATTATTATGATTATTTTTCTCAATGTAATAGTTAAAACCCTATACGCCGCAAGGCCTAGGGGACATAAAGAATTATCCTATAATATAATACGCCTGTTTGTATGTTCGTATGTTCGGTATGTTCGACCGGTCGTTTCTTCATTCCCCGATAGAGGCGCGCATATGTTAATTATTTATGTCAAAATTGTTTAAAATATATTGTTGATGCAATAATAGTGAATTTTCTACGAACACTTTTTATAATTATTATAAGATGCAATAATAGTGAATATTCTACGAACACTTTTTATAATAACTGATAGAATTGTAAGAAATTGTTGTTTATGTATTGGACATTAGTGTGCTGTGAATTTTTGTTTTGAGTGTTGACAATAAATTAATAAAAATGACAGTTGTGTTTTTCATTAAAAAATCACTTCACAATTATTAATTTAGTTGTGAAATACACGGATCGGTTTTTTTACGAAACAAAACACAGAAAAACGTTATCCTTCCGTGATATTCGACATTTTTGATTAAAATTATTATCAGCAGAAAAATAATTATGGCTCTGGTGCCGTATATATACACACTCAATTTACATTATTTTCATGATTTTTTTGTAGGGACATCTTTCTTAGATAATAATAAATTATATTAGGTACGGAAATCGTTAGTTTTCTTCACAGTTTTAATTATTTTTCACTTTTTAACTTGCAATTTTAGGTTAGATTTCTCCATATATCAACGCTTACCACAGCGCTAGGTTTAGCTAGGTTGCTGAATGCAACGGATGTGAAGCGAGCTATCTACCTACCTGTTAGTTTAATGACTAAACACTATCTTAGGTTAGGTTTGGTTAGTAATAGCTTAAATAAATTATATTAGGTACGGAAATTGTTAATTTTTTACACAGTTTTAATTATTTTTCACTTTTATAACTTGCAATTTTAGGTTAGATATTCGTAAAATGAACTTAAATTCGATATCTATCGCAGCGCTATCATTGGATACTTTATAAACTAAATGCCAGCTGTGAACGAATTACACTGCTAAATCTCTCAGGAAAATTGACACTGATTTTCCTCAGAGATACTGAAGACAATAAATTGTCGAAACCGGTCTATTCAAATATATGAATAAGTAAATTTTTTTTTTATTGACCTAATATCCCAATAAGCGACTACATTATTTAATATATTTCAAGGTCGAAAAGAAATACCAGAAGATATTATAACTAAATATGTTACCTATTAGTTATACCCGCTGCTTCACACATATATATATATATATATATATATTTATAAAACACTTGTTACTTGGTTTGGTTAGAAGAAGCCGAGCGAAGCGAGCTACCCATCTTCTAGTTTAATGACAAAACGCTATCTTAGGCTAGGTTAGGCTAGTAAGGGTTTGGTTAGAAGAGCCGAGCGAAGCGAGCTACCCATCTTCTAGTTTAGTAACGAAACACTTTCTTAGGTTAGCTAAGATTAGTAAGGGTTTGGTTAGAAGAAGCCGAGCGAAGCGAGCTACACATCTTCTAATTTAATGACAAAACACTATCATAGGTTAGATTAGGTTAGTAAGGGTTTGGTTAGAAGAAGCCGAGCGAAGCGAGCTACCCATCTTCTAGTTTAATGACAAAACACTATCTTAGGTTAGGTTAGGTTAGTAAGGGTTTGGTTAGAAAAAGCCGAGCGAAGCGAGCTACCCATCTTCTAGTTTAATGACAAAACACTATCTTAGGTTAGGTTAGGTTGGTAAGGGTTTGGTTAGAAGAAGCCGAGCGAAGCGAGCTACCCATCTTCTAGTTTAGTGACAAAACACTATCTTAGGTTAGGTTAGGTTAGTAAGGGTTTGGTTAGAAGAAGCCGAGCGAAGCGAGCTACCCATCCTCTAGTTTAATGACAAAACACTATCTTAGGTTAGGTTAGGTTAGTAAGGGTTTGGTTAGAAGAAGCCGAGCGAAGCAAGCTACCCATCTTCTAGTTTAATGACAAAACACTATCTTAGGCTAGGTTAGGCTAGTAAGGGTTTGGTTAGAAGAGCCGAGCGAAGCGAGCTACCCATCTTCTAGTTTAGTGACAAAACACTTTCTTAGGTTAGGTAAGATTAATAAGGGTTTGGTTAGAAGAAGCCGAGCGAAGCGAGCTACACATCTTCTAATTTAATGACAAAACACTATCACAGGTTAGATTAGGTTAGTAAGGGTTTGGTTAGAAGAAGCCGAGCGAAGAGAGCTACCCATCTTCTAGTTTAATGACAAAACACTATCTTAGGTTAGGTTAGGTTAGTAAGGGTTTGGTTAGAAAAAGCCGAGCGAAGCGAGCTACCCATCTTCTAGTTTAATGACAAAACACTATCTTAGGTTAGGTTAGGTTGGTAAGGGTTTGGTTAGAAGAAGCCGAGCGAAGCGAGCTACCCATCTTCTAGTTTAGTGACAAAACACTATCTTAGGTTAGGTTAGGTTAGTAAGGGTTTGGTTAGAAGAAGCCGAGCGAAGCGAGCTACCCATCTTCTAGTTTAATGACAAAACATTATCTTAGGTTAGGTTAGGTTAGTAAGGGTTTGGTTAGAAGAAGCCGAGCGAAGCGAGCTACCTACTTTCTAGATTAATGACAAAAACACTATTTTAGGTTAGGGTAGGTAAGTAGAATGCAACTGGAGCGAGCGATCTACTTTTTAGTTTAATGACAAAACATTATTTTAGGTTAGGTTAGAAGCGTATTAGGCTAGTAGAACAAAGCGGAGCGAGCTACATATCTTCTAGTTTAATGACAAAACACTATCTTAGGTTAGGGTATGTTTAATAACAAAAACATTCTACGGAACAGTGTAGCACGTTCTATGCTGCCATCTTTTGACAAATAATGTAATTACAACAATGCATTTTACAAAACTTTTACCTTTGTAACTCAAGAAAATCGCGATAACCCGCAATTTTTTTTTCTGAAAAATACTACTTGAATGACCTACTTTCAGACACCGTTTGAAAAATTTGAAAATTCGTGTGTATATATACGACACCGGACCCATAATTATTTTAAAAAATATTTGGTTTTGATGAAAGTAAGAAAAATGTGACTTTTTTTCTTTATTATTATTTTTTCAATGCTTTATTATTTTTTTATTTCTACGATTTATAGGACAAGATTTACAATATCCCACTGCAAACTCTATACAGATGGCAGCACATAACGACTACACTAAATAATTCAAGAATTATCAGTGGCTCTAAAACAATGGTTTCTGTTTATTTATCACATTTAAATATCATTTACTTTTTAGTTTAGGTTAGATTCAACTTAAAAGCACTATCTTAGGTTATGGTTGATAACTGTTTATTTTATTTCTTTTTTTATGAACCACCTAAAAATAAATTGTATTTTAACTGTTCTGTGCAGGGCTAGGGACAGTGATTCACCTTAAAAGCCCTATCTTAGGTTATGGTTGATAACTTTTTTTTTTTTATAAACCACCTAAAAATAAATTGTATTTTAACTGTTCTGTGCAGGGCTAGGGACAGTGATTCACCTTAAAAGCACTATCTTAGGTTATGGTTGATAACTGTTTATTTTTTATAAACCACCTAAAAATAAATTGTATTTTAACTGTTCTGTGCAAGGCCAGGGACAGTGATTCATCTTAAAGCACTATCTTAGGTTATGGTTGATAACTGTTTATTTTTTTTTTTTTTCTTATAAACCACCTAAAAATAAATTGTGTTTTAAAAGTTCTGCACAGTCCCACCTGTTTAGAATCTCTGTATATTGAACAAATGACGTGTGTGTGACGCATGCGCAGTGTTCAGTGGGATATTGTAAATATACCCCCTGATTTGAGATATAGTGTAAGTACGCTTTTTTCCGTGTGCCCTTTTTGCCGTGTGTGTATTTTTTCATGTGTGCTTTTTTCCGTGTGCGTATTAATCCGTGTGCGTTTTTTCCGTGTGCGTATTTTTATATTATATAAGAAAATGGAAAATTAATTTTAATAAATATATTTTAAATTTAACGTCTCAAATCATTTTTAGTTTTAACATTATAAATATAATGCACTGAGTGAAAATGAATAGTTTTCCCATCTTAAAAAGTTAATGAATTAATAATTCGGAATAATGCTCATTATTTGTCCAGTTTTTAATAATGGGCGAAGAGTTGATTCAATTTGAATTGGATGAAGTTAGGCGTATGGCTAGAGAAAAAAGTCTGAGGTGTCGAGCAAGATCCACATTAAGGTAATGATTTGTTTGCCAACACAGTTGGCAACAGGTGCACTAGTATATATATATATATTATTATTATTATCTTGGATATAGAACTGTTGATAAACTTTGATTTAATAGGCGAGGAAACGAAGCAGTGAACTTCCGATTTTTGGCGCAGTAAGGGCCGCTTTTACAAACCTCGGATACGTAGCGGTATAACTATCTAAGGTATAAGTTTATTCCAATGTTTATTCCAACGTTCGCTTTTACAATGCATTTTTTATTCTCGGATATTTAACCATGGTTTTATTGTAAATAAAATAAAGTTGGTATTGTTTGACACATAAACTGACATATTAGAAAAGTCATATTTTAAATTGACATATTATTAACAAAACATTTAAGCATGTTTGGAGAAATATTGGGAGATGTCGAAATATTCGACACAGATAATTATTTTATTGTGCTATATCTACCGCGTTAGTGTCAGCCTCTCGTGTGCAAATATTCATAAAAACGCCCTTTAATAGAATCGAGCTCAAATACCGCCCATGTGTAAATTTTCATAAGATCACCCTCTACTAATAGAATTCTATTAGAATCTATACCAAATATCGTCCCTTTGATGAGCCGCTCGTGTGCGGCGCAAACTGTACTATTTATGTACTGTAATTCCTTGTCACCGCGGTGCTTAAGTTCCACTAACATACTGTGGACAAAATAACGCGAGTAATAAGATTAAGCATATACATATTATGTACAACTGTGGACTGCCAAAATTGTAACAACCAGTTCTTTCAAGAGTAAAATTTCACTAATTAATAACAGGAGATTTTTTTTTTCAGTGTATAACAACATTAACAACCTGTTCGCAATTTGAAAAATAAATAAATAAATAACAACCGGTTCATTCGAACTGGCTCCAGCCCAATACTGAATATATACATACATATACAAAAACTAGCATTATGTGAACATAGTGTGGAAGGGATGATAGTGGCCAGATAGATTCGAAACGCTCAAAGTGCTAGGAGCATATTTCAGCGGTAATCGGCTGCTACTGTTCATTGCTACGCTTTTAAAAAATAAATTAAATTATTATTTCACAACTGCGTGTAATCAAAACTGCTGAAAAAATACAAAGATAACGAGGGATAGCGTACTATTATTATTTCGTATGGCAATGTTTAAGTTTTAGAGATTTTAAGGTCGCGACTAGCATCCTCTGACATGTAGTAGCCGAGACCACCGTGCCCTGTGTAGCTTGCCCCATATTTTCAAAATTCAGAGATACAGGCATTCATTGTAAAAAATCTGAGCCTATAGTTGCAACAGCCAAGTTTTTTTTTTAATCTTTATGCCCATACTAGGTCGATCTCATGATTCCACACTTTCAAAGCAAGTGAGCCAACCACTACGCTGCTGCAACCACAATTATATAACTGTAATAAAAATTCAAATAAAACGTTATAATGTGACATTTATCATATGTCAATTTATTTTTTTTTACCGTTGCTGGGTAAAAAATACTTATTCGCCAATCAGAGCAAGGGTATAAACTTATACTGCCCTTTATCTGAAGTGTCGTTGGCCAGATAAGATATTCTGGTGTTTATTCCGATGTTTATCCTATCTGAGATTTATCCGAGCATTGTAAAAGCGATTTTTTGACTTTATACCGGGAATAGCGTTATCCGAGCTTTATCCAACGATTGTAAAAGCGGCCCTAAGATGGATTTACATGCGGTTTGGTGCATTCGATTCGTTAGAGCCTCAGGAAATTTTGTGAACCAACGCGATCAATGCAAAATGAAAAACTGCATTTTTGCATAAGAAAAATGCATTGGAAAAGTGCATTTTCCAGAGTTGCAAAATCAAAAATTTATAACTCGGTATAAATTCACTAAAATAAGTCAAATTTTGATACTCGGGTTTTTTTTTTTTTTTTTTATACGAGGGAAGTGTCCGAGGTACCTGGTGCCCAGGGTGGACACTACGTACATCGTCTCCTAGAGTTTTATGCAAATTTGATACAAAAGCAGTTGAATCACGTTACTCGGGGTTTTTTGGGGTCGCTGAATCCGAATATCGCAATAGCGAACGTCTCCGAGGTACCTGGTGCTCAGGGTGAGCGGTACTTACCCTCGTCTTCAGAAGTTTTATGCGAATTCGATACAAAAGTAGTTGAAACACGTTACTCGGGGGTTTTTGGGGTCGCTAAATCCGAATATCGCAATAGCAAATGTCTCCGAGGTACCTGGTGCTCAGGGTGAGCGGTACTTACCCTCGTCTCCTAGAGTTTTATGCGAATTTGTTACAAATGTGGTTGAAATACGTTATTCGAGGTTTTTCGGAGTAATTAAACTAAAAACTTACTTAAATTTATGCATTTTATTATTGTTGCTAAATTTTTTTATTGATAAAACATTAAAAATAAGCGAACCAATTCGACAGAAAATCCACGTGTGCGTCACTAAAACTGTTTACACTAGACACGGTGAAAGTAGGCAAAGACCGTTATAATACCTGAAGTCGCTTAAACATAGAATCAATGCTACCAACTGAATTATAAAAAGGCGCCTACGTTTAAAAAAAATGAGTTACAGTATACAAGGTTGGTAGTCCTGGGTACCAGATCCTTGGCACTACGAACTTCGGAGACATTCGCTATTGCGATATTCGAGCTCAGCGACCCCAAAAACCCCCGAGTAACGTGATTCAACTGCTTTTGTATCAAATTTGCATAAAACTCTAGGAGACGATGTACGTAGTGTCCACCCTGGGCACCAGGTACCTCGGACACTTCTCTCGTCCCGATATTCGTGTTCAGAAACCCCAGAAACCCCCGAGTATCAATATTTGACTTATTTTAGTGAATTTATACCGAGTTATAAATTTTTGATTTTGCAACTCTGGAAAATGCACTTTTCCAATGGATTTTTCTTATGCACAAATGTAGTTTTTCATTTTGCATTAATCGCGTTGGTTCACAAAATTTCCTGAGGCTCTAACGAGTCGAATGCACCAAACCGCATGTAAATCCATCTTACTGCGCCAAAAATCGGAAATTGGGCTGATTTTTGTGCTTCATTGCCTCGCCTATAAACGATCTTCGGAAAATGTATTTCTTTTGACATAAACCCCCGATCCAAATAAAAGAACAGTCTTTGAAAGAAACTGTAATAGACCTCTCTTTCTATCATAAAGATGTCAACATTATCCAATTTCTGAAGAATTCTCGAGATATTCAATCCAATTTCACAAAAAAAGGAAAAATGTCGAGTAATAATTACTTACTTTTGCCCATTATAAATTGCCATATCTTCGAAAGACATTCCTTATATAAGTTTTCCAGAAAATTTGTCAGACCTTTCACAAGAGCTTGAAAGCCATTCGGAAGATCGGGAAACAGGTTATCCATAAATCTTCTAGAAATTGTTAATTTTGGTATTATCGGTTCTTCTGGATCTGGTAAGTTTACAATAGTTTCAAGTTGCTTCAACTGATGTCCAATGTCGTCTTCGCTGGATAAAGAAACACATTCGTCTGCCCCACAAATTTCGTCTTCGACGTTGGGTATGGATTGACTACCTAGTACAGCCTGAAATAGAAGATTAATACCCTTTTCACACTAGATCTTTAAGATTGGATGTTAAAGTGAATGTATCTTTAAACGCTAATGTGAAACCGTACGGCCTCGTCTAAACACAACCGATGTTTAAGACAGAGATCTGCGTCTTAAACTTCGTCCGCATTGCCAACTTAATTTCAATTATAAAAAAAATCTCCTTGAATTTGTGCTGTCAACATTTTATATTATCATAAACAAGAATACTGTATTATATCGACGTTATAAGAAGTTAATACTTATTGTTATAATAAAATTATTTATTTTAATAATGTGTTAAATAAAATACAGAGCTACAATAATTGAGATAAAATGTATCGACTTACATGTTAATACAGGTGTAATATATTCTTTATTGTAGTGTCTTTATTGTAGAATGAAATGAAATATCCTTATTTGTTTATAATAATTCAAAATGTGCGTCTGCGCAGACAGTTCAAAACTGGTAATTTCATGACGGTAACTTAAGGACAAAATTACTGTAGCTGATGACAGCACCAGAGGTTTAAACATCAAGTGTGAAAGCATACCGATCTTAAACATCGGTGAACTTTAAGTTCACTCGTCTTAAAGATCTAGTGTGAAAAGGGTATTAGAGTGGTTACCAGTATATTATCTTGATTTATTTCGCAGGATGTTTTTATTTTTAAATAAATGCAAATGATGTTAGCATGACCCCCACATTCCTGGGCGGGCCACCATGCCAGAAATTTTGGCGGGCCCTTATACACTCCCTTTACTGTTAAAATAGAAATTGTATAGATCATACCATAGAGTAAGTAATACATATGTATTACTTACTCTATGGTCATACTTAATTTTGACTAAAAATAAATAAATTTTGAAAAAGGCTTGAAAGAAATTTGTCTCGTCTACTCAAAAAAAAAAAAAAAACTTTTTATTATGCAAAATTAAATATGGCATGTAGATGTAATCTAAGGATAGCATAGTAAAAATCACTTTAAATTACAATACATTTTTATTTTACATTATAAATATATATATATATATAGAGGTTAATATTTATCCCGTTGCACAATAATATTAGGAGAATTTATTGGGAATGAACGGTGAGGAAAGTAAAACTCAACTTTTACTAATGCCCAATATTTCGATTTGAATTTTCAAATCATCTTCAGGGGCTGAAAATACAATTATAAGCTGTTCACTTTTATAAGAACAAACTAAGAGGGAATTTTGTTTTCAATAGTTTGCATCTTTGAAGCTGTATGTCATGTTGGTATGAAAAAATGTCACTTTTTTAAAATGTCGATCTATCGACATATGTCATAATGAAAAATTATATCTTAATTATAATGATCATAATCTTATCAACCTAAAGTCGGTTTTACAGCGTAAGGAATATTTTTAATTGACATTTAAAGTCAGTAACACACCATAAAAGTAACCAAAATAAGCAGATCTAGTGTGTTCTTACAAAAGTGAATTGCTTATAGTATTATCTGTCTCATTTTGTAATACGAAACTAACAGGGAAACTTCATTTTTTATGTTGTATATTTAAATTATCACCTTAGGGTGGTAACACCTTTCAATATATTTGACAATTCATAATTGACATTAAATTACGTATATGTCAACTTACTAACACAAATTGTATAAAACACAAATTGACAAGCATTTGAAATATATTTTATGCAATCAGAACAGAAAATATGAATAAGCGAATTAAGATGAAATAAATATTTGTATACAATTCAAAATATTTGACATGTCAATCACAAATTTGACAGGTCAATTTGGTATCTGACATGCAGTTTTTGAGTGAATATAACCTCAGTATAATGCAACTTCACTAAGGGTACATTCGATTTGACGCTCCGAGCGTTCCGAGCACGCTCTGTACACTCAAACGTGTTCGATTTGACGCTCGGAGTACACTCAATTGCATTCGTTTTGCGATCGAGCGAGCATTTAGAGTGCGCTCTATGTGTTCGGGGTTTTAAGACCGAGCATATGGAGTATGACGTAAAAAAGTGGGGGAACGGCGGGAAAGAAATGAAAGTTTAAAATTAAATAATAAATAAAATAAAAATAATAGCCTTAGACAAATAACAATAGACAAATAATGTTGTTATTTGTCTATGGCTACAGAGTACGGCCATTTTATGTATTTGTGACGTTCTGTAAACAGCAAAAAAAAATTAAAATACACCGTGCATAAAATTAAAATGGAAAAAATTCATTAAATTAATTCATTAATTATTATTTAATTTTTAATTAATTTTATTTCTTCATCATTGAAAAAAATCAAGGAAAAACCGAGGTATATAAGCAGTTCAGTTTTGTAAGAACAAACTAAGAGGGAATTTTGTTTTCAATAGTTTGCACCTTTGAAGCTGTATGTCATGTTGGTATTAAAAAATGTCACTTTTTTAAAATGCCGATCCACTTGACATATGTCATAATGAAAAACTATATCTTAATTATAATGATCATAACCTTATCAACCTAAAGTCGGTTTTACAGCGTAAGGAATATTTTTAATTGACATTTAAAGTCAGTAACACACCATAAAAGTAACCAAAATAACCAGATCTAGTGTGTTCTTACAAAAGTGAACAGCTTATATTATTTTGATTCATGACTGACGTGAACTAATCTGACAGTAAAAACGCCGCCTAAAATTGTAGGGTTAGATTTTATGAACATTACGTCACAAGAACGCTCGCTCCGTTCGTGCTCTATTCATGACGTCACCATCAACTGTTTGCTCAGCGCTCGCTCTACTCTGTACAACTCGAATGCACCCTAAAAATGTAAAAGCCAGATTTACAAGTTTACATGGTTTCAAAAAAGTCTATTTACAACACAACAGTCACCAAAGTAACCAGATTTAGTTTCGTATTACAAATTGAGACAGATTATATAAGCGGTTCACTTTTGTAAGAACACACTAGATCTGGTTATTTTGGTTACTTTTATGGTGTGTTACTGACTTTAAATGTCAATTAAAAATATTCCTCACGCTGTAAAACCGACTTTAGGTTGATAAGGTTATGGTCACTATAATTAAGATATCATTTTTCATTATGACATATGTCAAATGGATTGACATTTTAAAAAAGTGACATTTTTTAATACCAACATGACATACAGCTTCAAAGGTGCAAACTATTGAAAACAAAATTCCCTCTTAGTGTGTTCTTACAAAAGTGAACAGCTTATACATGAAACAATAACTACATAATATTTAATAAAACACTTACTAAGTTAAATTTAAGAGTTATTCCTATGTAAGTTGTTATAATTACGACTAGATATAATATCACAAACATTATTCACAAATTTAAAATAGAAAAAACCGTTACAAACTGTTTAGCGGTAAAATTCTAAAATACATAAGTTACTTCTTCTTTCAAGTCCAGGGAAGTTGGTGCAAGTACTATATGCGGAAAATTTGAACTAATCTGCAAGAATATGTTGGTATAGGAGATCCCATAAATATTGGTGTTTGTTTATGTTAAATATAAATATTGTTATGATTTAACATTGCTGTCATGTATTCTTAACAGATTTTTATATACGGCACTTAGTCCTTGAATGTCTGTTTTGGTGTTCAAATTGTCATTATACTTATTAATGTAGCACATTTCCAGGAAAGTTCTCTTACGTGTATTCCGTTCCGTGGCTAAAATTTATGTATCCTCAAATTGCGGGTTTTGTTTGGTTTTTGACACATGGTTAGCCAGCGCGCAATACTGTGGTTTCACTCTGGCATCGGATTTATGCTGACAAATGCTGGTAAAATACTGGTACAAAAAAACGACTATAAAGATTATGAATGAAAAAAATTAATATCATAAAAAATGGAAACGGAATAACCAAGTATCGGATTACATATCTTTTTCTATTCTCCGCCGTAGACTAAGATCATCTATAAAAAATTGATGTGAAGTGTGAATATTCACACATTTCAGGGTTTTGCAGGTATATAATAAGTGAAGGCGGTATGCTGAGTGTGTAGGACAAATTTTACTTTATAGTAATCACGGCAAAATGAACGATATTTTTAAAATAATTTATCGTCTGTTAATCATATAATAAGACTGGTTATTAAATTTACGCTCTTAAAAATTAAATACAACATTTGTCAAAATATAACTAGAATTTTGACAAAATAATTTCAACATAATAAAAATGCAAAAAAAAAAAACAGAAAAAATAAAACTCACTCCGTCCGTACTCGAACTCGAAACCCTTCGTATTCCAGAGAATTTTAGCTTCCGACACCAACGCTCTAAACCGTTGCGCCATCGGATACTTTGTATATGAGTGTCTTACATTGGTATAACTTTAGTACTTTGTGAACCAAAAACCACAAAAAATGCGTTATTTTCCGAAAACATAATCTGATCAAAAATTCCTGTTGTACTATTTCGGTTCACACCAATATACATTACTTGGAATTTTTTTAGATTTTTAGTTTAAACCATCTGGGCTACAGGGTGTGGGACAAAAAAATTTTTGCACAATTTTGGCAAAAATCGCTTCAAAATAATTTATTTTGCAAAAATAAAAATTTGATCGTTAATCCACGTACTAAGGGCTTTCATTTGATACCCTACTCAGAATTAAAAAAAAATATTTTTGTTTTCGATGAGCACATATTTGTTTATATTTTTAGGGGGGTATGTTTTTTAGATGTTTTAGTATTTTTCCTATGTGCGGGTCAAAGAGTTGTATAAGCATGCCAAATTTCAACTCTCTAGGTTTAGCCGTTTGGCTACAATTTTAACCGAACAGACAGACAGACAGACAGACAGACAGACAGACAGACAGACAGACGACAAAATGACGGTATAAGGGTTTTTTGGTCATACCTACAAAACCCTAAAAAGGATTATAGAAGCTGGATTGATTCAACAGAAAATAGTGTAAAAAATAACTCCAAAAAATTCTGGGCCTATATATCTGCGAAAAAATCAAATGTCAAATGTACCCCAAACTATGCTTCTAGGCGATCATGAAGCTAATAACTTTAAAGATATAAGTAACTTATTCAATAATTTCTTCCAGTCTAATTTTGAACCTAGTACAATAATAACTAATAATGACCATATAGATAATTTAAACAGCTCAATTACTCTAACACATATTAATAAATCTACTATTTCTAGTTGCCTGAAGTCCGTGGATATAGCAAAGGGCCCTGGCCCTGATGGTATTCCCGCAATATTCATTTCTAACTGTGCAGAGTCATTGTCCGAGCCACTTTATATTTTATTTAATAAATCTTTAAAATCAGGCATCTTCCCTTCTACTTGGAAACAAGCTATAATCACACCCATACTCAAAAGTGGCTCTGCAAGTGATATTTCTAATTACCGGCCAATATCTAAATTAAACATATTTGCAAAAATTTTTGAATCAGTTATTACAAAATTCATTTCCAATTCAGTAAAACATACAATTACTCATGAACAGCACGGTTTTATGATGAAACGTTCAACTATTTCTAATCTGCTCCCATACACTGAATATATTTACTCTAAATTAGACTCGTCTGGACAAGTAGATGTGATATATACTGATTTTAAAAAGGCCTTTGATAAAGTTAATCATAATTTATTAATAAAAAAACTTCGAGCTATTGGTATCCATGGTAATTTATTAAGGTGGTTGGAATCTTACATTTCAAACCGATCACAAGCTGTAGCTATTAATAATTATACTTCGAATTTCATTAACATAACATCAGGTGTTCCACAAGGATCGCATTTAGGACCTATTTTATTTATAATTTTTATAAATGATGTTTACTCCTGTTTTGAGAAATCTAAATTTACTTTATACGCAGACGATTTGAAAATTTATAAAAACATTGAATGTATTCAAGACTGTATCGATCTGAACAGCGATTTGCAAAACTTTGCTAATTATTGTCATAATAATAAACTTTTTTTAAATTTAGATAAGTGCAAAATTATGTCATTTACAAGGAAACGCCACCCAGTAAATTTTGTATATGAAATATATAATACTCCATTGACACGTTGTAACTTAATTAAGGATCTTGGAGTTTACTTCGACAGTAAGTTGAACTTTAATAAACATATAGAAAACATTACCAGATCTGCGTATAAAATGCTCGGTTTCATAATGAGGTCCTGCAAAGATTTTAAACAACCAGAGAGTATAATATCGTTATACAAATCACTAGTCTGCAGCCGTTTGGAATACGCCACTGTTACATGGAACCCGCAATATAGCATATATATCCATAGAATTGAGTCGATTTAAAAGCGTTTTATGACATATTTAAATTACAAATTTTTCAAAATTAGCCACTATTCAAATAATTATAATATTAGCCTCCAAACCTTCAACCCAACTAGTCTTTCTAACCGCAGATTAAAAATAGATCTTAATACCGTTTATAAAATTGTAAATAATTTGATTGACTGTCCCGCTGCTATTGAATTGATTAATTTTAACGTACCTCAAATAATAACTAGGAAAATATCTACTTTCTACTGTAGTAACAGATTGACAAGTTCTGGTCAAAATTCTCCTTTAAATAGAATTATGTTATCTTTAATTCATTTTTTGATACCTCCGATATATTCTTCTTGCGATTTTCACAATATAAGTCAGAAATTGACAGAATATTGCAGGATCAAAATATGACTTAGAATCTAACAATGGTTCAATTATGTGATTCAGTTAATTGTAAAATGTTATATACTGTATTGTAATTTGTTTTATTTTTAGTATCATATATTTGTAATCTTATTAACTGCAAAATATACGATTGTATGTATAATTTATCTACGTGGTGACATATTAGGAGTTATCTTAACTCTGTTTGTCACCCAAATAAATAAAATAAAATAAAAATAAAAAAAATCCTATTACCCAGACATTGAGAAGTCTGTCCAATGTAAGTAGAGTTGCATTCACAAGTAATCTTGTACACTACATCTCTATGTGTTTTTACAGGTCTTTTTCCTTTGAGGTTGGAGAATAGTTGTCTGACAGTCCATACCGATTTTTCAGAATCAAGAATTACTTCCTCTTCTCTGAAGGAGCCTTTGATGGAAGGGGTTATTTTCTGGATGTACGGTATGGAGTAATATATCCTGTTACTAAGTCCGTTTTCTGTCTCTGTGGAGTTGGACGGGCTACAATAGATAATCCTTTTTATTACGTTTTTAGGGTATCCACATTGTAAGAACTTTGTGGTTAAGTTTTTCAGGTTGTTGTTGAGAAATGTTGGATGTGAAATTCTTTTTACCCTGTTTGTCATGGTTTTCAGAGACGCTGTTTTATACTTCATTGGATGGTAGCTGTGGAAATTCAAGTACCTACCCGAGTTGGTGGGTTTCTTATGGTAGTCAAACAAGATGCGGTTATACGGGCCTCTGATTACCCATGTATCTAAAAATGGCATCGCCCTTCTTTCATTCTCTGTTTCAACCGTGAATTGTATGGCTTGATCGTATTTATTGAATACATTAAGTACCTCTTGTACCTTGTTTTCGGGAATTGCTAATAAAGTGTCATCCACATAAATTTTTAACACTGGTATGTTAAAATTACATTCTAATGTCACACTTTCCAGGAGATTTTTCATTACTCCTTTGGCTATTATCGGTGAGCTAAACCAGTAAGTTGCAAAAAGTATTGGTTGTTGAAGATGCAGTAGGATGAGGTGTTAATAAATTCTACAACACTAGTAAATTGCTCCAAGAACATGTCTGTATGCTCACTTATTCTAATCCAGTTATCCTTAATATATTTTATGGTTAGTTGCAAAGTGACACTCGGAAACAGTGATATATCGTCCAGGCTGAACAGGATATAATTATCCGGGAGTTTAAAGTTATTAAGTTCTTCAATAAGTTCAAAAGTACTGTGCACATCAAACTTACACGTTTCATACGAAGCTGTTAATATCTTCGTTATATATTTAGACCAGGTAGAGTACGGTGAGTTATTAGTATCAACTATATGTCTAACCGGTAGGTCCATTTTATGTATTTTGACATGAGCGAATAGTTTTGGACAAACTGAATTATGATTCCTATGTTCCTTAGCGGTTTTTTCAGATATCCCTTTTTGTAGGAGAATATTGGAAACTAATTTGTTAGATTTATTCTGAAAGGAAGTAGTGGGATCTCCTATACCAACATATTCTTACAGATTAGTTCAAATTTTCCGCATATAGTAGGGGAAGTGTGGCTGAGATGGTATACCAGATGAGATGGAATATTGGCTATATCTCCAGACTGGATAACGTCAGTGGGATGAGGACACCCCTACGCATAGTTACTTGTGATATGTTTAGTATGAACTAGTGAGTCGAAGTGTTCGCATGTGTATCAAAGAGTTCACAAACATTTTGTAAAATGTAAGTACAAAACTATTTCTTATTATCACTTTTCTAGCCCAATTATTGTAGATAGATTAAAAGTATGACTATGAAGTTACTATGATCGAAAGTCTATATTTTTTGCTACTTCTCAGTGTAGAAATAATTGTCGTTACAATATCTCCGAAAGTAGAAAAAGAACCAAATAAATACATATGGCGTTTTGGTTGAGATGACATACCTACCATTGGTCAGAGATGACATCTATGCCATCTTAGACAAATCAAATATTTCCGCCAAATACCATCATATTTATTTATATTACCTTATTTACAGATTATAATGGCAAAATATATTAGAAAAAGTACTCGACAAAGTTGGGATGAAGATGATATGAAACGAGCAATGAAAGCAATAAGAGAAGGACGAATGGGATGGCAAATGGCAGCAAAGACATATGGTGTACCAGCTACAACTTTAAGACGACGTGTCAAAAATGATATTGGCTCAAAGAAGGGATACCTTGGAGGCAAGATGCCTACGTTTGATAAAAATTTAGAGGCAGAAATTATTAGGCATATCAAAGAACTCGAAATTAGATATTTTGGGTTAACTACAACTGATGTCAGAAGGCTTGTTGAAAACAAGTAGGGGCACTTACAATTGCCGAGCGAGACCAGCACTTGACAATAGTCTGCGCTATGAACGCTGTGGGAAATTACATTCCACCTGCATTAATAATTCCTCGTAAAAATATGAAACCCGAACTTATAGATCAAGCTCCACCAGGTACAGTAGTATTTTGTCAAGAATCTGGCTGGATGACTGGAGAAGTATGTTTACAATGGATGCAACATTTCGTACAGCATACTAAACCAAGTAAGGAGAATAACATTTATTACTTGTGGATGGTCATGCAAGTCATAAACATGTGAGTGTCCTGGAATTTGCAAAACAAAATGGCATAATACTGTTCTGCTTCCCTCCTCATTGCACTCACCGAGTGCATCCATTACATGTTAGCTTTTATGCGCCACTTAGCACGTCTTACGATCAGGAAGTGCGTAAATGGTTAAATCAAAATCCGGGAAGAACTGTAACCCACTATCAAATTGCACAACTTTTTAGAGAATCGTATTTTAAAACTGCTACGATGTCAACCGCAATTAATGGGTTTAAGAAAACTGGTATATGTCCTTTCAATGCCAATGTATTCCCAGATTGGATGTATGCTCCTTCGGATACTATAAATATTGAAGCACCTGCTGATACTACAAATTCTGGTGGTAGTGCGAATTTAGAGTCTAGTTTAAAAATGCCCAGTTGCTCTATTGCAAGTTCTCGAAAAGGTGTCACAGAGATTTCGGCCAATTCATTTTTTAATTCACAGTCCAGTTCCGATTCTGGAAACTAGCTTAGAGAGTTGATAGAAGAAATAAGTTGTATTCCTAAAGCCAAAGCTGGTATAAAACGCAGGATTGTAAGAAAACGAGGGAAAATGGGTGTAATCAATACCACACCAGATGTCTTGGAAGCAAAAGCTAAGGACGTAAAGAAATATGCTAAAATTACAAGAGAAGCTGCAAAAAAAGTAGTAAGAAATATTACTTGGCTGACAACTAACGAGCCTGACAAAAAAAATGACGAAGAAGAAATTACCAATATAGAAACTGACGATGAATATGATGCAGCGTGTTTATATTGCAATGGTCTATATTCACGTTCGACAGAACCATGGCTCAAGTGTCAGTTATGCGGAAAATGGGCTCATGCTGCATGTACTGGGTTAAGGCCTCGAACAAAACAATTTATTTGCGATTTGTGTCATTAGTACGAAAATCTTTACCTATTGTTCCTAATTTTTGTACCTGATCAATGTGCCTGTTATAATAATTTTATTTTTTTGTAATTTTATAATATATTTTTGTTTCTACAATAAATGTGATTATCTACATGAGGTAGGTTAACTGCAGCGAATTTCGACTACCAAATTTATTTATTTTTTAATTTACGTACTATTCAATCTTTTGGTTGGAAAGTGGTCCCAATCGATACCTCATTCACTTATCTTCAGGTGCTAAATATTTTCACGATGAAACAAGCTGTTATTACAACTTAAGTTCGACATAAAAAAAATATGAAAAAAACGTTGATTTCAAAAAAGTGATGTTAATATCGACTACCCTAAAATTTTAAGATAATCAACGTTTCTTGTCTCTTTTACATTTTATTTAGGTAAAAGAATATAATAATAGAGACTTTTAGTAAGACGTGATTTTAACTGTCGTCAAATTAGGTAAGTGAAACATGCATGCATGTAATATCGACTAGTCCGTAGTAGCTTCATTCCTCTAGTCGATATTACCTGCAATCAAATCTGTTTTATTTAGCCTGTGATATTGTAACAAAATATTATGAAAATCAAATTTTACCAGCTAATATATATGTATTTGAATCAGTTCTTTTCAGTTTATTCAATGCAAAATATTTTGTTCAACTTTCCTTTGATAAACAACTGCTGATTAAAACCAATAAAAAATATTTTAACACTTAAAAAATATAAATATCTACACTGTTTGTCTAACGATATTCACACGTGGCTTAAAATAAAGTGATGTTAGTTTTTCACATAAACATAGTGTTACGTTATACTACCGCTATATGGCAGCAATTATTTAGAGAAATAATGGGATAGTCGAAATTACCTGCATAGTCGAAATTCGCTGCAGTTACCCCATTTTTATTATTAAAGCTTAATTCAATTTATATCCTATTTAAACCTTATTATATAGGTAACTTATTCAAGGTATGCCATCTCAACCATAACTATGTTGCTTAGATGGCATTTTCATGAAATTTTTAAAAATGTCATTTTCATGGTTCGGATCGCACTGTAATCATTTATTTTTTTTCTTTAATATGTTCTATATAGCAAGAATGTATCTGCCTAAATTGGCTTCTTTTAGCTTAAATATAAGAGCTGTAGAAAATAAAAACAAAAAGTATGCCATCTTAGCCACACTTCTCCTACTTGCACCATCTTCCCTGGACTTGAAAGAAGAAGTAACTTATGTATTTTAGAATTTTGCCGCTAAACAGTTTGTAACGGTTTTTTCTATTTTAAATTTGTGAATAATGTTTGTGATATTATATCTAGCCGTAATTATAACAACTTACATAGGAATAACTCTTAAATTTAACTTAGTAAGTGTTTTATTAAATATTATGTAGTCATTGTTTCATGTACTAATTATATTTTCAGCCCCTGAAGATGATTTGAAAATTCAAATCGAAATATTGATATATATATATATATATATTTAGTAAAGTTATTGGGAATAGCGGTGGAGGAAAAAGTAAACTCAATATTTACATGTACCCGATATTTCGACTTGACTTTTCAAATCTTTTTCAAGGGAAGTAAAATTTAAGAGTGGCCTCTGTTGTAACACATTAAAAGAATAAATAAATTAGAGTTAAAATAGAACATTACAATTAATATCACATTGAAAAATTACACTTTAAAATTGTTATCACAGAACTGTATATTGACTAAAAAAAAGATTTGAAAAGTCAAGTCGAAATATCGGGTACATGTAAATATTGAGTTTACTTTTTCCTCCACCGCTATTCCCAATAACTTTACTAAATATAATACAGACACGGAATAACGATATATACATATATATATATATATAAAGAAATAAAAATTCTTGAATACTCGTCAAAATTTTATTTATAAAATATCAAGAGACGTTTCGACTGGTAAATCCACAAAAGAATGATATCGGAGATGTTGTGCATACACACAGCTAAAGATAAATGTGTTAATAAAAAAATTGATGTGAAGTGTGAATATTCACACATTTCAGGGTTTCGCAGGTATATAATAAGTGAAGGCGGCATGCTGAGTGTGTAGGATAAATTTTACTTTGTAGTAATCACGGCATTACAAAATGAACGATATTTTTAAAATAATTTATCGTCTCTTATATAATAAGACTGGTTATTAAATTTACGCTCTTAAAAATTAAATACAACATTTGTCAAAATATAACTAGAATTTTGACAAAATAATTTCAACATAATAAAAATGCAAAAAAAAACAGAAAAAATAAAATTCACTCCGTACTCGAATTTGCAACCCTTCGTTTCCAGCGAGTTTTAGCTTACGACGCTAGTGCTCTAACCCATTATGCTATCGCACGCCTTGCATGTGAGTGTCTTACATTGGTATAACTTTTGTACTTTGTGAACCGAAAACCACAAAAAATGCGTTATTTTCCGAAAACATAATCTGATCAAAAATTCCTGTTGTACTATTTCGGTTCACACCAATATACATTACTTAGAATTTTTTTAGATTTTTAGTTTAAACCATCTGGGCTACAGGGTGTGAGACAAAATTTTTTTTGCACAATTTTGGCAAAAATCGCATCAAAATAATTTATTTTGCAAAAATAAAAATTTGATCGTTAATCCACGTACTAAGGGCTTTCATTTGATACCCTACTCAAAATATAAAAAAAATATTTTTGTTTTCGATGAGCACATATTTGTTTATATTTTTAGGGGGGTATGTTTTTTAGTCGTTTTAGTATTTTTCCTATGTGCGGGTCAAAGAGTTGTATATGCATGCCAAATTTCAACTCTCTAGGTTTAGCCGTTTGGCTACAATTTTTACCGAACAGACAGACAGACAGACAGACAGACAGACAGACAGACGACAAAATGACGGTATAAGGGTTTTTTGGTCATACCTACAAAACCCTAAAAACAGACACGATTGGTTTAAATAAATCATATTTTAAACTTTTACCTTAAAATCAGCTGTGCGCTTGTCTACTTGTCATATTACGTTCACCTACTTAATATGTTGTGACGTCTGGGTGTCTATGAGTAATATCACAAACGACCAGACAATCTCGAGCCGTCCTGTTCCATACTGCCATGTCTACTCTGAATGTGTTTGGGATGGTTTTTCATTTCCGTATATTTTTTGTAAGAATATACTTTTGTAAAATATTGACGACGTACTCTAGGTAAGAAGCTGTCTAGTTAAGAACACTTATCTTCTATAACTTTTTATAATTATTTGCATAATTTTGATTAATGTTTGAATTTTCTTAATATCTCTATAATAAATTTAGTTTCACAAAATGGCGCCTCTCGCCATTTTTATTATTTTCAATTAATAGGTTTAAATTATTTTCAATTTTACTATTCACACAAATTTATCAATTTTCAATTTTACTTATTTTTGTTTTGTTAAAATAATACTTTTTTGTATTGACTGAGGATGACTGGATTTACCAGTCGAAACGTCTCCTGATATTTTATAAATAAACTTTTGACGAGTATTCAAGAATTTTTATTTCCTCCTACATTTTTCGTCAAGAACAACAATCTAACTATATATATATATATATATGAGTCATTCTTTTTCATCGAGAGACCCCATGCTGTCCAACAATATATTAGTCTATGAAAGGTCTACCAGGGCTCATTCGATGCTTATTGTAGTCTAGTTTCGAAATCCGAGTGGCTCTTATACGGAAACATCGTAACTTATCAAATATGGCCAAGTGGTTTTGGCCGCCATATTGAATCCGCTTTATTGGATCCGCCATATTTAATTTTCTGAATTGCACCCTGAATTCATCATCAGTGATCCCATAAACCCCCAGGCATTATATTATATTGAAATCAAAACATTTTTTTAAAAATCTTCACTTGGCACGTGGTTTCGGCCGCCATATTGCATCCGCCATATTGAATTTTCTAAATTTGACCCTGGATTCATTAACAGCCGCCTCAACTACCTTTAGGTAACATTTTCAGGGGTTTTACACCCAAATTGACTCGATTGTGTTGACTTTATAATCGATTTATCGAAGAAAAGGTAGAGGTCACGTGGGATTGGTGGCCATATTTGATAAGTTACGATGTTTCCGTAAAAGAGCCACTCGGATTTCGAAACTAGACTACAATAAGCATCGAATGAGCCCTGGTAGACCTTTCATAGACTAATATATTGTTGGACAGCATGGGGTCTCTCGATGAAAAAGAATGACTCATATATATCAATTCGATAATGGTCGATATAAATAAATTTTATATCGACCGAAACCCAGTCCATTTTATCAAATAATAATATTATTTAAAATTAATCAGCCAACCGCGACATTTCATTCATAATATCAGTAGGCTCGCCAGAGTTTTATGCATCATTTTCATGGTAGTGTTAAAGGCAGGGGTGACAGGGGTGAGAGGCGTGGTGTTATATTTAAAAGTTCGAATTTCATGGTGGGGTTGGAGGCGTGATAAGTGCACGTTTTCGGTTTTGACAACATTTGTATCTAACCCAAATCTAACCTAAAAGTTTATATAATTGTTTGGAATAAACGGTTTTTCAATTTCATTAAATATGTCGTCAAGTCGAAGGGGACGTCTAGCTCTTTTTTATGGATATTTAGACATTGCGATATGAAGAAAAGCGATGGTAGGTACGTCCTATATATACATAGAAACAGAAGGCAACAAACAGGGACATTATTTTAACTTGTTGCAAGATATGAGACACAAAAAACACAGAGAGTCACTTAAATTACAAAAAAAAAATTAATACACAATCTTTTTTACTTAACATCACAGTTTAGAATAAAGATTCTGTTGGCCTTTGTTTGGGGGTGTATTATTAGTATACCCACCGAATGACATTTTTGCAGACCAGATATTTGAAACCGAATCCATAATAATAAACTTTATGACTGCCGACAACATTGTAAAAGTCGCTATTTCGCTACATCAATTTACGATTTTTAATTGCCCGACCTTAATATATAAGGGGCAAGTATTGTAATCACGAAAATTTTCGTTGTTGAGATTTTGACTGATGACCACGTTTCAAGGTCCAGGGAATGTGTGTGTGTGTGTGTGTGTGTGTGTGTGTGTGTGTGTGTGTGTGTGTGTGTGTGTGTGTGTGTGTGTGTGTGTGTGTGTGTGTGTGTGTGTGTGTGTGTGTGTGTGTGTGTGTGTGTGTGTGTGTGTGTGTGTGTGTGTGTGTGTGTGTGTGTGTGTGTGTGTGTGTGTGTGTGTGTGTGTGTGTGTGTGTGTGTGTGTGTGTGTGTGTGTGTGTGTGTGTGTGTGTGTGTGTGTGTGTGTGTGTGTGTGTGTGTGTGTGTGTGTGTGTGTGTGTGTGTGTGTGTGTGTGTGTGTGTGTGTGTGTGTGTGTGTGTGTGTGTGTGTGTGTGTGTGTGTGTGTGTGTGTGTGTGTGTGTGTGTGTGTGTGTGTGTGTGTGTGTGTGTGTGTGTGTGTGTGTGTGTGTGTGTGTGTGTGTGTGTGTGTGTGTGTGTGTGTGTGTGTGTGTGTGTACACGATAACTCAAGAACGGTTTAACTTAGAGAGTTCGTTCTGGTACTAAAAAATTCTCCTATTAATTGGGAAGAACCCTATTGTTTTTTTATGAAAATCCGAAACCGGAAACGGAAGTTATTAAACTTTAAAATTTTAAAAAATTCGTAACTAGTAAACCAAGCCTTGCACAAAAATTTGTGTAGAACATAATTTGATGTATTTCTGAAGATTTACCTTAAACTTTTTTTCATTTTTTTTTTTTTTTTATTATTATTATTTTTATAAAATTTTTACACCACTTCGCCGTTAATAGGCCTTAAGATTAGTTTATAGCTCTGGTTTTCCTGATATACATTTGTTAACTATACCTGCTTCCACCTCCCGTTTGTTGAAAATGGTAAATATTAGCGAAACTGCAGTCAGCATGTTAAATAAAACAGTTTGTGAAACTTTACCAAGTGCATCATTTAATAACCGTTTACCATGATACATCAATCTAGACATTTCTAGTTTACCTGTAATAGCATCGTAAGGCAATCCTCTTTTGAAGCGCAGTCAATATCTTCATCATCGGTCAGTTGCTTGAGTAGTTTTACTTGACAGTCATCTTCGGAGTCACCACAGTTAACTTTTAAATCTTTTCCAACTATCGCCCAGTCATTGAGGTTGTAGTCATCAGGGTCATAGTTCAGATACATCAGGCTGACATCGGTACTACCAGCTGGTTTGAACTTCTTCTTTTTGATTCTTTTAGTTTCAAGATATTGCTTTACTTCGGTTTGTTTCTTTTCTACTTGAGTTATTTTATGTTTCATTTCTTTCATGTATATATCTTTATGTTCATTGACAAAGCTTTTTATAACTTCTTCTCTTTTATTTTCCATTAGTTGGACTTCGTCGCCTCCTTTTTGTATTTTATCTAATACATTATCAGTTTTCGACTGCATTTTTATTATTTCATCATGAATACCTGCTCCTTGTTTAGCCATGTTTTCTAGTTTTTTTTTGTAACCCATTGTTCTATCCCAATATTTTTTGAAATTATTTGCTGCGCCAGCTACTTTTTTAACAGCATTGCAAAGAAATTTTTTAAATTGTTTTGCTGCTTTTTTTGCTGCTTTCATAGCTTTTTTTATTTTATCGTTCAATTTTTTTGCTTTATTTTTTGATTTTTTATCTTTCGTTTTAGAGTTTTTCTGTGATATCTTCTGTCGTTTATTTTTATTTACTTTATTTTTCTTTTCTGCTTTCTTTTTATTTTTCAATTCGCTTTTAAGTTTTCCTTTTTTCTGTTTATTTTCTTTTTTACGTTTTTTTTTTTCATCTTTAGCTTTCTGCTTAATTTCTTTGTTTTTCTTTTTCTCTTTTGCCCTATCTGATTTCTTTTGTTTTCTATCTTTTCTCTTTTCTTCAAGTGCTTTTTTATTTTCACTCCTCCGTGTTTTAATTTCTTTATTTTTCTTTTCTCTTTCCTTACGTCTTTTCTCTTGATGCTCATTGTGAGTCTTGCGTTGTTTATCTTTAACTTTATTCTGCTGTTTTTGCTTTGCCTGTTGTTTTCTCTCTGCTTTTCTGTGTAATTTTCTGCTTGACCGAGCTCTTTTTTTCTTCCTTCTATCATGTGACCATGTTGCTTTTGCCTTTATATTTTTCTGTCTAGAAAAGAAATAAATACACTATTATTACAGATAAAACATCACAGTCCTTTCTTAAATGACAATCAAAACTATTACAATTTATTCTGCTTTTATAGTTTTTCACAACTTATCTCTTATTGTAATAAAAATTGAACAACACCAAAATACAGTAATACCTCGTTTAACGTTAGGGATGCGTTCCTCAAGAACATGACGTTAACTGAATCAACGTTACCGGAGGTAGAAATAACACGCAAAGGATAGGGATAGGTTACTAAATTGAAAAAAAAAAAAAAATTATTTCATTTTTTATTGTTTAATTAATAGATAGGAACAATTAAAATTAGTATATATGTATATATTACAGAATTAGCGGTTATATATATGTAAATAAACTGACAAATTGTGACGATTTTAATTTTTTGACAAAAACGAATCAAGCGTAATAGCTCACTGTAACATGTTAAAGCATTCAATACATTTCTTTTTACAGCACAACTTCGTGCGAAATCTGGATCATTTTCGGACAAAATATTTATCGAATGAGACACCTGACTCAGACAATCGGACAATATTTTTGTTGTTAAAACTCTAACTGGCGACTCTTCTATATCGATGTCAGAATTAGCATCTTCTCTTACAAAATTTTCTTCTGTAAGTTCTTGCAATTCTTCATTTGTTAGCAGATTGTCGGTGTCATTCTGTAGTAATGTCTGAATATCATCAGCGTCAACTTCATTGAAATGTAATTGATGTGCCATTTCAACAAGTTCATTCTGGATGTCATCTTTAGCAAGTTCCGATTCTTCTTCTAAATTGAGTCCTACTTTCTTCCAAACTGCTTTAAGGCAGTGTTGAGATACTTCATCCCAAGATCGTTGGATATTGTAGATAGCATTCATTATGTTGTAACTCTTCCAGAATTCTTTTATTGACGCTTGCTGACTGTCCACAGCATCAATTAAGTTGGAAAAAGTGTATCGGAGAAAACGAGCTTCAAATGCTGCTATAACGCCCTGATCCATGGGTTGTAAAATAGATGTTGTGTTCGGTGGAAGGAACATAACTTCAACTGGAATGCAAGTCTCCAGTGCGTTAAGATTTACTGAATGACCGGGAGCATTATCCAATAGCAATAACGCCTTTGGTTCTAAATTATTTTGTTGACAATAACGCTGCACTGCAGTACAAAAATGATTAACGCACCAGTCATTAAATAGATCCTTTGGTACCCAGGCCTTTTTGTTAGATTTCCATATTACTGGTAAATTAGACTTAGAACAACCCTTCATGGCCCGTGGATTTTCTGAATGATAAATTAGAATTGGTTTCAGTTTCAAATCTCCCGATGCATTACTGCCCAGTAACAGAGTCAATCGATCCTTCGCAGCTTTGAACCCTGACGCCGTTCTCTCTTCTTGTGATATGAATGTTTTAGATGGCAAACGTTTCCAAAATAAACTCGTTTCTTCAACGTTGAATACCAAATTTGGAGGATATCCACCACTTTCAATTACAGTTTTTAATTGTTCCGGAAATTTTCTTGCTCCTTCTATGTCAGCACTAGCTGCCTCTCCCGTTATGCGAATGTTGTGAATTCCAGCTCTACGTTTAAATTTTTCAAACCATCCACGTGATGCTACAAAATTTTCTTCATTGTTCCCTTCTTCTTGGGCTTTTAAGAATTTAAACAAATTTATTGCTTTGTTTTGAATTAAAATTTGACTCACTGGCATGTGACGTTGACCCAAATCATCAATCCAAACACTTAACATCTTCTCAACATTTTCTATAATGCTACTTCGCGTGCGGCAAATTTTTTTATTTGTAACGTTGCTATTGTTTTCAACGGAGGTTTTTATTTTCTTTGATTGACTTACAATTGTTGAGATAGTTGAATAAGACAATCCTGTTTGTAATGACACTGCACTCTTTTTTTCACCTCTTTCTACTCGATTTATTATGTTTAACTTCATTTCTAAATTTATCGATTTTCGTTTGTTTGACATTTTATTTTATAGCGGTGTTTTTATAAACTATTAATGTAACGTGCATATACCGAATGTCGTGAAAATTGTGGCAAAACACATATGTATGCATAGAAAAATGTTACAACCGAGAATTCCGGGGAATCCCATAACTGCATGCGCTCGGTCGCTTGTAGTGCACGTAGTAAGAATTACTGCGTCGTCTATCAATGACGTTATAGCGAGGTATCGTTAAAGGAGGTAACGTTAAGCGAGGTATTACTGTATACGTAATATGTTCAAACTGCATTGCAGTCAGTGTTGCCAGATGGCGAAAAAAAAATATGGTACCAACACTTCAAAATGATCGTATTTTCAAGAAAAAAATCGTACAAACAATCGTATTTTTTTAAAAATAATCGTAGAAAAAATTTCCTGTGTAATTAATTTAAAAATTATTAAGTATATATTATATCATAGTAGCAGAAAAGAATAAAAAATGTATAATACAGCAATATATATATATAAATCAGTCTCTTGTTTCATTTTATAAAAATCACATTAATTGAGAAGTGACATGACCGTTGGCGGCTCTGTAATACAAGGCAATATGGCTGAATTGTCTAGTATTAAGCTGTGAATATGCTACCAGGGAACAGGTTAATTTTAGTTAGTTAATTTAATTTAACATTTTTATTTTATGAAAATGTATCTATCAACATTCTAACAAAAAATCAACACTATAAAATCCTATAATATAATACGCCTGTTTGTATGTTCGACCGGTCGTTTTGTATGTT
The DNA here is from genome assembly GCA_963971575.1 of Liopterus haemorrhoidalis. Taxonomy (NCBI): domain Eukaryota; kingdom Metazoa; phylum Arthropoda; class Insecta; order Coleoptera; family Dytiscidae; genus Liopterus; species Liopterus haemorrhoidalis. Next base: position 21,196,659 of record OZ020625.1, read on the forward strand.
CGTATGTTCGACCGGTCGTTTCTTCCTTCCCCGATAGAGGCGCGCATATGTTAATTATTTATGTCAAAATTGTTTAAAATATATTGTTGATGCAATAATAGTGAATTTTCTACGAACACTTTTTATAATTATTATAAGATGCAATAATAGTGAATATTCTACGAACACTTTTTATAATAATTGTAAGAAATTATTGTTTATGTATTGGACAGTAGTGTGCTGTGAATTTTTGTTTTGAGTGTTGACAATAAATTAGTAAAAAAGTCAGTTGTGTTTTTCATTAAAAAATCACTTCACAATTATTAATTTAGTTGTGAAATACACGGATCGGTTTTTTTACGAAACAAAACACAGAAAAACGTTATCCTTCCGTGATATTCGACATTTTTGATTAAAATTATTATTAGCAGAAAAATAATTATTTTAAAAAATATTTGGTTTTGATGAAAGTAAGAAAAATGTAACTTTTTTTTCTTTATTATTATTTTTTCAATGCTTTATTATTTTTTTATTTCTACGATTTACAGGACAAGATTTACAATATCCCACTGCAAACTCTATACAGACGGCAGCACATAACGACTACACTAAATAATTCAAGAATTATTAGTGGCTCTAAAATAATGGTTTCTGTTTATTTATCACATTAAAATATCATTTACCTTTTAGTTTAGGTTAGATTCACCTTAAAAGCACTATCTTAGGTTATGATTGATAATTTTTTTTTTTTTTTTTATAAACCACCTAAAAATAAATTGTATTTTAACTGTTCTGTGCAGGGCTAGGGACAGTGATTCACCTTAAAAGCACTATCTTAGGTTATGGTTGATAACTGCTTATTTTATTTTTATAAACCACCTAAAAATAAATTGTATTTTAACTGTTCTGCGCAGAGCCAGGGACAGTGATTCACCTTAAAAGCACTATCTTAGGTTATGGTTGATAACTGTTTATTTTTTTGTTTTTTTATAAACCACCTAAAAATAAATTGTGTTTTAAAAGTTCTGCACAGTCCCACCTGTTTAGAATCTCTGTATATTGAACAAATGACGTGTGTGTAACGCATACGCAGTGTTCAGTGGGATATTGTAAATCTACCCCCTGATTTGAGATATAGTGTAAGTACGCTTTTTTCCGTGTGTGTATTTTTTCATGTGTGCTTTTTTCCGTGTGCGTATTAATCCGTGTGCGTTTTTTCCGTGTGCGTATTTTTATATTATATAAGAAAATGAAAAATTAATTTTAATAAATATATTTTAAATTTAACGTCTCAAATCATTTTTAGTTTTAACATTATAAATATAATGCACTGAGTGAAAATGAATCGTTTTCCCATCTTAAAAAGTTAATGAATTAATAATTCGGATTAATGCTCATTATTTGTCCAGTTTTTAATAATGGGCGAAGAGTTGATTCAATTTGAATTGGATGAAGTTAGGCGTATGGCTAGAGAAAGAAGTCTGAGGTGTCGAGCAAGTTCCACATTAAGGTAATGATTTGTTTGCCAACACAGTTGGCAACGGGTGCACTAGTATGTAATAATTTCAAACAGTACTACAGTAGCGTAGTACAATATTTGACCACCAGACTGCGTATCCGAGCGTGTCAGTTCTCAATACCTATCATATGCATAAATAATAAAGTAGTTGAAAACTAAAAATCACAAGGTAGGTATTTTAGTCAAATTAGAGTACTCTCAGGAAAATACATATCTCTATATTAATACATAATAAGAATTATAGGTAGTTTCGAATTATAGGGTTTAGGCGGAACTAGATTTTCAAATCTGTACGCCTACTTCAATATATAAAAAATTAGCTAATGACAACTTAAAAAAAATTAAATTGCATTTAGTTCCGCGTAAAGGTTTTTCTTATAACCTATACATACAATAAATATGTACTAGGGGCCTCACCCCGGCTTCGCGGGGCTTCTCCCCCTACGTTGACCAAACTCGTCGCTTCGCGACTCGTTTTAGTATAATAAGGCATTTTGCCGCACTTGTCGATTCTATGAGAACTGCTGTGATATGTGAATCAGGTGATTTTGACAGCTCTAGTTTATTACGTGTTTTTATATGGAAATTTCTAAAAAAATTGCTGAAAGTATTAAAAATCTCTACAGTAAGTCTCCATATGCTTATAAATATACATGAGATAAATATTAATATTAATTTTCATTGATAAACCTAGTTTTAAAACTAATAACTGTTCAACTCCAATATAGTATACGTCATAGCGCAGGCGCAGTTGTGCTCTCTACTCAGTGAAATTTCCAGTGACCATCAAACCGTGGTTTAATACTTTCCTGTTTTATCTGAACTTTACTGTAAAATAACATCAATAATTATTTCATTAATAAAATAATAATAATAATAATATTATTAATAATTTTTCTGTATTCAAAAATCTGTGCTTATTGACCTGAATTATATACAAATTAGTGCTACATAAAACAATGTCTGTAAAAGTTGGTGATCTAAAAGTGTACCAAATAAAGGAAGAACTGTCTAAACGGGGAGTAAAATGTACTGGACGTAAGTGTGAACTTGTGCTTAAACTAAAAAAAGAACTAAATTCGAGCTATATTGACACAGAAAGCAAGGAAGGTAACTCTAAATACGATAAATGTGATATCACTGATTTAGCCAGTGTTTCAAGTGATAGTTCATCGGATGAATTTAGTGATTTAAACATTTCTGCCAGCAGTGTGGAAACAGTTGTCAATCAAAATTGCTTTAATAATAAAAAATCACTACCAATTAAAAGAAATGGCTATTTTAGACTTTTAAACTATGTAAAAGAATTAGAAAGAAAAATTAAACATCTTGAATTTCGATTAACTAAACACATTAAATCCAAAAACAATAAGAAGAAAATCCCGCTCCGAAATGTGAAGACCACTAGCGACATCACCGGCTGCCAGCTAGAGACATCGAAATGTAACAACAAGACCATAACCCCACACTGCGCACACGTACATATTTCACAAAATATTAGTACTCAAAATATTAACACTCAAAAAGCTATTAACAAAAAAAAAATTTTGTTGCTTGCGGATAGTCAAGGACGATTCTGTTCAAACATTTTAAATAATTTTTTTCCCAAAAATGAATATGATATTACTGTATTTTTCTATCCAAACGCCACATTTTATAATGTAACAAGTAATATTTGTAAACTTACTAGTGACTTTACGATGAATGATTATGTTGTATTAATGGGAGGTACTAACGATGTTTTAAAACAATCACTAATCAATAAACAAATTATAACAAACACATTGAACAAAACCAAACACACAAATGTAATATTTATGGGTACTTTTTTTTGGCAACACAAACACAACCACAACTATAATGTATTTCTACAAAACTCTCTAATAGAACATATCTCGTCAAATTATAGTAACGTTCTATTTATTGACCCAAACATTCACATAAGCTATTCCGACATGTCAAAGCAAGGTTTGCACTTAAATAAAAATGGAAAAATAAAAATAATCTCTCGGATAGCTCAACACATAGATGTTAATATTAATATTTTTAAGTCAAAAAATAATAAATCGGCAGTAAAAAATGTGAGCAGTAAAATAAAACTAAATTCGGAAAAAGTTAAGAATATTTTAAAAGATAACAATACTTCAAAAAAATTAAAGAATAATGTAGTTGATAAGAATGATTTAGAAAAGGACAGTACTTTAATAATTTTAAATAATGACAATGATCTAAGCAATGACAATATTTTTAACCATAATAAGTCCTCAAGTAATGGTACAATTATAAACGCTAAAAACTCGAATAATAATGTTGTTGCCACAAATGCGCCCCAGAAACCCTCTACTAGTAGCAGTGCTAATTTTTTAGGCCTGAGAAACAATGTACAAAAAAAAATATAGAAAATTCCTATCTTATTTTAAATCTGCTGTATTTAAACATCCAGTGCGCCAGGCATAAAATTGATTTTATAGAAGCTTTAACAGTGGACAAATCTTTTGATATTTTGTGTATATCTGAACATTGGCTCAAAAAACATGAAATTTCCGAATTTGTCATAGAAAACTTCTGCTTGTTAACCAGTTTTTGTAGAGAAATGCTGAAACACGGGGGAGTTGCCATATTCGTAAAAACACATCTTTTAAATAAACATGATTTTAAAATTTTACATTATATAAACAATCTGTCTATTGAAAAACATTGTGAAATTAATGCTGTATTAATCAGTGATATCAAAACAGTTATTATAAACATTTATAGATCCCCTACCGGAGATTTTAAAATATTTTTGGAAAAAATAGAAAAAGCAATAGGCAGTATCAAATTAGGACACAAGATTTTAATAGGGGGAGATTTTAACGTTCATTTTAATAAAACAGAATCTGAAACTATGCAACTCTGCGATATGTTTAGGGCATTTGCCATGCAGAAACTGGTCTACTTTAACACCAGGGGGAACAACTGTCTTGATAACATTTTTTGTAATGATAAAGGTGAAGCTGATGAAGTGTTTGAAATTAAAAACTCTTTCTCAGACCACAGCGGAATGGGTTATCGTAAATATTTAACAGTTGAGACAGTTGAGTCCTCCCTAAATAACAATAAAAATGTAAATGAAAATGTGTGTCGACCAATCACCAATGTTGCTCTACTTAAGTTTTATAATGAATTAACAAACGTGAACTGGGATTTCGCATATAACGGAAATATAGCGGATGAAAGTAGTGATACTGTTTTTAACAACTTTTTAGACATAGTACTTAGATTATTTACTAGTTGTTTTCCGCAAAAAAAAAATTAAACTTAAAAGTAAGAACAATAATATATCCTGGTTTAATGATAAACTTTATCAGCTAAGAAACCTATCACAATTTTTTCAGACATATCATATGCAAAATCCCAATCCACAGACTGTGGCAGTTCGGAATCATGTTAGAAGACTGTACAGGCAAGAAATTGCATTATCTAAAATCACAGCTAATTCTGAATATATAGATAATTCTGATAACACGCCTCAAGCAGTGTGGAATATAATTAATCAATCCAGGCCCTTGTTCAAGAAAAATGAATGCTCTCAACATCCTAATGTGATTAATAACTTTTTCATTGATATAACGAAAAACATAGTTTTAAATCAACTACAAGGCAACCAAGAGTCTATTGATATAGTCTCATCAATAATAAACAAGAACGACATACCTATCTTTACTTTTAAAACAATTACTCATAATCAAGTAAGGGATGCAATTACTTCGCTGAACAACAGTAAAAGTAGAGATGCGTATGACTTAAATGCCGTATTAATTAAAAGAGTAAAAGATCTTTTGATTGACCCACTCTGCAAAGTTTTTAATTCGTCTTTAGTAACGCATAGATTTCCGACAGCGCTGAAATTAACAAAAGTTATACCAGTTTATAAAGGCAAAAATAAAGACGACTTAAACAACTATAGGCCAATATCCCTAACCCCAATTTTCTCAAAAATTTTCGAAAAAATTCTTCTTCGCCAGTTAATGGAACATTTTGAAAGCAATCACTTGTTGAATAGCAGTCAATTTGGCTTTAGACCTGGAAAATCTACTACTCATGCTATTTTAGAACTGGTTGAGTATATCACATCAGCTATAGAAAATAGATCTCATGGTATAGCAACGTTTTTAGATCTGTCTAAAGCTTTTGACTGCGTCTCACATGATATATTGATTTCTAAATTATCCTGTTACAATGTTAGCCCTGACAGCTGTAAATTATTAAAAAGCTATCTGTCAAATAGAAAGCAATTTGTATGGACCAATGGAAGAAGATCAGATGATCTGGTGATTGAGTCTGGTGTGCCGCAAGGCTCCATTTTGGGTCCGCTACTTTTCATAATTTTCATAAATGATCTACCATTATATATGAATACTGCAAAAACTATCTTGTATGCAGACGACACGACTCTTTTAAACCATTGCCCAGATTATGAAGAGTTAGTGGAACAGAATCAGTGGAATATTGAGCGTAGTGTAATATGGTTTTCAGTCAACAAACTCTGCACTAATCAAGCAAAAACCCAACACCTTTCTTTTTCAAGACGAGCCCTGGACTGTGTTACCAGTGAGTCAGTATGTTTTCTGGGTGTCACTCTAGGTATGAACCTTAGCTGGGAGAAACACGTTGATGTGACATCCATAAAATTATGTAAGGCAATATATTGTATCAGGAATTTAAGATGGAAAGTGAGTAAAGATGTTCTATTGACGGCATACTACGCGCTTTTTCAATCTCACGTTGCTTATGCGCTACTAGCGTGGGGACATTCCACGCATGCAGTGAGAATTTTTGCACTGCAACGACGTGTTATTAGAATTATCGGCGGAATAGGCTACAGAGAGAGTTGTAAACACTTGTTTATAGAACTTGGCGTTTTAACGTTCCCTTGCCTGTACATATACTATTGCCTACTGAATGTCCATTTAAACTTTAAAGACAAAAAGCTACAAAAAAATATCCATAGCTATAATACCAGAGGCAAAGAACTGATCAGGCCTGATTACACAAGACTATCGTCAACCAGATACTCGTTAAATTACTATGCCACCAAATTTTATAATGTGCTACCGAGTAAGGTCAAATGCCTTGATAAAAGTCATTTTAAAACAAAAATTAAAAATTTTTTACTCAAAAAGGCCTTCTATAATTTCGACGAGTACCTGGTGGACGATTTTAACGTGTTCTCTGACACCTGATATCTTTTATCTTTTATTTATTTATTTATTTTTTTATCCTTTTGATGACCTTTGTAAAAAATTGTAATTTTATTTTATTTACTTTACTTATTATATTTAATATCATTTTTAAATTTGTACTTTTTTTATATATTTTTTTATTTTTATTTTAATATGTTGTTTTGTACTATCTATTTTAAATTTGTACTTTTTAAATATTTGACTTGTGTAAACATTTTTTATAATGTATCAACATTAATAAATATTATTATTATTATTATTATTATTATTATTATAAAACTCGTCGCTTCGCGACTCATTTTTTGCTTGTCACGTGGTTATCGAAGTGACGCACCTCGGGCGCGCCCGCGTTACATCCACAAAACGTCAGCAAAAATTATTATTATTATTATCATTAGCCTATAACAAACAGGAAGTTCTGAGCAATTTAACGTTGAAATAATTTTTCAAATTGGTGGCACTCCGGTTAGTGTCGTGGCACCCTGGTTGAGAAACACTGATACAGCCTATAACACTCGGGAAGTTCTAATCTATACATAAAATGTTCAAAGGATTATCCAAATCGGTTAATTAATTTACGTTTGTACCATTTAAACGTAACAATAATATTTTATTTCATTATAAAGAATACATGGATTCTGAATAAAATAGAGAAAAATTAATAAAATAGTTAAATATTATTGCATAGGTTCACTATTAATTATGTCACTTGGAAATTTAGAAAAACTTTTGAGTAACACTGATAGATGTGAAATTTTCCGATTTTCGTTGTAATAATATATTCGTTGTAGTAATATTTTACGTTATTAAATTTAGTATTTTGTTTAACTATTTAAAAAGGTATTTATAATTTTCAGTAGTCGTTTTTTAATTTATTTAATCCCTAAAATTTCACCTATACTTGTTATCATTCAGTAATGTGAAGGAATTGCCTCCTAAATTTGAATGTCGGTAGTTGTTTCGTTGTTCGAAACAGGCGCTGATGAATACTTTTATCATAATTTTTAAGTTTTATTGAAATACGTCTTAAAATCAGCATTTTTACTGCAAAAAAAAAAGAACAGCGGAAGACAGTCATGATGACAAAAAACACATTCATCCTATAATAATCACTTATATAAAGAAATAATATATTAAAATGACATCTGGGTATATAATTCTTCAAGATTTAACACAATTAAAATTACGCAATTACTAAATATCGAATATTATTCTGTCTTATCTATCCTCCTAATACATTGTACTTTATACTTTCGTTAATATAGTTAGTAAAATAGTTAATAACATACAGTTTCCAGAATTAAAATAACAAAACTGCTTAACAGATCTATCATCACCCTGAAAACTAATTTGAACGTATCTACAGCAAAAATTTTCAAAATTTATGAAAATGTGTTAAAACCTTAAAAAACTGCATTATCTTTATCAACTCTTATGTATTTTTTACACATTTCATCAATTTTATTAATAAAATACCTTCAACTGTAGGTTTTTCAATTCTGATAGTAGGTCTGATATCGTCTTCTGAATAGTAAAAAAATAGAAATATGAATAAACATCTTTTATCGTCTGATAAAACCTGTCCGTGCTGACCAATAGTGACTTTAATTCGACACGGATTCAAGGAAAAAATGCATGATTTTTATCAATAAAAATTAGTCAGTACCCCCTGTCGAAATAAAATTAAGCCTAAGGCAGTTTTATTGGTTTAAGCGGAACTAGATTCTCAAATCTAGTAACTTTTACCGATTGATTGAAGCTTTTGATTATTTTGTTTAGGACAACCTACTTCAATTTATAAAAAATTAGCTATTGACAATTTAAGAAAATTTAAATTGCATTTAGTTCCGCGTAAAGGTTTGTAATAGCCTATACATGCAATAAATATGTATAGGCGGTTTTATTGGTTTAAGTGGAACTAAATTTTCAAATCTAGTAACTTTTACCGATTGATTGAAGCTTTTGGTTATTTTGTTTAGGACAGCCGAAATAAATCTATAAAAAATTAACTAATGACTACTTAAGAAAATTTAAATTGCACTTAGTTCCGCGTAAAGGTTTGTAATAGCCTATACATACAATAAATATGTATAGGCGTTTGTAGTACAGTACTCTAACCAATGAGGAGTGAGCTTTATATTTTTGAATATTCGAATATGCCCGAGCATTCCCGATCTTAGCGAGATAAACCATTCTATTTAAGAGCGCGTCGATTTGAAATCCGAGGGCAAAAATATTCAATATATCGCATTATATAATATTAATATTTTACTTATTAAAAATGTATATAAATAAATATGTTTCATCAATAAAATCATCAAAAAAATCGTACATCTGATACCAAGAAGTCGTACATCGTACACATGCAAAAATAATCGTACAAATACGATTTAAATCGTACATCTAGCAACACTGATTGCAGTATTTAGTACAATTTAGTTTTTTGGTCATACCTACAGATCTTCATAAAAGGAAAAGAAGAAACCTGAAATTTTTGACGTAAAGCGAATATCCTAGAATTTAGTTAGTTAGTTAGTTAATATTTTTGGCGCACAGCGACAAAGGCTATTTGCACCTAAAGCAGCCCATCTAAATGTCTAAGCTACATAATAAAAACAAAAAAATAGACAATAAATAAATAAAATCATGAAAATAACAAATACTCAATAAAAGAAATCTGGCACGGACAAATACAAATAAATACAATAAAAAGTCCGGTTGAAAAAAAGAGATTCAGGGTGATGATAAGAGGCTGTAAAGGGGCCAATTACCATCGAATATCGCAGTCAATAACTAGAACACTGTCGCGCCCGTGTAGCGCAAACAAAAATATTATCGCTATTTTCCAGACACCCGGTATAATATTCTTATATTAATTTTCAGACCGAACATTTCTTACAAATTGTAAGTTTGGACTGGTTGGTCTCCGCTAATGCGGTGATTTCTCCCGCAACTTATTATTGCAGCAAACTTGTGACAGTGAACATCCTATTTGTGTTTTTTGTGATTTTTTACGTTCTTTTCGAACAATGTGGGCCATCAGCGCCAAATATAGTCATAAGATTTGCGGATCTCTGGCCTCCTATAATCCGAGTGATTATCTGGCTACCTGCCAGCAAACCAGAAGAATTTCGGACGATTTCCAGATTCTTCCTGGATCACAGCAACCCAAGGGACTTTCTGCACCCCCTGCTGTCACCTAAGTATCTCTTTTACAATCTTATTTGTAAATAAGATACGTGTAAGTAGAAAATCATATTAATATTCACTTTAATTACAACTTCATTTGTTTCCAAAACCACGTGTTTTGAACAAAGGATAGTTTTTTTTTGCTATTTAAGAGCTTTCTACCCCTAAATTATCAGGGTGTGTGTGTATCTGATACACTCTAGCAGATTGCCCGTTTTTTTACGGCATCTTTTTAATGTATTTAATGTTGTGAATTAGAGATGGGTCGTTCATGAACGAACCGGCTCACTGAGCCGGCTCAGTACACTGACTGAAGTGACACGGTTCACCAAATTGAAATGAGCCGGCTCACGGCTCATTGTATAGTTTCAAGTTTCAAGAATACGATAGGTCGGGCGATTGTGAACAGTGACCGGAGTGATCCGGATCTGGGTCGATGTCATGTTGAACTTCGCGAGAACTTGGCTTGTAATGTATTATCATAAAGTGTATTTTGTCATCAATTTGTAGGGCAGTTTATTTGAAACTAATCGGCTTAGTCTGTATTTTCTTACAACCATACTATATAAAAATATTAAAAATATTGCCCAAATCCCAGATGTCCGATTTATAAGGGCATTAAACATCGCCATAAACTTAACACATCTGGTTTAAAATACAGTAGCTACATAAAGTGAATTGTTTGTTTCAAAAATGTTAGATAAGAGTCGGGGCTAAACGACCTGTGTCTCGGGATCATGTTTAAAAGAACCGGCTCTAAGCAAGAGCCGGCTCTAAGCGACGTTCTACCTACGACCGAACGACCGACCGACCTGTGTCTCGGGATCATGTTTACAAGAACCGGCTCTAAGCAAGAGTCGGCACTAAGCGACGTTGTACCTACGACCGAACGACCGACCGACCTGTGTCTCGGGATCATGTTTACAGTTCATATATTGCAAGAACCGGCTCTAGGCAAGAGCCGACTGTAAACGACGTTCTACCTACGACCGAACGACCGACCGACCTGTGTCTCGGGATCATATTTACAGTTCATATATTGCAAGAACCGGCTCTAAGCAAGAATCGGCTCTAAGCGACTTTCTACCTACGAACTAACGACCGTCCTGTGTTTTGGAAACATGTTTACTTAACCGGATCACTGAGCCGGATTAATGAACCGGCTCAACAAACTGAACGACCTCCACTGATCCGGTTCCGCAAACTGAGCCGAAATTCCCATCTCTATTGTGAATGCATTTTAAATTCAAATTTATTAATTATTATTAATTTCATATTTCTAGTCGTTTGAGACTAGTTGTTTAACCCACAGCGTGTTTCGGACAACACCAGTGGCGTACTTCTTTATTATTTTCATTTAGATAAAGTATTACTAATTGTTTTACATTTAGTTAACCTACCCATTAATTGTATTTTTATTGTTGCATTTGCAATTGGGGTTTACTTCTTTGTTACGCATGCCAGTTTGGCCATAGCTAGTCAACAGTTTGTATATATTAGCATATTTCTTAGAGTTTAATTGTTCAATATTAACTATTTATATTTTCTTTCTTCATATACAAACTGTTGGTTCGCTCACATGTACCAGTTTAATGCATATTTTTGTAAATACTGTATATTTATAACATTTTATACAATTGAGGATATTTTTTGTGTCTTAAGTTTCTCACCCCAATGTAATTTGGTTGTGTCGGGGAGAAACTATCAAACGCCAAGAAATTTATGTGTGCTTCTCCTACAATTCGCACCTCTAAAAATGTAGAATTTATATCACACGTCTACCGGGTGATCCATTAATTTCTGTAAATTATTTTCTATCACGCCTTTTATGGTAATTTTCGAGTGAGACTGGCTAAAATACATTCAATACTTTTCCTAATTTAATTTTGTTCGTAAAATTATTTCAATAAATTCTCCGGTTACTCAAGTGCAGCCCGTAGGTTCCTCGTTTGTTTAGGGACTCAAGAGGAGAGGTTGGTGGTCGTTTATTCCTTCTAATTCACACTGTGGGCCTCGCCGTTTCTACCTATATGTTCCGAGGGTGAACCATTCCAACTTGTGTAAGTCTTCGAGAGAAACCCCTTGAAGTAAAGTACGTCTCTACCTACCTGTCTCCCTTTTTGTGTTCGCGATCTGCACTGGAGTAACTCGCCTGTTTTTAGCCAGCTCTCTTATTTGTCTCAGGTCGTTCGGTGCGTCTACAGCCACCTTACGCCTCCTGTGCAATTCTTTATTCCCGTCACGTGCGGGGGGTCACACGAATCTTTTTCGTTGCCCTAGTTGACGTCTGGCACCTTTCTCTTTCGAACCGGAACGGTGCGGGCGCCACAAACACATTAAAATAAGGTGCAAGACTTCACACATAAAACAGTAAGTTCGATTCTCTCAGGATGAAGCTGCAATAAAGCGGCCCGAACTGCTGCACGGCTGTTCGTCTCATGGCGAAGTAATAATAACGTGGAATTATTTAAATAGATTTGTGCACTAAAATTAATACTTTGTGCATTAAAATAAAAAATATTTGGCATTAAATAAATATATCTATTTAAAACAAAAATTAAAAATTGAGCAATATTTTATTAATAGTGTGCTTTAAAATGATTTTTTTGTGCATTAAAATATTAAAAAATGTACATTTAATAAATATTTTTACTTTAAATAAAAAATACTATAATGGGGATAGATTTTATCATAATGTGAATGTCTTTTTGGCCCTCGGGCCAAGACGCAGAAATGATATCAGATATAAGCTTGTTATTGCCCAATATATGTACATATTATTTAAAAATATTTAAAAAAAAACTCTTTTTATTAAATTGTCATCATGTTTTATTAACGCAAAATCAAAATCAATACATTTAAAAAATGTATTTAAAAAAACATTAAAAGAATATACAAGGTGTCTCAAAAGAAATTTTATATTTATTTAGCTTACTGCGTGAACGCAACGTATCCGAGGGGCGCGGGGGTTATGTCAATCGGTAGCCTGGCTCTTGGGAATTCAGTCGCTATGGAGCGTTTCTCGGGAGCAGACCGCGCGTTATGCGTGCGAGAGTTTTACAAAAACATATATTCGGCGACTGTAGCGCGTAGAAAATACTGCAGTATTCGAGGTTTTCGCCACTTAAATGATGCGCCAAGCATTCCTCTCATTCGACATTGGGTTAAAAAGTTTGAAGAGACTGGTACAACGCTGGATAAATCAAAATCCGGGCGACCTAGGTCATCAAGAACGGTAGAAAACGTGGAGAATGTTAATCAGTCTGTTCGTGACGACCCGAACCTTTCAATTCGGAAGTGCGCAAGTGCTTTAAATGTGCATAGATCATCATTACATCGCATTATGCACAAAGACCTAAAGCTGCACCCCTACAAAATTCAATTGGTGTAAGAATTAAAGCCCCAAGATGCCAGAGTCAGAGGCTTAATTTCGTAAATCAGGTGATTGAGCGATTTTCAACGTTTACCAACATTTTGTTTTCGGATGAAGCTCATTTTCATCTTAATGGCCACGTAAATAAGCAGAACTGCCGCTACTGGAGTGCAACGAATCCGAAACGCAAACATCAGAAACCCCTACATTCGCCTAAAGTGACCGTATGGGCTGCGATGTCGGAGCAAGGAATTAGCGGCCCTTACTTTTTTGAAGACGAAAGGGGCCGTGCAGTTACAGTGAATTCAGAGCGTTATGTGGAGATGTTAGACAACTTCTTGGTACCTGAACAGCAAAACTTTCCTCGCTATAACCAAAGAACAGGGTTCCAACAGGACGGAGCAACTTCACACACGTCCAATATGTCTCTGCCACGTGTTCGTGAAATTTTCTCAGGCAAATTGATCTCCTGGAGAGGTGACATAAATTGGGCTCCACGCAGTCCAGATTTAACCCCTATGGACTTTTTCCTATGGGGTTATCTTAAATCTAAAGTTTACGCCAATAAACCGACTTCACTGGCGCATTTGAAAGAAAATATCCGTCACGAAATGGCAGCCATCCCTGAGTCCACCTGCCGAGACGTCATAAGTAATTTTACTGTTCGATTAAATGAGTGCCGAGAACGCGAGGGTCTACATTTAGACGATATTATTTTTAAGAAATAAATCCCCAAAAAGTGTATTTTAATAATTAATAAACATTTTTTCTATATACGGCTTACTTTTTTTTTAATCGATCCACTAAATATAAAATTTCTTTTGAGACACCTTTTATAATAATAATAAATTTTTTTAGCACTTGCTATTATTTTTTCTAAATCTAACTACATAAACTTAACATAAACATGAAGAAAATAATTAATAAAAATTTACATTTTTATGTTTTAGAATCACTTACATAATTTGGTATTTAAGTAATATACGAGGTCTGTTCAAAAAGTATCGCGAATTTTAAATTTCCGCGGGTTACGTATATTCGATTTTCGATTTTTTTGTGGCGTTATATTGGTACTCATGTCCCTCACTTCTGCCGACAAGTTCGGCTATTTTGAATGTTCAGTTAATTTTTGACAGTTGCTTTGCTTGCACGTGTTTTGGCTCGTCTTCGATTTTTGCCTATACCAAAAAATGGATCAAAGAATCTGTATCAAATTTTGTGTGAAAAACAAAATTAAGTGCGCGGACGCATTCCAAACGTTGACTGTGGCATATGGTGAAGCTACCTTGGACCGAAGCAACATTTATCGGTGGTACAAAATGTTCTCAGAGGGCCGAGAAGATGTTAACGACGAAGAGCGTGCCGGACGCCCGAGCACGTCAACAACAGACGAAAACATTGATGAAGTGAAGAAAATAGTATTGGCCAATCGTCGAATCACCGTTAGAGAAGTTGCTGAAGACGTAAACATATTGATTGGCTCGTGCCATTCGATTTTTACCAATGATTTGGGCATGAGACGGGTCGCCGCGAAATTCGTACCAAAATTGCTCAATTTAGACCAAAAACAGCATCGCATTAACATTGCTAAGGAGCTGTTGGACTCTGTCCGCGACGACCCAAATTCGCTCCAGAGGGTCATAACTGGTGACGAATCATGGGTTTATGGTTATGACGTGGAAACCAAAGCACAATCGTCCCACAACAACACACTAATAATGCCGCAGTCACCGTATTCCCCAGATCTGGCCCCCTGTGACTTTTTCTTGTTCCCGAAACTGAAGAGGCCCATGAAAGGACGACGCTACGCTACGAATGAGGAGATAAAGACGGCATCGAAGGAAGAGCTGAACAAGATCACAAAAAAAGATTTTTTCAAGTGCTTCGAGGATTGGAAAAAACGTTGGCACAAGTGTATAATATCTGGTGGGGATTACTTTGAAGGGGACAAAATAGATATTCAGGAATAAATAAATAATTTTTGAAAAAACACAAAATTCGCGATACTTTTTGAACAGACCTCGTACATGTGGTATATTCGTGGGCGGACAAAATGTCTCCGGACAAAATGTCCCTAGATAAAATGTCCTGGATAAAATGTCCCCAACTTAAAGGTTTCCGATCTAGATATCATTAAATATATTACAAATATTTTTGTACGAATGCATATGACTCAAGGATACAGATACCGTTGAGCGCTGCAGTAGGTAGTTGCGAACACCACACAATAATCTAATGCACAAGTTATTCATTCTAAAACACGTTTTATTTTTCTGGTGGTTCAAATAATTTATTGATTGCGCGCATTCGATGTTTAAGTGGCAATTTAATTAAAATATTGCGCATATAATTTTTGTAATGCTCAAATATTAAACAAGCTGTTAATATATTTTATATAGGTTACAAATGTACTGCACATTTATTTTTTTAAGTATAAAAATATAATATAAAAGGAACATTTAAATTCATTAAATACACAAACCCAGCGTTTCCCAAACTTTTTTGACCGCGAACCGGTACGAAGTTTTAAAATTTTCGCGACCCACCTTATAAAAAAAAAACATTTATTTACAAAACAAATTTAATTTTAGTGCAGTAGCTTTTTAGTAATAAAGAGTAATAAATAGTAGTAAAGAATATAGTATAGTAATAAAGAGCACAAATACACACTATTCTAGTGATTAACTGACGTAAAAAAAATAATATGTACAAAAAAAATCTTTTGTGTTTTTACAATTTTTTTCACGTGCCGGGTCGCGACCCACACTTTGGGAAACGCTGCACAAACCTGTATTTTAATGCCGTTCTTTTTTTAATATTGCAGAAAAAATATATATATTTAACAAAAAAATTATTTATTGCACATTTACTTTTTTGATTACAATGGTAATTTGTTTATTGCACAATTATTTTATAAAATACTTACAAAAAATGCACAATTTATTTTATATATTGCGCATTTAAATTGTAATGATAATAAACTATGCACATCTTTGTATGTCCAGCGTTTAATAATAATAATAATAAACATTTGTGTCCAGGTTGTCACTCTTATTAAGCAGGCCCTTCGCAGTCTGGCAAAAACAAGATCGCTGCCACAAACATGCTTGCTGTCCCATTAATTTCATACACTTTTGGTGTAATGAAATGGAATGTTGATGATCTTAAGGATCTCGACAGAAGAACCAGAAAGATCATGAATATCAACCGAAGTCTTCACCCGAAATCTTCTGTGCAGCGCATTTACCTCCCTCGTCAAAATGGGGGTCGGGGATTACTAAATCTGGAGTGTTTGCACGATCGACTCGTCCTGGTTACAGCTAACACTATCCTCAGAAGTCAGGACTCACTATTACAATTCGTTAGTGAGCACGAATTTAGTGGCAAAGGGGCGTTTCTTTACCAGGCAGTGCGAAGAGCAGCAACGAGATTTAACCTGACAGACTTGAGTCCCGTCAGGGAAAACGCTGGAATACAACTCTCTCGGAAGGAGTACAACAGAGTTACCAGTTCGGTGAAACGAGGCGAGACAGACATGTTGACAAAAGAACACATGAGTAAAAGTATGCACTCTGTGTTTTTCAAACACATTAAAAGTCTAGAGTTGTCCACCGAACTCACGTTCTCGTTTCTTAAGTCTGCTGATTTGAAATCGAAAACAGAAGGTTTTGTGTTTGCGTGTCAGGATGGTGTTATAAATACTTTGGCGTACAGGGCCCGCATATTCCAAATAGCGGAGTCCACACTCTGTAGGCTGTGCCACCACCATTCTGAAACGATTATGCACATTCTGTCTGCTTGTCCATCTCTTGCAGCGTCGAGCTTCGTGTCTCGACATAATGCTGCTCTCCGCGTGCTCTACTATCATCTTAGACATGCCTATGGTATTGACCAAATACCGGTTATACCGTACGTCCTTCTGACATAGAATCGGTGGTAGAAAATTCCAAGTGCCGATTTATTGGAATTACTCATTCCCCACCTCGAGGTTACTGACAGCCACTAAGCCGGACATAACCCTCCTGGATATCGAGACCAAACAGATGTTTGTGATCGAATTCTCAAGTCCAGCTGAGAAGAATATCTCTCTCAAGGAGGAAAAGAGGTCCAAGTATATGGATCTCTTGTCCGAGCTTAGAAAGCTGTATCCCGGGTATAAAGTTAAGCTTGTAATCCTGATGGTGTTTTGGGTGGTATAAAAGCCTCCTATCGAAAGGAAATCGAGTCCATTCCCGCCAGCAGATCTTCTGCCAACTCTTTGATCTGCAGGATGCAGAAAGCAGTGCTTCTCGGGTTACTCCGCATTGTGCGGGCACTGGATCTGGCGTAATTTTCCGCGGCAGCATATCGCCACTAGTCTCTAGTATGACGCGGCTCAAAAGGTTGCTGAAGTTTGAGATTAGTGGACGCTTGTCAAGACCTGACAAACTCCATAAATAAACATTTATTTAACTTCAAAACAATACAAGTTAAGTCACAAAAAAAAATCATAATAGGTTTTACAAAAGATGATTTACAAATTCATTTAAAGAATAATATGACTTACTAGCTAAGATATTTTTAAAAGAAAGTTTAAATTGTTTTAAATTTTTATTTCTAATTGAAAGGGGGATTTTATTGAATATAGTGTAACCAATATTCATTTTGCTGGATACTTGCAATCGAGACCTTGGCACACTAAGATCTTCTTTGGAACGTATGTTGTAGGTATGGCACTCTTTGCGGGTTGAAAGATTTCCTCTACTCCTCTTTAGTTCTAGAGCTTGTAGCAAAATGAATTGCGAAAGAAGTGTCAGTATATTGTCTTCTAGCAGAGGTAGTGAACCTCTGCATCTGGTGAATACGAGTAAGTAAATTTGTGGTTATTTATTATCTGATTTTGTCGATTGTATTTTTGTCTATATTGTTTTGTGATTTTTGAAGTGTTGTGTTCTGACTCTGCTGCGCATGCTCCAGCATCGACAGACACCCCGCTTCTTCATCACGGACAATAGTGGACTAGCATTTTGGAAGTGTTGCGTACTGGCAGAGTTTGCGTCTGTTCCAGCTTCGCCAGACGTATCACTTCCCACGCTGCTCGAGTGCCGCGAGGGATTGTTGTTTTCTTTTTGCGGGGAAAAGGGGAGCATTTGTGTTGGTCTTGAAGTGTTGCGCCCTGCTAAGGTTTGCGTCCGTTCCAGCTAAGGCCGGGTGCAATACTTCATACCACGGATAGAGCAGGGTGGGAGATCTTGTTCTAGCCCAAGGGTGGGGGTTTGACAGGCATTGGGAAGCGTTGCGCGCTGGCAAAGTTTGCGTCCGTTCCAGCTTCGCCAGACGTATCGCTTCTCACGCGGATAGAGTGTCTTAAATACTGGCTTACAAGAAGAGGTTTCTGGTGCGTTTACTACAGCCCTTACAGCCTTCTTTTGTAATATAAATATCTTCTCTGCTTGTGGCGCACTGCCCCAGACTAATAGACCATAAGACATAATGGAATGGAACAATCTGTGATATACAGTCAAAGCTAAATCTTGGTCGGTTGTTTTTCTTATATGACGAATAGCATAAATTGCTCTGTTGAGTTTACCCTGATGAGACTTAGATGACACTTCCATGTCAATGCAGAGTCTATTCGTAAACCCAGAAAATCGGTAACGCCAGGTATAGGGGATCTTCTATTGGACGTAAAGGTAATAGTCTGCGTTTTGCTATGGTTAAAAAATAAATAATTCTACTGGAACCACTTAGTAGCTTGGCAGTATCAAGCTTGATTTGTAACATACTTGCATCCCTGTCGTTCATCAGTAGAGTTGTGTCATCAGCGTATAACACACTGTTGCGATATTATTGGGAAGATCCTAGGTCAGGATTACGACATCTAGACATTGTGACGGTCAGCTGTCTGATAAAAAAACTATTCGTCAGCGTCTGACGTATGTGACCTGATTACGAAATTGCAGACATCGCAAATTTCGTAATGAGGAAATATTTTTCATGACGAGTGAATATTGGAACTGGGTTAAACTTTCGGTACTTAATAGATGGATGTCGAGAATATTGAGGTAGTAGAACATAGCCAACTCTGCTGCACATATTAGTCCAGAAGGTGACGACCGCGACACCGACGCCAGATTCTAGTATCGAGAGGGAAGCCAAGCAAGTAGTGACCATGTGAGTGGGAGAAGACGTCTCCAGGCTCCTCAACTCCCGGATGGGTAGCCCCCGCCTCGGAGATAGGTCCAAGCCGATCCTGGCCAACACGGGGTGGACCGAAGACTTCCCCAACTCCATGGACCAATTCAAACATATATATTGTAAATGTAATATACATAATTAATAAATTTGTTATGTTGAATCCAGGAGTTGTGTCTCAATCAAACCACCCACGTGACAATATAATGAAAAATAAAGGCCCAAGGCTACTGCCTTAGGGTATTCCTGTTTTTACCTTACATGGCTTGCTCAGTTCGGAGTTATGATCAACTATTTGTATCCGATTTGTTAAGTAAGATGTGAGCAATTGAAGGAATGTACCTCTAACACAAGCTTGCTAAGTTCAACTTTGTAAAACTTATGTTGATTATTATTTTGTAAATAAATGGTCGCCATTTTGAAATGGTTAACATAAAAATATGATTTTTTGGTGTCATTGTAAAGCTAATTTAATGTACTTTTAGGAAGAAAATATAAAATTATCTATTCCCTATGCTAGATCAAAAGTTGACATCATTTTAGGTGAAACCGGAAGTGCCTCAGAATTCTTATATTAACCTTTAGATGGGCCTTTTTGTCTAGTTTAACTTTTGTTCTAAAGATTTTTTGTATCTTTACAAATAAAGGAGATTTTCGGGGTGCCCCGTTTCAAACAAACACCCTGTATATATACAGTATTGGCCATAAAGATTGCAACTTTAACATTTTTCAATTTTTCAAATTTTAATAATAATATTGGAAAATAAATACTCTTAATTCTATAATTTAATCATATTTTGTCGGTTACATCAATCAATAGTCAAATAATCTGACTTACAGATTAATAATAAATTATTTCTTCATTTTTGCTTGGACAAAAATATTGCAACTACTTGAATTTTCTTGTTATATGCAGGTTTTATCCATAAATAATATATTGTGCACAAGTAATATTTCAGTTTATATTTGTCAATCATGGGTCGTAGTAAAACTGTTTCAAGTGAAATTAGAAACTTCATAATTTCTGGTTTTAAAGACTTAATTTTTCTGGCTTAATAGATGGATGTCGAGAATATTGCTGCAAAATGTGATTTTACAAAATTTAAATATTCATAAATCTACTGTGCCGCGAATTATAAAACGATTTCGAGAAGAAGGTACGTTTGATGTTTTAAAAATTCCAGGACGGCCCCGAAAAACTACAAAACGAACTGATAAAAAAATTATTTATTTATCTACCAATAACCCCTTTCTGTCATCGGAGAAAATTTTGGGCCTTTTGTCACAAATGGATCAAGAAAACATCTCAACAAGAACTATTCGCAGAAGATTAGTTAGTGAGGGTCTTTTTAGTCGCCGTCCTGATAAAAAACCACTTCTATCCAAAAAGAATGTGAAGGCCAGATTAGAATTTGCTAAAAATCATATTGACTGGACTGTGGATCAATGGAAAAAAGTTATTTTTAGTGATTAATCTAAGTTTAATTTGTTTAAAAGTGATGGTGTAAGTTACGTTAGGAGGCCTGCTAATAAAAGATTTGTTCAAAAATACACCTTGCCAACAGTTAAACATGGCGGAGGTGTTGTGATGGTATGGGGCTGTTTCTCGGGATATGGTTTGGGTCCTCTATACCACATTGAAGGAATAATGGATCGATTGAAATATATAGACATCCTTCAAAATGTTATGGAACCTTATTCTGATGAGTTCATGCCTTTAAAACATATTTTTCAGCATTATAATGACACAAAACATTCTTCGAAGTTGGTCAAAAAACGGTTCGAGGATTCTAATATTAACGTAATGACTTGGCCGTCACAGTCACCCGATTTAAATCCAATAGAAAACCTTTGGGAAATTGTCGACAGAAAGATTAAAAAAAAACGCATTCAAATATTGAAGATTTGTTTAAAGCTTTTCAGGGTGCCTGGCCTAATATTGATAATAAAATGATCACGAAATTATTAGAATCAATCCCGAAAAGATGTCGGGAAGTTATAAATACTGGTGGTTACTATACAAAATATTAAAAATGATCTGTTAATAATAATTCTTTTTATTAATTAATAAAAAAAAGGATTTTTTTAAGAGTAGTTGCTATCTTAATGGCTAATACTATATATATATATATATATATATATAACATTCGGAAGTGAGTGTATTAGTGAATTTTATTCCTTTTTCATACTGACTTCAGTTTTGATTGTTTTGTTACTTCCCCAGTAAACATAATGGAAGGTTCAGGTTATGAAAAAAAATGTCGACTATATTCATTGGAATATTTGAAACTTGGGTTTATTCTTTCTTTAAGGCGACGCACAACCCTATAGTTCTCAATAGTTTCTTATACAAAACTAATAATCGGAAATAAATTTAATAACAATCTATATATCAAAATTTGCAGCGAATTTTTATCTATCTAATAGGATATTTTAAATTGTAGAAAAAACTGTTACATAATTGTAAATAATTGCATCATAGACGCCATCTTGTAAACCAATCGACGCATATTAGCGTACGATGCGGCAAATTGTAGCTAAAGCTTCATTATACAAAAATGTGTTTAGCTATTTTATTCTATTGTGAAAACTAATTATAGTTATTGTACTTGGTAGTCTATATTTGCCACCATCTTGAATTTGCCACGGTTCTCAAAATAGGTGTTACGGGTAAAAATGATTTAATTTTTGTGAAGAATACGTGTACCAAGTGGCATTCCATTATTATCAAGTATAATATTTTTCGTCGAGGGTTCTCAACCATAAGTAATCAAGTCAAAAAAAATGTTGACGTATTATTTGAACATTTCTAAACAAAACTATATAAATAAGAAAGTTATTTGAATTACAGAACAATGTTGCTGATATCAATTATCATGTTATTGAGCGATAATATTTTTACAACAAATGTTTCTACAATTAAAAATATCCTAATAGATAAACAAAAATTCGGTGCAAAATTTGATGTATAGATTGATACTCATTCTATTTCAGATTGTTAGTTTTGTATAAGAAATTGGTAACCTCTTGGGGTTATACGCAACCTTAACAAACGAAACTAAACGTATGTGTCTTCTTTGTGAAAAAACTTTTAGCAACGATGCAATGAAATCAGCAAAAATGAAAGATCATCTCCTAAGACTCCATCCTCATAAGAAGGATAAAGATCTTGATTTTTTTTTTTAACTAAAAGAAAAATACATACATCGACCAAATATAAAATCATTTATGAAAGAACCCGTAAAAACTGGTAATGAAGGCCTTTTGAGGATTTAGAGAACATGTACATCCCAGATTGGATTATCGCGGAAAGATGTTGAAAACATCGAAAGTAATATACAAGATAAACTTATTGAATTATTAGTTGATCTTGAAGCTAAAACACTTTTTTTTTAAATATTACTTTAAGTTAATTTTGGACTAATGTAAATATTATACAGAAATATCCAAAACTTCCAATTCCGAAAGTATCCTTTTTGCTAGCATTTCCAAGTTCGTATATGGTTGAGGCTGATTTTAGCCATGTTAATTCCATCTTGACAAAACAGAGAAATAAGTTAGATGTATAATTCCGTGGCGATTTAAGGCTGAAATTAACTAATTTTGAACCCGACATTGCTAATCTTGCAAAGAGTCACCAACCACACCAGTCACATTGACATTTTCAATTATTGCAATTAGATATAATTATACAGTTACGGTCAAAATAATAAATACACCTAATACACTAACCTTATTATTTGTAACGGGTGTTTTTTTTAGAGGTATAGAACTTTAAATTGCAATAAAACAACGATGGATTATTCGATTGACATGAATTTTTTTTTATTCGAAAGATAATCTTGTGGCATTACATTAAATCATACCAACAAGACGGCGCAACATGTCACACAGCTCGTGCCACAATCGATTTATTGAAAGACACGTTTGGTGACCGCCTAATTTCACGTTTTGGACCTGTGAATTGGCCTCCAAGATCTTGTGATTTAACACCGCTGGACTACTTTCTGTGGGGCTATGTAAAGTCATTGGTCTATGCGGATAAGCCACAAACGCTTGACTATTTGGAAGACAACATTCGCCGTGTTATTGCCGATATACGGCCACAAATGTTGGAAAAAGTCATCGAAAATTGGACGTCCAGATTGGACTACATCCGAGCCAGCCGTGGCGGTCATATGCCAGAAATCATATTTAAAATGTAATGCCACAAGATTATCTTTCGAATAAAAAAAAAATCATGTCAATCGAATAATCCATCGTTGTTTTATTGCAATTTAAAGTTCTATACCTCTAAAAAAAACACCCATTAGTTGGAACACTAAATAAATTCATATTTTTATTCTAACTGGCATAACCAATAAAGCACTTTATGATCTATTAAAACCATAATATTTATCAAGAAATATTATGTGGTGATAGAAATATTTTGATATTTGTGAAAACACTACCTGAAATGGTTGGTCAAAATAATAAATACAATCGAGAAAATTTAGTCAAATATAAAATTTATATTTCATTTCACTGTTACTAATGACATAATACTAATTTTTATAATCTTAGTAATCAATAGCATGACTTTTATTTGTCAAAACGGCCCGACATCGTTTGGGTATCGACTCGATGAGCCGTTGACAGCTCTCTACAGGAATGCTGTACCAAGCTTCTTGAACAGCAGTCCATAATTCATTTTTGTTCTTTGGTTTTTCCTGCCCAACCCTATCCTTTACTATTTTCCAAAGATTTTCTATTGGATTTAAATCCGGTGATTGAGCAGGCCAAGATAAAACTTGAACATTGTTTTGGTGGAACCATGCTTTTGTTGCACGAGCCGTGTGTTTAGGGTCGTTATCTTGCTGGAAGATCCATATTAGTGGCATATTCCATTCCGCATAGGGTAGCATAATAGTTTCCAAAATATGGATGTAGATTTCTTTCGTCATTATCTCATCTATGCGAAATAATGAACCTACTCCATGCAAAGAGAAACAACCCCACACTAAAATATTACCTCCTCCATGTTTAACAGTTTTTTTTTGTGTACTTAGGGTTAAACGCCTGGTTTGGAGGACGCCTAACAAAATTTTTACCATCATTTCCAAACAACATAAATTTACTTTCGTCACTAAACAAAATATTTCTCCATTTTTTAATACCTTCTGCACCATACTACCAGTCTTTGTGTTTTTGAGTTTCTTGGTTTTAATAATGGTACAATTCTAGGCGAACATGATCTTAAATTATGCTCTACCAACCTCCTTCTAATAGTTCGTGCAGAAATATTCGGTTGTAGTTCGTTTAGTAAATTAGTTGAGGACATGAAAGGATTTTTTTTCACTTCTTTCACCAAGCGTCTATCTTCGTTCTTTGAAGTTTTCCGTGGTCTACCCCGGGTTTCTTCTTTAAATGTGTGACTGATGGCATTTTAAACCATTCCCAAAGAGCAACCCACAATATTAGCAATTCTTCTAAAAGAATTGCCGTCATTTTTTAATTTTGTAATTAAGTCTCTCATTTCACTACCACAATGCTTATTCTTACCCATCTATGCAATAGTTTGAACAAAACTAAATAAAAATCTTGTAAAACATATACTTTTAAATATATTATGAACTTGTCTGAACCTGTCTTAAGGTGCCTGTCCACTTGAGAGTACTCTCGAGAGTAACTCTCGAGAGTAACTCTCACGGGTTTGTCCACTAGAGAGCTGATTTCGATCGGGTGGACTCTCGAGAGTACCTTGCGAGTTGCTCTCGAGAGTTACTCTCGAGAGAACTCTCAAGCCTGTGTCCACTTGATCAGTTGTGGAGAGTAGCCAAGATGGCGTCGTATTATAGAAAGGTCGCAGCAGCTGTAATAATTCTAACTATTTATAAAAAAAGAAAAAAGTTGAATAAAAAAATCTGCTGGATTAAGTCATGGATTGATAGAAGACGTGTTTTAGGTGCCTTCAATATTTTCTGAAAATCAAAAATGAAATGGTGCTGCATCTATTTTTAATAATAAAGTTGAATTGATTAATATTATTAAAAATTTATGTTCTTTTAATAATTTTCTTATAAAATTTATTTTAAATATTATTAATAAAATTGCAAATAAAAATAGTTGAAGCTATAGCTTGTACTAAAAAATATATAATAGAAGATTTAAAGGAATATGATTTTTCTTTTTTCTTAATAAAGGAATGTAAAGTAAAAGAAAGGAAAGTAAATTAATTTCTAATCCTATTCACGCCCCTATTCATGAAACTGAAGAAATAGAGATTATTCTTCCAGTAAATAAAGTTGATAAAAAAAAAAAAAAAAATAGATATTAAAAAGAAAAGGGTTATTACCTTTATATTTGGGGTATGTACCTATAGCTTAATTAGCATCTTTTGTTGTTAATTACATTTTAGCAGATGATGTACAAAGTTTTTTGATACTTTAAAAAATAGTATAATTCAATTAAATATAATTACTAAAATAATTTAATAATTTTATTTTAGGCTCTTATTATATACTTAATTATTTGGGGTAATTAGTTATTAACAAAGGTAAAAATTTACATAATTTATTTTATCAAAATAATTCTTTTAATCAGGTTTTAAACTTTATTTTAATAAAAAAAAACATATATATTATTATTTTTAAATTGAATTAAATTTAAACTAATTAATTATTTTTAATAAAATTTAAAAAAAAATGGTTAATAGGTTGGTAATTTTCTAAATTTGGGGGTATCAAATTTCCTACAAAACATTATGTTTTTTCATTCTGTCACGGTAATCGACACATTTCACGATCGACAGAATTTCTCGGAGTTCGTACAAGCCGATTAATTTATTTATTTCCTCCGGTGACGAATTTTTGAACATCTTGTAAGCAGACAGCTCTCGAGAGTACTCTCAGGAATTCGAACACAGTTCGTATTTGGCGAGCTACTCTCGGAGAGTGTAGGGAGCACGTGTCCACTTGCGAGTACGTTGAGAGTAGTTAGCTCTCGGAGAGTAGCTCGCCACTTTCTGCGAGTTACTCTCAGATGCCTGTCCACTTGAGAGTAACTGCTATCGAGAGCTTCTCGCCAATATTTACTCTCAAGTGGACAGGCACCATTATGGTGCGATTATGGTCATTTCAGTTAAATATTTAAGCTCTTTAAATGTGAAGGTCACAGGCTTTAGCGTGAAATGCAATTACGGTCACCATTTAACGTTAAATAAATCCTTAAATTTTTCTTTAAGCTACAGCCAGATATATCTCTCCATAGCGCTAAATTTGAGGTTGTGTTTGACACTGGATTAGACTGTAACGTTTCCCGAAATTGTATTTAAAGTTAAACATTTTTATTTACAAGAAAATGGAACTGATCCATGTTTTAGTTCATTTAATTGCCGAAGAAGATGACAACAGGTAATAAAAGATAAATTTATAAACATTATAAATTATCAAAAATATGTACTATGTATTTTTAGGAACAATCTTCGCATAGAACGAAGATTTATAAGAGACAGAAAATCTATTTGAAATGGCTAATGAGAGTTTTAGAAATTTTTTTCGGCTGTCAAAAGAAATGATTTTCTACGAAATTTTGCAACCACTACAAAATGGACAACCTACAAGGCAAGACGAACTTCCATTACATCTCAAAGTGTTAGGAACTATCAACTTTTTGGCAACTGGTTCTGACCAAAAAGCTGTGGGGAACTCCATTTTTAATTGCATGAGCTAAAGTAGTTTAAGCAAAGCTATAAACCAAGTATGCAGGCTCATTACGAATCGCTTAAGACATGTGTGTTATTTTGTATGAAAATTACCTATGAACATACATTTTTATCTTGAAATTTTTGGTTTACTATTTATATTTTGGGGAAATATTGTAAACATATTTTAATAAATCATGTACTTTGAATTCATTTTGCTATGTATTTTGCTGTTTTTTCTTCAATAAATAAAGATTTTAAGTTTTTGGTTATATCACGTTATATGTTTTGACGGCCAACACTAAAAACATTAAATTAACATGTCTTTACTATTGCTTTCTCTCTTTATTCAATGCGCACAGACAGAGACAGACAATGCTCAGTTGAACGTTACTTAATTAGCCTCTAACAAGGGTCACAATTGTGTAGCTGAAGTATTTAAATTTAGTTGACCATGATAGCAAAATTTTAAATAATTTAACAATCGAAGTTAAAAATTCATTTAGCTTTAAATTCTGTAAGATTTACATGTTGGACCATAATCGCACCATAAACTTCGTTATCAAATTAATTTTATGAATTTTAGGAAATGTATTTATTATTTTGACCAACCATTTCAGGTAGTATTTTCACAAAAATCAAAATATTTCTATCACCAAATAATATTTCTTGATAAATATTGCGGATTTAATATAAGCGGTTCACTTTTGTAAGAACAAACTAAGAGGGAATTTTGTTTTCAATAGTTTGTACCTTTGAAGCTGTATGTCATGTTGGTATTAAAAAATGTCACTTTTTTAAAATGTCGATGCATTTGACAGATGTCATAATGAAAAATGATATCTTATTTATAATGATCATAACCTTATCAACCTAAAGTCGGTTTTACAGCGTAAGGAATATTTTTAATTGACATTTAAAGTCAGTAACACACCATAAAAGTAACCAAAATAACCAGATCTAGTGTGTTCTTACAAAAGTGAATAGCTTATAGCTCATAAAGTGCTTTATTGGTTATGTCAGTTAAAATAAAAATATGAATTTAATTAGTATTCGAACTACAAATAATAAGATTAGTATATTAGGTGTATTTATTATTTTGACCGTAACTGTATTAGATAAATGTAAAATAAATAAAAAAACTCTGTACAATAAACAATATAAGAAATCACATTATTTTTTGCTTGTCCTATTATAATAACGTAATTGTAAAATAGATGAGGTCGATAAGAAGTCGAGAAACTCTTCTAGGGGTCGACGGTCAAAAAAGTTAGGGGACCCTTGGTGTAAACCATAATCCTAATTAATACATACTTTTTACTATTATGTACCCTTTTTCTTTCCTTACGTGCTTTATGTTCTTTGCCTGCTTTTGGGTTTTTCTTTGCTCCAGGTTTTCTTTTTATGGGGTTTTTCTTATGATGGGGGCGTTTTTTTGCCCCCTTTGGAAAAGGATGCGACTTTTTATTATAGTTTTTAGTTTTAGGTGGGCCAAATTTTCCTTTTGTTTTTTTTTTGGAACTTGAGGACCCAAATAAGGAAAAACTTTTTGGCTTTCCTAGAAAAACAAATAAATAAACTCAACATTATGAATAATCTGCTTGTATTAGCTGCTGGAAATAAGTATTTTAGTTTCGTGCTCCCTGTGTTTTAATAAATTTTCAATATTAATTGTGCTGCGAAAATTAAATTTATTTCATTAAAGTAATATTGGGCAGCAGCAATCGAGATAAGTGTGTAAGATTTTATTATACAGTCACATTAAGGCATTCTTTTTACTTGCCCGACCTTAATATGTAATCGCAAAAATTTTTTATGTCGGGATTTTGACTGATGACCACGTTTCATGGTCCAGGGAATCCAAAAAACTTATTTTCGAAGTGCCGTCCGTATGTGTGTGTATGTGTGTGTGTATACACGAAAACTCAAGAACGGTTCAACTTAGAGAATTCGTTCTGGTACTAAAAAATTCTCCTATTAAATGAGAAGAACCCTATTGTTTTTTATGAAGATCGGTTGAGTAGAAATGGGAGTTTACTCGTGTCGATTTTAAGATTTTTGCGAATATTTAGCAACAGAAAAATATTTCGAAAAAATTTATTGAACAAAAGTTACTATAAATGCAATTACTAATAACTTTTATTTGAGACGTTTTTTGATAGAACGAAAAATTTTGAAAATTTTTTGTAAAATTATTCCAAATTTTTCCAAGTCTCAATTTTTCATACTTATATGTAACGTTTCCATGGTTATGATAATTAATTAGTGTGTGTGTGTGTGTGTGTGTGTGTGTGTGTGTGTGTGTGTGTGTGTTAACTCAAAAACGGTTTAACTTAAAAAGTTCGTTCTGGTACTAGAAAATTCTCCTAATAACTGGGAAGAACCCTATTGTTCTTTATTAAAATCCGAAACCGGAAACGGAAGTTTATAACTTTAAAATTTTTTCGTAACTAGTAAACCAAGCCTTGGACAGAAAATTGTATAGGACATAAGTTGATGTATTTTTGAAGATTTACCTAAATATTTTTTTAAATTAAAAAAAAAACAAATTATGTATTTTTTTTATTATTTTTTTTTTATGGGAGGGAAAGTCTAACGGAGGTCTCCCTTCGCCATTGGTTTTTATTATTTTTTTTATGGGAGGGCAAGTCTAGCGGAGGTCTCCCTTCGCCACTGGTTTTTATTTTTTTTTTTATGGGAGGGAAAGTCTAACGGAGGTCTCCCTTCGCCATTGGTTTTTATTATTTTTTTTATGGGAGGGCAAGTCTAGCGGAGGTCTCCCTTCGCCACTGGTTTTTTGTATTAATTTTAATATTTTTCTGATACTGCAATTTTTACGCACATGATTGTATGTTAAAAAAGAAAAAATATAATGTTTTATTTAAGATATATACTTCTGGGAAATTTATGTTTATCTTCTTTCTTGAAACTCTTCTTTATACTAGATGACGTTTGAATCAAAAAATCGAATATGTTTTTCACTACACTTAGAAGTTCATGCAAAACCTTCAGTTTTATACATTTCACTGCATCCCTCTGGTGAAATAGCAGAAATGTATCTTCCTCATTAAGCTCAAGATTAAACATTCTAAATACCGCCAAAGTTTCATTTAGTTTTCTTTTATTTACATCTTTCATCGCAATCAAACTTTTAGAAAAATTCATACTGATTGAAAATGTTGTACTAATCTGTGATTCTATTCTGTCTTCAATTTCCTTTATGTAACGATCACCATTGTAAGTACTATTGATTGGGTCGCATAGTATTTTAATCAATTTGCGAGTAGTTGAATCGGTATCAACTATCATATCGTTCTGTTCCAATGCAGATAGTTTCGCAAGCACAGCCATTTTTAATATAGGAGCGTCTAAAATTGTAAAATATTTTATTAATATTATATATATATATATATATATACAGGTAGGACCCGTTTTACGCCGGTGTTACGTTCCGGCGTAAAAAAATACGGCGCAAAAAGAGTCCAAAATGTGAAATTCCAGAGACGGATTGACTTCAAATCTACATCTCATTGATGCATTTTTGTCTTGATATTTCAACGATTTTAAATATATTTGTAAGTGTTTTGTATGAATACCACGAATTTCAAAACTTTGTTTTCAGGGACGGACCTATATAAATTTTATTAAAATGAATTAGATATAAATGAAGCAAATAAATATTTATTCTTTTGTGCTATATAATATTGTAATAATTTAAGATAAAGAAAAATATGATGTAGAGAAAAAAAAAAATAGGATAATTATATTAAAAAAATATATTTTACAAAATTATTTTTCTGTGAATTTTCTCTTTTTTTCTCGGAGGAGCTCTGCATACAGTGCCAAAGAAGCTGCAACATTCTTCTTTACTTGCATACTGCGTTCACTATCATTATCGAGCTCACAAAGTTTTTCAGTAAGGATGTTTATATTTGTCAAAATTCGTTCTAAATCATTCTTCATGATGGTTGTAACAGTCGATGGAGGTAAATTGAGGTCCCTACAAACTTTTGGACATGTTTATCCATCTAGCATTCTTTTAATCACCTCCATTTTATCTTGGTTTGTAATGGATTTTCGTTTTTTCTTAGCATTTAATTTAGGTGGTTTATTTTCCTTGTTAGAAGACATGGTTTGTGAAAAATTTATCTAATTTAAAAAAAATTTAATCACCGCAACATTATAAAATACATTACA
This sequence comes from Liopterus haemorrhoidalis, assembly GCA_963971575.1. Taxonomy (NCBI): domain Eukaryota; kingdom Metazoa; phylum Arthropoda; class Insecta; order Coleoptera; family Dytiscidae; genus Liopterus; species Liopterus haemorrhoidalis. The sequence goes on from OZ020625.1 coordinate 21,227,996, forward strand.
CTATATATTAATATATACTACACTATATATAATACAATAAATTATTACTTACAAACAACAAATTAAATTTACCTTAAAGGAAAATTAAATTTGGCAGACGTAAAAATTTATATAATATATTCTATATAATAAACTCAATGTGCTGAATGCAACCCTGTACTGGCAAAATATTACTAAGCAATGATGTACTTTATTAACTGCGCGTGCGTAAAACCTCAGAACATCCCGCTTCGACCCCAGATTCGGCGGCGGCGTCGACTCACGACTCTGGCGTTCAAGCGGCGTTATTTCGAGACCGGCGTAAATAAAACCGGCGCAAAATGAGTCCAACCTGTATATATATATATAAAATAAGCAGTGATGGGCGTTTACACGTAAACTGTAATTGTTTACGTTTACGTGTAAACTTATGTAAACAATTGGTAAACTTGTCAACAATATAAACAATGTAAACTTCTTAAACTGTCAAATAATGAGGTTAATTTTAGTTATTTAATAGAGCACTCCAGAATGCTGTCACTTTAAGATCCAATATGGCGGCTGGGGGGTAAACAAAGATTTTACCTATGTGTTTACATTCGAAAGCCTAGAGTAAAAACAAAACTGTATGAAAAAAAAACATAAAATGCCATTATTTCGTGATGCTGTGGAATGTGGTAGTTGTGGCGGATGTGACGAAAGCTAATTTTTACAACCTGTCAGAAGTTTTAAAGTATACATTTAAAACTGCACTAAAAACTTTTACATAATTTATCAGGAGTCGGACGACAATTATAAATCCACTTAGAAAGGCAAATTTAACCGAAATGAATTAAATAATAAAATAAATAAACAAATTTATTTAGGATCATGAACCAATACAAAAATTTCACAAAATACATAACGAAAACCACATACATACATATATATGAAGCATGGTTTGAATTTGTAGTCATTTGAGAAATATAGTCACAACTCGTAGAAAAGATCACTTGTTAATAAAGCGTTAGTGAATATGTTTTACAGCCTAGTACATAAGAAAAGTCTATACTTGGCGCAGCATGTTTTTTCTTTCGACTGGAACACATTATATTAGGTTTTCCTTCTTGTCTCACTCCGATATTTTGCTATAGAACATGAGAGCATGTTCTTTCATTTTCTCTTTGCTGTAGAAACTGTGGGTTAACACGAAATAGATAGTGATGTCCAGGGCTGTAACTTTTGGAAATATATCTGGACTATATAAGAGATCCTTTTCACTTAATGTATAGGTCTACATTGTTATTAATTGAAATTTTCTTCGCATACGCTACACAACGTCTTTGTGCTCAATTTCTTCAGAGAGCTACTCTTATTGGTTTTGTTAACTAAAAATTAATTAGTAAAATTATTTAAGAAAAATCATTTCCAAAATAGTTGTATAAAAAATAACCTCCAAACACAAACTTACCTTTTTTAAGTGAAAGCATCAAAAATTACTACAAAACTAAAAGTAGGCTTGTGTGTTTTATTAAAATCAACTCGCTTTTATAACAAAATCGCAATATATTTCAATATAAATGATATATAAGGTTTTGAAAGTACACTCGACATACTACACACATGGCGAATCAAACTTTGTTTACCCTCCACGGACTAACAGCGATCAGCTGTTTTGGAGTGCTCTATACGAATAATATAGGGTTAATGAACAAGTATATTCAGTTCAAAACAATAAATTTATTTAAAAAATGGTGGGAAGAAACCGAAGGAATAGTTCTGAAGAACTAGGTTTTGTTTTAATTAAAGAAAATGAAAGAAAATATAAGGCGTTATGCAAAATTTGCAATGAATCTTTTCGTTATTAAAAAATATAGGCTGATTTTCTTAAAGGGTAAATTTAATGTATTTTGTTATTAAAAAAAGTAGACTAAATTTTTTAAAGAAACAAGTTTTTTATTTTTCATATTCATATTTACTAATTTGTATGTAACACCTGTATAATGATGCAAATTCAATTTTTATTAATATGTATATTGGCTTGTCCTAATTTTATGTACTTACTTTTTCATTTAAAATCGTTTCATTAAAATTTTATTATTTATAAAAATGTATTGAAAATGAGGTTCTGTAATTCAAAACAAGTGCGCATGTCTAAATCATTGTTTACAATGTTTACATTGTTTACAAGAGTTTTTGTGTTTACTTTACATCATTGTTTACGCGTCAACAATGAGGTAACTTACATCATGTAACTTACGCACCCATCACTGAAAATAAGTTTATTGTCATACAGTCTGTTCCAAACGGTTAAGCGGAACTAGATTTTGCAATTTAGTTACTTTTATCGTTTAAATCGTGCTTTTCGGTCGTTTTGTTTAAGCTTTGTAAATCAGACCTATTGAACCATTTTAAGGTTAAGGTATTATAAAATGACATTTTTATTTCTTTTCGTGTCAGTTTCAATACAAATTTTTGGAATATATTAGTTTTAACAAATATTCATTGTATTTTTTCTGAAAATTGTTTGTTTTTTTTTTTAGGTAGTCATCTTTTTATTTCCGTATATATAATTATGAAGTGTATTACAATAGACCATATTAGTGTGTCGGTACATACATGTGCTGCCATCTGAGAGCTGAGTCCTTTTGAAGTTTAAAATACATGGGACATTACTTTTGTTACCTTAATTTTATAAATATTTTCAATTTTGGAGCATAAAATATGTATTTTTGATAAATATATACTAATATATACAGTCCAGATACTTTATATTATAGAATAATGATTTTATAAATATATAAATAAGGATTCGAAGATATATTTATAGGTTACGTTTTTAAATAATTTGAAAATCGGAATATCTTTGGTATTTATTTAATTAACACTAAGTAATCATTCATATTTTGTTTTAGAATGCATATTGGTGTATTGTTTTGCTCCAAATTGTAACAATTACATCTACATTTATAATGGCAAATTTTTTCGTTTTTACTTGCCCGACCTTAATATATAAGGGGCAAGTATTGTAATCGCGAAAATTTTCGATGTCGAGATTTTGACGGATGACCACGTTTCATGGTCCAGGGAATCCAAAAAACCTATTTTCGAAGTGCCGTCCGTATGTGTGTGTGTGTGTGTGTGTCTGTCTGTCTGTCTGTGTGTATACACGATAACTCAAAAACGGTTTAACTTAAAGAGTTCGTTCTGGTACTAAAAAATTCTCCTATTAAATAGGAAGAACCCTATTGTTTTTTATGAAAATCGGTTGACTAGAAATGGGAGTTTACTCGTGTCGATTTTAAGATTTTTGCGAATATTTAGCAACAGAAAAATATTTCGAAAAAATTTATTGAACAAAAGTTACTATAAATGCAATAACTAATAACTTTTATTTGAGACGTTTTTTGATAAAACGAAAAATTTCGAAATTTTTTTGTAAAATTATTTAAAATTTTTCCAAGTCTCAATTTTTTCATACTTATATGTAACGTTTCCATGGTCATGATAATTAATTCGTAACTTGTAAAGCAAGCCTTGGACAAAAATTTGTATAAAACATAATTTGATGTATTTTTGAAGATTTATCTAAATATTTAATTTTTTTTTTTTTAATTTACATTTTTTTTTAAATATATTTTTTATGGGAGGGCAAGTCTAGCGGAGGTTTCCCTTCGCCACTGGTTTGACAGATGAAAATGAAAAACAATAATGGAAAATTAAAAACAACATATTATTCCTTTAAACCATTTAGATATGGCACACACACTAATTGCTATGTTATTTGCCATAATAACGATTATTAACGTAAAATTTTCAAAATTAACCTGCAAAATAATATTGTTCTGCAAAAATAATGACATATTAAATTATAATGTATAAAATAAGAATTTTAATAAATAAATATTGACTTGTAGTTTTGATGTGAAGCATTCTCTTACTTTGAAAACTTAATTTATATTTCCAAAATACAATTTAACAAAAAAACAACATGCTAAATTCAAATAAAAGGAATCCAACCGCGAGACGGCAGCACTGAATCCCATTTTGTGACGTAGTTACTAATATGGTCTATTGAAATTATCCCAAAACAACTGGACCGATGTGTTGTATGATACTTTGAATGTTGGGTTCTAGGATGTCGATAAAATAAAATTATTCAGAAAAATAAATAAATAAAATAAAAGAACTAGGGTTACCAGAACTAGACTATTAATTATTAGAAAAAATGTTGTGTTGAAAGTAACCGAAAGAAAGACTCGGCTGGTAGACACCGGTGAAAGAGAGAATTGTAGTAGAGACATATGGATATTACTTATATACCTCTGCTTATACTAAGAATCTAGTATATATAGAGGTAATATAGTAAGCTTATAATTATTACTGCCTTTCACTAAGCTGTAGCTATAAGCTACAGTCTATTGATTTTAGAGCTCTGAATGCGGCTTAAGGTTCAGCCCTGTGGTAGTTCGACTCTGCCAAGACCTTTGATTAAATTCGTATGGTTATGAGTGGACGAATCAGGGTCCAACACAGTATTAAAATTGTTCGATTTTGCAGGAATTAACGCCATCTTTCTGTATCCATGTCTCATTAAACTATTTCATTCCTACTATCCTCGTCCCAGCTTGTACTTTATACAGACTCATATATTGTACTGAGACATGTCCAATAGACAAAAGTATGTGAAAAAACTACAGATCATACGAGCAATGGAGAGCTCTGGTCCCAAGAAGCCGTTAGTCAAAAATATTTGCACATATTTTTATCAATAATAATTTTAATTATAAATATATTAAAATATAAAAATAATAATACAAAAGTGTAAAGGGAATATTTATTATTTGTAGGCAATATATATTTTTTGCCAAATCTTTTTTAAAAATGTAATTCCAAAACTCTAAATTTTTGTGCTTCACAGCACTGCATGCTTGTTCTTTTAAACTTTCTATCCCTCCATTCACAATCTTTCGTACCACTTGTTCTGAAACCTATAAAATTAAATAAAGATTAACGTATAAAATATATCAAAAATTGGCAGATATCTAAAGTTGACATAAATCTTAAACTTATAATAGGTTTTTACTTCAAACGACGCAGACACTAATTTTACCACCTCCCATTTCTTAAATTTGTTAGTTTTCCAAAATGTTTTATACGTTTTAAATATTTTCTTTTTTAACAAGAACGACACGTGTTTGCCTTTTGACATTTTTCCATTGAATGCCAATTGACATTAAAGTTACCAACATGAAACGTGAAATATCCCAAGCAAGCTCGATTCTCGTGACAACTTAAGGACAAGAAATACCCATTTACAATATCCGACAGTGCGAAGAATTTGGGATTGATTTTTGATGATAAATTAAAGTTCTCTAAGCATATCAGTTTCATAGTAAGAACAGCCTACTTTAAGTTAAAGATCCTCTATGGTAACAGACAATACCTGAACCAGGCAATTAGGATAAAACTATGCGACTCCCTTGTATTGAGTCTGTTTACTTATGGTAGTGTAGTTTACGGACCCTGTCTGCTTGCGGTTGATATAAAAAAAATTCAGAAGGTCCAAAATTCATGTTTGCGATTTATCTATGGTGTACCAAGGCGCTCGCATATCTCCTCTTATCTTCACTTGTCTACATGGCTTAACATGAAACAAAGAAGACTTTCGCAATCTCTTGTATTTTATCATAAAGTGTTGATTCTCAAAACTCCCCCTTATTTGTACAACTAAATCACCTTCAGATCTGACGTTCATAATGTTAATATAAGATTTAAGGGCACTCTTTCTCCACCTTCTTACAAAACTGCAACATTTAAACATAGCTTCTCTTTTGACATTTGCGCTAAATACAATATTATTCCCTCAAACCTTAAATCTTTTAGCTTAATCTCTTTTAAAACACAAATAAAGAAGCTCATCTGGGATAAAAGTTTGTAAAAGTTTATAAAGTTTTATAAAAAATTATAAAAGTTTATAAATGTTTACAAAAACTTAGAATAATTTATTAAAGTTTAAAAAGTGTTAACAAAGTCAAATCTACTAATATGTTCATCTTGCCCTTTTAATTTCATGTCTTTTTAAATGTTCTTTTCAGCCTTAATTTTGCCCAAGTTAGGGAATGTTACATATTTACATGCTTCAACGTTGGCTATAACAACTGTGGTATTGTCAATAGCAAAGAACCCTGGTTATTTATGTTAATGTGCTATATTTATATTTTTTATACCTTTTAAGGGCTCATGAGGAAGAACAGTCTTTGTATTCTTATAATGACTGATCATGGGCCTTTATCCAATGTACAAACTGATATTATGTCCATTATTTGTAAAAAAATCTAATTATTTTATTGTACCTTGGATATAAATAAACAAATTAAATTAAATTAAATTTAGTTCCGCTTAACCGTGTGGAACAGACTGTAATTTAATGTTACATTTTATATTACATATTTTTTCAATTTAGAGTCCCTGTTATTTTTATGTACAATTACCTCTTACAAACTAAATTTACCTAAATCTAATTTTTTGTTTTCGATAAAAGATTGAACGTTTTTTAAAGCATAGGGTAAAAATTTGAATAAAAAACCCTAATTTTATTAATATTCAGCACCGTATCTACAGTAGGGATGGGAACGATATATCGATATTTCGAAAATATCGATACTTTAGAAAAATATATCAATACAGTCTGTTTCAAACGGTTAGGCGGAACTAAATGGGAATTACGTTCTTTTAGGTTGTCACGAGAAGGGACCTTGCTTGGGTAATTTCATTTTTTACGTTGGAATGTCAAAATTTAAAATTCCAACAATGAAACCATGGAAACGAATGACATTAAATTATTTTTTTACATATTTTAATAAAAAAATAAATAAATACAGTCTGTTTCAAACGCTTAGGCGGAACTAAATGGGAATTTCGTTCTTTTAGGTTGTCACGACAAGGGACCTTGCTTGGGTTATTTCATTTTTCACGTTGCAATGTCAAAATTTAAAATTACAACAATGAAACCATGGAAACGAATGACCTATGTCAAAATTAAATTATTTTTTAAATATATATTAATGACAAAAAAATTAATAAATGGGAAATTAGTATTAAGAATGACACAAAAAATCAAAATATAAAGAAAATGACAATTTAAAATGATATTAACCTTAACAAAAAATGTGTATTGTAAGTATGATTTACAAAGTTTAAACAAAACGGTCGAAAAGCACGATTTAAACGATGAAAGTAACTAGATTGCAAAATTTAGTTCCGCTTAACCGCTTGGAACAGACTGTAAATGGGAAATTTGTATTAAGAAAGACAGAAAAGATCAAAATATAAAGAAAATGACATTTTAAAATGATATTAACCTTAACAAAAAAATGTTTATTGTAAGTATGATTTACAAAGCTCAAACAAAACGGCCGAAAAGCACGATTTAAACGATGAAAGTAACTAGACTGCAAAATCTAGTTCCGCCTAACCATTTGGAACAGACTTTATTTTTACATCGATATTTGAAATGCGATATATCGCGAAAATATCGATATTCGTACAAAATATCGGTATTCTTGTATAAGCTGTTCACTTTTGTAAGAACAAACTAAGAGGGAATTTTGTTTTCAATAGTTTGCACCTTTGAAGCTGTATGTCATGTTGGTATTAAAAAATGACACTTTTTTAAAATTTGACATATGTCATATTGAAAAATGATATCTTACAGTCTGTTCCAAACGGTTAAGTGGAACTAAATGGGAATTTAGTTCTTTTAGGTTGTCACGAGAAGGGACCTTGCTTGGGTTATTTCATTTTTCATGTTGGGATGTCAAAATTTAAAATTCCAACAATGAAACCATGGAAACGAATGACATATGTCAAAATTAAATATTTTTTTTAGATATTTTAATGACAAAAAAATAAATAAATGGGAAATTTGTATTAAGAATGACACAAAAAATCAAAATATAAAGAAAATTACATTTTAAAATGATATTAACCTTAACCAAAAATGTTTATTGTAAGTATGATTTACAAAGCTTAAACAAAACGGCCAAAAGGCACGATTTAAACGATGAAAGTAACTAGATTGCAAAATCTAGTTCCGCTTAACCGTTTGGAACAGACTGTAATTATAATGATCATAACCTTATCAACCTAAAGTCGGTAATATACCATAAAAGTAACCAAAATTACCAGATCTAGTGTGTTCTTACAAAAGTGAACTGCTTATATCTTTTTTACATTTAAATATATGCTGTTCACTTTTGTTAAAACAAACTATAGGTTATTCCAAACGTTTAGGCGGAACTAGATTTTGAAATCTATGGTCTATTTCAAAGTAGAAAAATGTGTGTAAGAATATAGGAGCTGTTTATCCTTGCTTCGGATTGGTTTAGATCGTCGTCCCTATTACACTATTAAAATATTGTTTTTAGTCCAAGTTGACAGATGTTCAGTGTCGTACATTGGAAATACAGTCTGTTCCAAACGGTTAGGCGAAACTAAATGGGAATTTCGTTCTTTTAGGTTGTCACGAGAAGGGATCTTGCTTGGGTTATTTAATTTTTCACGTTGGAATGTCACAATTTAAAATTCCAACAATGAAACCATGAAACGAATGACATGTCAAAATTAAATTATTATTTTTTATATATTTTAATGATAAAAAAATTAATAAATGGGAAATTTGTATTAAGAATGAAACAAAAAATCAAAATATAAAGAAAATGACAATTTAAAATGATATTAACCTTAACCAAAAAATGTTTATTGTAAGTATGATTTACAAAGCTTAAACAAAACAGTCGAAAAGCACGATTTAAACGATAAAAGTAACTAGATTGCAAAATCTAGTTCCGCCTAACCGTTTGAAACAGACTGTATATATTATTTATATTATTTAAATTTTTTCATATATTTTGTTATTATTTACATATTTAGACTTTTATTATATTCTTGGCGTAGATTTTATGTAATTTGTTTTTACGCAGTTATATATTTATTAGGTTATCTGACATATAAATATTTTTTGGCAGTTGACAATTAACAGATCAAGAGAGAGGACTAATGTGAGGTCAAAAGACAGCCCAGCTGATTGTGCCCAAAGAAGAAGTTATTGATATAATTTTTAGACCTTCATATATACATATATTTTTAATTTTTATCTACAATAATTATTTAAATAAGAAACTTTAGCTCTGAAGATATATTGTTTGTTTTATTGCTTTATTTAAACTCATCATTTTTAAAATTAATATTTTTTTAACTTTTCGAAATTCCCCATTAAACTGAATTTATGTCGTATAAATAACGTAAGTGTATTATCTGCCTCGTTTATTTCAATGTCTTTTAACCTATTATAAATTTAAAAAAAAATTACTTGCTAACCCAGTTACTACGCCCATGCCCTAATTGTAACTTATTTTAAATTTCCCGCTATACTGTATTTGTTCAGTGTAGATCGTACTCGGTTCGCAGCGCTATCTACTTTTTTTTAATTTGAAATAGACCATAGTAATTTTTACCTATTAATTCATACTCATTGCAAATTCTAGATTAAATTGATTGTTATTATAAAATGTCATTTTCATTGCAATTAAATTTTTTGTCATTCGTAATAAAAATTTCCCATTTATTTAATTTTTTGTCTTCAAAATATGAAAAAAAAAAAAAATTGACATATGTCATTCGTTTTCATGGTTTTACTGTTGGAATTTTAAATTTTCACATACCGAACTAAATAACCCAAACAATTTCCCTTTTCGTGACAACCTAAAATAACGAAATATCCATTTAGTTCGGCCTTATCGTTTGGAATAGCCTGTAAGACGAAATTTTGATTTCAATAATTTGCACCTTTGAAATTGTATGTCATGTTGGTATTAAAAAATTATAAAAAATTTCATTTTCTTAATAGTGATCATAACCAATTAATCTAAAGTCGGTTTTACAGCGTAAGGAATATTTTTAATATAAAACCCGTAATACACTATAAAAGTAACCAGAAAGATCTGGTTTGTCATTACAAAAGTGAACAGCATATATATATATATATATATATATATATATATATATATATATATATATATATATATATATATATATAAATATATAAATATATACAGTGCTGTGCAAAACATTTGCAACTGAATCTATATGTTTGAATATTGTTGCCTTTTTAGGGTTTTGTAGGTATGACCAAAAAACCCTTATACCGTCATTTTGTCGTCTGTCTGTTTAAAATGAAAATCTGTCTGAAAATTTTTTTGTCCCAGACCCTGTAGCCCAGATGGTTTAAACTAAAAATCTAAAAAAATTCTAAGTAATGTATATTGGTGTGAACCGGAATAGTACAACAGGAATTTTTGATCAGATCATGTTTTCGGAAAATAATGCATTTTTTGTGTTTTTAACCAAAATATGTTAAATATTTAATTCGCTATGTAACCAAGTTGATACGTCAGCACTCATAGCTATGTGCGTTTAGTCATTGGTTTTCTAATTTGTAAACAGGTAACTTGCAAACTAGAGTTCGAATCCTGTTAATTTTATTTTTTTTTGTTTTTTTTTTTTGCAGTTTTCTTTTGTTTTAATTATTTTGTCAAAATTCTAGTTATATTTTGGTAAAATGTTGCATTTAATTTTTAAAAGCGTAAATTTAATAACCTTATAAATAATAATTTAATAAAAAATAAATTTAAGTGGGAAGTGTTGAAATTATAATTTAATTCTGTTTGATGTATACGAAATCAGAGGGCGGGGCTAATGATTTAAGCTACCAATAGAAGCCATAGGCGCAATTTTCAAAACCTTAATGAACCTTGCTATGTAAAAAAAAATACTGCATATATTTAGAAACTTAAATAATGGTATCAGGCATTCGAATTAAAATTCATAAAAAAATATTTTGACATAAAATTTGTTTTGGCATCCCAAATAATCATCATTCAGTTATTAAATACCTGCAAAACCCTGAAATGTGTGAAAATTCACACTTCACATTAATTTTTTAAATTAAATTCAATCAGAAATTTTATTTATTATTATTTTTATATTTGATGTATTTAAATCTAGTCCTAGCCTAGGACTAGCAAAGACAGCCTGTCTTTGATATCTTTGGAAGATATTTGAGGATTTATTTAAATTAATTTAAGTATTTCACGGTCCTGCCGTGGCGTAATTTTACAGGTCGTCCTCCCTTATAGTAAGATTCAACTCTCCCACTCTTCACAAAGCCGGAAATTGTAGATTTATGATTCTTATACTTCTCAGAAATTTCTTTCTGTGTCATGCCGTTTTTGTATTCAAGTAGAATTTTTGATTTTATTTCAGAATTATACTTAACACCTCCCATTTTTTAAATTATTTTAAATACTACCTTCATATTTTAAATAAACTTATCTCTAAACATATCTTCGGAATGTACCAATCACACTATTTTAAATTGAGAAAAACAACTAATAAAAACTCGGTAAATTCCGCAAATATTCCGAATTCGTACGAAAATGCACGACAATTCACGTAAACAAACGAATAATGACATGAGTTGCAAATGTTTTGCACAGCCAAATTATACCTAATTGTTATATATTTTTTTCTTGTTTACCTAAACAATTAATTTTAATTATTTTTGTTTTTGTGGTAAACTAGCCAATAACTATTAATAATAAAAATAATAATAAACAAAAATTTGGTTGAAATAAAAAACATTGTAAATTTTCACTATTTTTATTAACTAACTGCTTACTAGTTTCGGCTTTCGCAATTTTCAAAGCAATGAAATAAGTTACAAACATAACTACTTAAATACTATTTACAGGTAATGATAATCCTATGAGAGGGGAGGTAGACAAGTCGGTCATCTCATTAAGGGTTTTTCCTTGCTTGTGCAATTTTATAATCTCGTGTGCCTCCAATAAATTTAATTTTGGACCTTTTGGTAGTGAATGAATAACATCTGGCTTGAAAGTTGTAAAATGATTTTCAGAGTTGAGGTGTGCAGCGAATGTGGAATCGGTTTTTTGTTTCTTCCAGGAGGTTCTATGTTCTTCAATCCGGATGGCAAAAGATCTTCCTGTTTGGCCACAATAAACGGAGTCACACGTGTCACATGTTAACATGTAAACGCCACTCTTGTCCATTATGTTTGATTTTTGTTTGTTATTTACTATGGATTTTTTAGTACTATTAACGGTTCTAAATGAAACTTTGATGTTGTTAGAGTTAATTTGGTTGGCTAAATTGTTGCTGATAGGACCTAGGTAAGGCAAGGAAGCATATTGGATGGGATTAGATTCTTTAATTTTAGGGTATATTTTATCAAGGGCTAATTGTTTGAGTTTTTTGGCTAACAGTGTGTCAATTAATTGAGGGTTGTAACCATTGTTTTCTGCTATGGTCTTGATCAAGAAAATTTCATTGTTAAAATCTACTGTGTTTAAGGGTACTGTTACTAAGCGATGAATCGATGAAGCGATGAACAACATCAAAGTTTCATTTAGAACCGTTAATAGTACTAAAAAATCCATAGTAAATAACAAACAAAAATCAAACATAATGGACAAGAGTGGCGTTTACATGTTAACATGTGACACGTGTGACTCCGTTTATTGTGGCCAAACAGGAAGATCTTTTGCCATCCGGATTGAAGAACACAGAACCACCTGGAAGAAACAAAAAACCGATTCCCCATTCGCTGCACACCTCAACTCTGAAAATCATTTTACAACTTTCAAGTCAGATGTTATTCATTCACTACCAAAAGGTCCAAAATTAAATTTATTGGAGGCACACGAGATTAAAAAATTGCACAAGCAAGGAAAAACCTTTAATGAGATGACCGACTTGTCTACCTCCCCTCTCATAGGATTATCCTTACCTGTAAATAGTATTTAAGCAGTTAGTTAATAAAAATAGTGAAAATTTACAATGTTTTTTATTTCAACCATTATTAAATATACAACATTTTCACAAAGTTAATTTGTCTACATTAAATTATAACAAAAATTTGGATGTAATTTAATTTAAAAAAAGCAACAATATTCAAACATATAGAGATATAGGTTCAGTTGCAAATGTTTGGCACATCACTGTATATATATATATGGCAGATATGGAGGAACTCCTGCAAAGGGGATAAACAGGAGGATTAATAGTTAGAAACAAGAAGTTTATGTCCCTAGCATATGCAGATGACATTGTATTGCTGGCAACTAAGGAAAGTGAGTTAAAGACAATGATGAAATCCCTAAATAAATATTTTGAAAAAAGAAACTACTGATAAATACAGATAAGTCCAAAATAATGGTTTTTAAAAAAGAAGGAGGAAGGCAGAGAGAAGAGATATAGGAATGGGAAGGAAATGAAATTGAAAAAGTTAAGTCACACAAGTACTTAGGATACCAATCCCAATGCAATGTAGGAACACAGGAATATATTAAGCGGCTAAATAAAAGGGCAATGCTAGCAATTCCGCAGATCTGGAGTTTATGTGAAAGAATATTTAAGAGTGAATATCAATGCTCATGATCGAGGTCTTAATAAAAAGTATAATCATGTATGGAGCGGAGGTGTGGGGATGGGAGGAGCATGAGCCGCTGGAGAAGGTGCAGAATAAGTATCTTAAATGGATGTTGGGTCTAGATAGGTGTACACCAGAATACATAGTATTAGAAGAGACGAAAGTGTACAAAATTAAAATAGAAGCCGTTAAAATAGCATTAAGATTCGAAGAAAATACAAGGTGTCTCAAAAGAAATTTTATATTTAGTGGATCGATTAAAAAAAAAAGTAAGCCGTATATGGAAAAAATGTTTATTAATTATTAAAATACACTTTCTGGGGATTTATTTCTAAAAAATAATATCGTCTAAATGTAGACCCTCGCGTTTTCGGCACTCATTTAATCGAACAGTAAAATTACTTATGACGTCTCGGCAGGTGAACTCAGGGATGGCTGCCATTTCGTGACGGCTATTTTCTTTCAAATGCGCCAGTGAAGTCGGTTTACTGGCGTAAACTTTAGATTTAAGATAACCTCATAGGAAAAAGTCCATAGGGGTTAAATCTGGACTGCGTGGAGGCCAATTTATGTCACCTCTCCGGGAGATCAATTTGCCTGAGAAAATTTCACGAACACGTGGCAGAGACATATTGGACGTGTGTGAAGTTGCTCCGTCCTGTTGGAACCATGTTCTTTGGTTATAGCCAGGAAAGTTTTGCAGTTCAGGTACCAAGAAATTCGAGTTTTAGCAGTGAAACAAGTAAGACGTGTGCATATACATGCTCCCTTATCAGTGCGCTAAATTCCAAGTTTTAACTCGCCTGTCTAACAGGCATTGCTTTGCAAATTGTGACGTGTGGTTAAAATATTAAAATTAAAAAACATCTTTGCTTAAAATCAGTGTTGTAACTGAAGAATTAACAATGCACGAAGACGTCAATAAGCGAAAAGCCGATCAACTTTTACCAAATCTAAATGACGTTCAGAAGAGATACCTCTGGTCACCTGAAGATCTTCTACAGAAGAATAAATACTACCCACTACGATCGCAGGTAAGCGATGCAGTACCCTCTACATCACAAAATAATGAACCCACATCAAATGATCCTCCTAACATCAAAGTCCCACCAATAAACGTATCATCTGTAAATTATAATGAAATGCTAAAAGATTTGAAGAAACTAACCAAAAATGGATTTTCAACAAAAACCCACTTCGACCGTACTAGAATTAATATAAATTCCTCAGAGGATTACAAGGCAGTAACTAAATTTTTTAAGGACAACAAAATACATTTCTTTACGTACCAAGATCCCTCCACCAAGCCCTTATCAATAGTAATCAAAAGTGTACCTCCCTCTATTACTGATGAAGATATTAAAAACGAACTACTACTTCTAGACTTGCCTGTCATTAAAGTAAACAGAATACTTAATCAAAATAGAACCAACTCTTTAGTGGTCGCCGTTGAATTACTTAACGACGAAAAGGCAAAAAACATATTTAAAATTGAAAAGCTGTGTTATGCCATAGTCAGCGTCGAACCCAGAAAACATGGTAATAACATTCCGCAGTGTTACAGATGTCAACAATTCGGGCATACTAAAAATTATTGCCAAATGGAACCTCGCTGTGTTAAATGCGATGGAAACCATTTCTACAAAAGTTGCACCAAACCAACAGATGTACCCCCGAAATGTGTGAATTGTAAAATGGATCATCCAGCTAACTATCGAGGTTGCACGTACTACATAAAACATACAAAATCAAGTCAAAACAACACAAGAAGGGCTCCTCCAGTCACAGCCACAAATATGGACCCAAGACCCAACCAGTACTCCCAAAAATCCAGTAAAACCTATGCAGAAGCAGCACGCAATGAACCAAATCTCGCCGCTCCTCAAAATCCCACTCAAAATTCTTCCATGGTAGAAAACATCCTCAATGTCATCCTAAATCTTATCACTCCATACATAACTCAAATTAAAAATTTCTTCATAAATAACTTTTTATCTGGTATTTTTAATGGACAACCATAACCGTCTTACTCTTCAAAAAATAACAATCCTAAACTGGAATGCGAACGGAATCAAACGACAGAGATCTCAGTTCATAGATTTCTTGGAAAGATTTCAAATTACCATAGCCTGTATAACCGAAACGCATTTACTCACCACAGAGAGCTTCAAAATTCCGGGATACACAATACATAGGAATGACCGTGAAACAACACACGCTTCTGGAGGAGTAGCGATTTTAATAAAAAGAAAAAACTATCACTCCACCCTCCCAAATTTTGAAAATATTACTTTAGAAACAGTAGGGATCAGAATTTTTCTGAACGACTCCAGTTGTATTAATATTATTAGTGCATACAGACAACCCAATAAAAAACTGACTGAGAAAGATCTAAATTTAATATTCTCTTCTCCAGAACCAACATTAATAATCGGTGATCTAAATAGCAAAAATATAATGTGGGGATGCCGGTGTGATAATCCAGCTGGTAAAATCTTAAACCAAATTTGCTCTGACAATACTCTGAATGTGTTAGCACCTAATGAATATACATATTATCCGTATCGACCTGACCATAAGCCAGATATCCTTGATATAATGGTCTGCAAAAATTTTTCCAAAGACACCTCAATATCAGTTATACATGAACTAGACTCTGATCACCTACCAGTTGTAACGAATTTTAGTAGTACTCCAAGGTATACACTCCCACCTCCAAGACTAATTAATGGAATCGTTGACTGGGAATACTTCCGTAATGTTCTAGATGATCAAATAAGACCTCCAAAAGCATCTAATCTCGAAGAAATAGATGCTCAAATTAATTGCTACACGAATAATATAATCCAGTGTATTGAAACAGCAACAAAACCAAATAAAATATCCACTTCAAAAAAATACACTTACAGTACCCCAAATTACATCTTGGAAATGATTAACAAAAAATGCAGACTCAGAAGAGAATACCAAAGGACCAGAAATTCAATACTAAGAAATCAAATAAATAACTTAACCCACAAAATAAAACATGAACTCGACAAAATTAGAATAGAATCTTATACTAATTTCATATCAGAACTCGGACCAAACGATCCCGGAATGTGGAAAACTACGAAGAAAATATTAAAACAACCTCAAATAATAGCTCCAATTAAAACAAACAACGACACCATATTCACGGACTCGGACAAATGCAAGATCTTTTCCGAACACTTAGAAAAAACATTTACCCCCACAAATATAGCCAGTACCTCACATACAAATTTTATTTGCAATTATGTTGAAACAAACGTTCCCGTTCCAGATACCATTGAACCAACTACCCCGTCAGAATTGAAACAAATTATTAAACAACTTCCTATAAAAAAATCTCCTGGTCCTGATAAAATTCCTAATAAAGTCCTAAAAAACCTTTCCTCGAAATTTCTGACGTATACTGCATCGCTTTTTAATGCTTGTTTTAATCATGGGTACTTTCCAAATCAGTGGAAGACTGCACATATATTGTTATTTCATAAGCCTGGAAAAAACAAGAACCTTCTTACCAGTTATCGTCCAATCAGTCTTTTGAATACATTATCAAAATTATTAGAGAAAATCATTCTTAGCAGACTTCAAACACAACTCCAAATCTTGAACATTCTTCCACCATTCCAGTTTGGCTTTAGAAAACACCACAGCACACCACAACAACTACTTAGTCTTACAGAAATAATAGAAAACGGTTTCGAAAATAAACAATTCACCACAGTACTTTTTCTAGATATAGCACAGGCCTTCGACAAAGTCTGGATAAACGGCTTGAAATACAAACTTTTGCGCACCCAATTACCATCATATATTACTGCTATATTATTCTCATTCCTAGAAAATCGAAACTTTGCAGTTCGCATTAATAACGAAATCTCAGAATTAAAGCTTATTAAAGCAGGAGTCCCACAAGGCAGTATATTAGGCCCAATCTTATTCAACATCTATGCCAGCGACATTCCAACAGCCCAAGCAAAAATTGCCATGTACGCGGATGATACTGCAATTATCACGCAAAACTTCGAACTACAGCAAGCAATACATGAGCTGCAAGCCAATGCTGATATTGTTTGTCGTTGGCTCAAAAGTTGGAATATAACATTAAATACGGACAAGTGCGAAGGTAAAATATTTGCCTTGAAGAGAATCCGAAATCCAAACAGTATTATCATCAATAATAAAACATTAGAATGGAATGCAAAAGATAAAACTGTGAGGTATTTAGGACTACATTTAGATACCCGTCTAACTTGGAGCCACCACATCAACATCAAACTGCAAGAAGCATACACCAGACTTCGTCAACTATACCCCTTATTAAATCGAAAATCCGCTCTTAAAACAAAGTGTGCACTCCTATTATATAAATCTTTAATAAAACCTTTAGTACTTTACGGCTGTGAAGTGTGGTTTGAAGTTGTGTTTGAAAAACAAACTCAACGTTTTCTAGAAAACCTTAACAACTGTGAAAGTGCTGTGCACTACAACATCGGTAGCAAAGGACTACATAAAAGACTGAAGCGACGCTTACCCCAAGATCTCTGTTCAGATTTTTCTGACATAGAAGATTAGCTCCAAATCTAATTTTAATATTATATTTTAATCTAAATTATATTTAATCTAAATCAATTATTATATTTTATAACCTATATTTAAATTAGGGAAGTTATGTAATCCCCACCTAAGGAATAAGAACTATTGTTAACACCTATAACCCTGCTGTGAATAACAAATGTATTTGTTGAACCGGCAATAAACGATTATAAAAAAAAAAAGGTACCAAGAAGTTGTCTAACATCTCCACATAACGCTCTGAATTCACTGTAACTGCACGCCCACTTTCGTCTTGAAAAAAGTAAGGGCCGATAATTCCTCGCGCCGACATCGCAGCCCATACGGTCACTTTAGGCGAATGTAGGGGTTTCTGATGTTTGCGTTTCGGATTCGTTGCACTCCAGTAGCTGCAGTTCTGCTTATTTACGTGGCCATTAAGATGAAAATGAGCTTCATCCGAAAACAAAATGTTGGTAAACGTTGAAAATCGCTCAATCACCTGAATTTACGAAATTAAGTCTCTGACTGGCATCTTGGGGCTTTAATTCTTGCACCAATTGAATTTTGTAGGGGTGCAGCTTTAGGTCTTTGTGCATAATGCGATGTAATGATGATCTGAGCACATTTAAAGCACTTGCGCGCTTCCGAATTGAAAGGTTCGGGTCGTCACGAACAGACTGATTAACATTCTCCACGTTTTCTACCGTTCTTGATGACCTAGGTCGCCCGGATTTTGATTTATCCAGCGTTGTACCAGTCTCTTCAAACTTTTTAACCCAATGTCGAATGAGAGGAATGCTTGGCGCATCATTTAAGTGGCGAAAACCTCGAATACTGCAGAATTTTCTACGCGCTACAGTCGCGGAATCACCGTTTTTGTAAAATTCTCGCACGCATAACGCGCGGTTTTCTCCCGAGAAACGCTCCATAGCGATTGAATTCCCAAGAGCCAGGCTACCGATTGACATAACCCCTGCGCCCCTCGGATACGTTGCGTTCACGCAGTAAGCTAAATAAATATAAAATTTCTTTTGAGACACCTTGTATAACCAAGAACCCGGAAAAACAAGTATTAAACGAATGTTGGAAGGAATTAGAAACTGGAGATAAACCGAAAAAAAAAAACATTAAAATGGGAAATAAAAAGAAGTAAAATGTATGACTACGGAGGCTTTTCAACAGGAGAAGTAAGGAGGAAAAGAGAACGTAGACATGGAATGCAGGAAATGTTAGAAATAATGAAGAACATACAACAACAAAAATTAAGCGAGAGAATAAATGAATCAAGGTACAATAATAAGTACAAAAAAAAATTCATGTGAAGTGTGATTTTCATACATTTCTGGGTTTTGCAGGTATTTAGTAACTGAATGATGATTATTTGGGATGCCAAAACCAATTTTATGTCAAAATATTTTTTTATGAATTTTAATTCGAATGCCAATTATCATTATTTAAGTTTCTAAAGATGAGCAGTATTTTTTTTATATAGCAAGGTTCATTAAGATTTTGAAAATTGCGCCTATGGCTTCCATTGGTTGCTTAAACCATAAGCCCCGCCCTCTGATTTCGTCAAACATAGAATTAAATTATAATTTCAATACTTCCCACTGGTTATTAAATTTACGCTTTTAAAAATTAAATGCAACATTTACCAAAATATAACTAAAATTTGGACAATATAATTTAAACAAAATTAAAATGAAAAAAAACAGAAATAATTAAATTAACAGGATTCGAACTCTAGTTTGCAAATTACAAGGCGCATGACAAAACCAAACTACGCTATTAGAGCTACTGATATAGTGTGTACATAGCGAATTAAATATTTAACATATTTTAGTTAAAAACACAAAAAATGCGTTATTTTCCGAAAACATAATCTGATCAAAAATTCCTGTTGTACTATTCCGGTTCACACCAATGTACATTACTTAGAATTTTTTCAGATTTTTAGTTTAAACCATCTGGGCAACAGGGTGTGGGACAATTTTTTTTTGCACAATTTTTGGCAAAAATCCCATCAAAATAATTTATTATGCAAAAATTAAATTTTAATCGTTAATCCACGTACTAAGGGCTTTCATTTGATACCCTACTCAGAATTTTAAAAAAATATATTTTTTTTTGATGAGCACATATTTGTTTATATTTTTAGGGGGATATGTTTTTTAGATATTTTAGTATTTCTCCTATGTGTGGGTCAAAGAGTTGTATAAGCATGCCAAATTTCAACTTTCTAGGTTTAGCCGTTTGGCTACAATTTTAACCGAACAGATAGACAGACAGACAGACAGACAGACAGACAGACGACAAAATGACGGTATAAGGGTTTTTTGGTCATACCTACAAAACCCTAAAAAGGGAGATGAATGAACATATGCTGGAAGGATGTGAAGAAATGAGAAGCAAAGGAGGAACAAGAGAAGATATTTTAAACGGAAATGGCTGCGGATACAAATGAATGAAAAAGGTAATGGAGAAAAAAAAGATATTTAAGAAAAAGAAAATAATAGTAACATTGTTGTTTCCAAAACAAAGCAAAATATATTTCAAAACGACAGGTAGAAATTAGATTTTAATTTTAGTTAAGACTTGTTATGTAGGAAATAAACAGATACAGTTACTCACGAAATTGAGCGTACAAAAGTTTTAGAAATATACCTCTGAGGTAAAGATGCCTAAAAAACAGATTATTTAAACCAATTATTTTTTATTTCTAAAATACATCTTAGAGATACAAAACTATCATAAATGGTATAAAATTAAATAATATTTAATAAACATTTGTTGAAGAAAACAAAACATATATACTTTTCAGGGACACAAAATTGAGCGTACAAAAAGTAGTAATACTAATAAAATAATTAGAAAACAATCAGTTAATTTAAATTAATATTTTGTCGCGTCACCTTTTGCTTCTATTACTGCTTGAAGGCGATTTGGCATAGACTGTACTAATTTTCCACAAACTTCTGCTGGTATATTATTCCATTCTTCTTGAAGTTTCGTTTTAAAATCATTTTCATTAGAAAATTAATTTGTTTTTATCCGAACTTTTAATTCTCTCTATAAATTTTCAATTGGATTGAAGTCAGGCGATTGTGGCGGTGTTTTGAGTAATTTTGGTGCATTGTATAACACACATTCCTTTACAATAAGCGCAGTATGTTTGGGATCGTTATCTTGTTGAAAATAATAAACTGGTGGCATATCTAATTTTTCTGCAGTAACCGTAAGATTATTTTTCAAGATGTTTAGATATTTCCATTTATCCATGATCCCTTCTATAAATTCTAAATTACCTGGGCCGTTTGAGCCCATAGCACCCCACAACATAACTGATCCGCCTCCGTGTTTTACTGTCGGAACGTTAATTTTTTTAAAATTCTGTATTGGGCTTCCTCCAAACAATTTGTCTGCCGTCCGACCCAAAAAAAATAATTTTCGTCTCGTCAGAAAAAATAACTTTATTCCAGAAGCTAATTGGTTTGTTTACATACATTTGAAACAATGGTTTCTTGCGTGCAATTCAACCATTGTAGTTATTTTTCCGGAGTACTCGGAAGACTGTTTCTACTGAAATTTGTTTATTTAATCTTTGAGAAAATTCTGACGTTAACTGGGGTACACTGGGGTAATTTTAGGATCTTGCTTGATTTTTCGCAAAATAAATCTTTCATCCACAGTTGATAACAATTTTTTTCTGCCTCTGCCCGTTTTGTTTTTGATAGTACCTTCATATTTAAATTTATTTATTATTTTTTGAATTGTGGAATGTCTTCGGTTTACTATATCACCTATTTCACGCATTGTATGACCCCGGGCGTATAATTTAACTAATAGTTTTCGTGTAGATTCGTCAGTCTGTTTACGTTTATTTTCCATTATAATAGAAACAAAATCACAGTACTTGAATATGGCCTAATGCAAACTAAACTAATGAAAAAACCATCTGTTGCAAGATAAAACCTATGCAATATAATTTCAGGAAAAGACAGGTCTTAAATCAATCAAAATTAACTAGTACGCTCAATTTTGTGTCTTTAAAAAATTATAATTTTTAGTTTTCCTTAACAAATTTTTAACAAATATTACTATACTTTATACTATTTGTAATAATTTTGGAGCTGCAAGATGTATTTTATAAATAAAAATTAATTAGTTTTAAAAAATCTGTTTTATAGTCACGTTTTATTGAAAATTATCTTTGTCAAATTCTTGTATGCTCAATTTTGTGAGTAACTGTATATAATAAAATGTAGTAGATAACATGAAATGTAATAATTATTTAATTAAAATAAATTGAAATTGAATTAAATAATAAATAACATAAAAATCGTAGAAACTAAATTATAAAAAGATATAACATTATACAGTATACCTGTCGAATTTATAGTTGTTATTCGTGTTAAAAATGCCTCATAAATTTTCCGATAATTTAAAGAGTTGTCATACTGGAAGTAGATATCTTCCATGGCTAAAATTTCCTCCTTAAGTCCTGAACTGTCTGATTTTGACTTTTTATGTCCCCCGTTGTCACCTGTAAAACGGTTCAATTATTAATATTTTGGAACCAGTAGTCTTCAATCAATCGATCGTAAAAAATTATTAAAAGCTGTCAAATGTGGAGACCGCCAAGGAAAATCTATTACTCGGTTATCAAAGAATTCACTTAAATAAACTTTTAACATCCTACATCCTTAACTTAGCAAAAAATTCAAATACCCCTGCAAAAAGTACGAGGGCATATTGAAAACTAATGCCTCCAGGGCTATAACTTTATTAGTATAGTCGGATTGCTGATAGGTGACTGTTACATGTATGTATCAAGTAATGCATTTATATAATAAACTAGTTACCATTTTCACAGCGATTTTGAAAATGTTTTTTGTTATTTGTTTTCGCTTTCAGTGTCTGTAAATAATATTAATTAATAGATCTTGCGGCCAATTATTAAATTTACAAACTTTAATTTTAAATCTGCTGGAATATTTTAAATCCGAAAAAGAGAACAATGGACCACTTATTTCTCTACCTTGGGTCCGTCAAAGAGTAGCAGCTGCCTTAAAGATTTCGGAATCAACAATTCGTAGAATTATAAAATGTAATAAATCTGAACTTCTCACTAACAAAATCACGAGAAAACGAAGGAAATTAAAATCTGAACCCATTTATTTTATTGATACATTGGTCCAAACGTATAGTCATGAAGTACTAAGATTACCTCCTTATCACTGCCAGTTTAACACCATTGAACTAATTTGGGGTATAACAAAAAATTATTATGATAGATATATTGGCCAAAACGGATATAGTGATAACGAAGTTTTGAAAATGTGGCAAGTAGCCTGTGATCAAATTAGTTGTGAAATTTGGGCAAAATCTGTTAAAAAAATTTAATAAATGAATGGTTGGAAAGGGAAAGGATTGTTGATAATATTAATCCAATAATAATAAAAACAAGAAATGACAGCGATAGTTCAGATGACGACGATATCATGCTTTACAGTGACTATTTTTTTTTTAAATAAAAATAAACATTTAAATACAACTTGTAGCAATATATTATATGAATAAATATATTTTTACTTAATATTTTATTACTTTGTACTTAGGGGAAACATAAAAATTTAATTTAATTAAACAACAAATTATAATCCAAAATTTACGTATGAGTATAAGTTTTTCCTTATTTATAATTATTGCCTTAAAATTAATAAATTTGTTTGTTTGAGTACTGCTGTGAATTTATTTTCGTGCTCTAATTAGTAAAGATATCTACGAATCATGCTGTTTCTTTCTAATGCTTTGTTTTTTATTAAAATAATTTGGAAGGTTAGTTGTCAACTTGCGTCACTATA
Organism: Liopterus haemorrhoidalis; assembly: GCA_963971575.1. Lineage (NCBI taxonomy): Eukaryota > Metazoa > Arthropoda > Insecta > Coleoptera > Dytiscidae > Liopterus > Liopterus haemorrhoidalis. The sequence continues at coordinate 21,251,915 of OZ020625.1, forward strand.
CGTTACTATGGGTATGCAAATAATTATAATGATATAGACAGAGAAAGCATATAGTATTGTATATCGATACTTGTAGCAACGAACTGTCACCTATCAGCAATCCGACTATAGTAATAATTGATATATGGTTTACATATAAATGTGAAATAATAGTATAAACTGTCCTCTACGCACTGATATATTCACTTTTCCACATAATATCCATTGACAGTAATATATTTACGCCAACGTGGTACGAGTTTTTCAAGTCCGTCACGGTAAAACTCTGAAGACTTCCCATGGTACCATTTCCGCACCTCTACTATCACCTCTGCATCCGAAGAGAAACGCTTGCCCTTGAGATGTTCCTTAAGCTTTGGAAAGAGGAAAAAGTCACAAGGCGCAAGATCTTGGCTATGAGGTGGATGAGGTAAAACGTCATGAAACCCAAGCTTCTCCAGTGCTCCGCGCGTTCTCTGACTTGTGTGAGACCGAGCGTGATTGCAAATAATGTGATGTAATCTTTCTTGCGAAATACCCATCCTGTTGGCTATGTCAATTGGTTTACACCGTCGATTCTCACGAACCAGTTCATCCACGAGAGCCACCTACCTTTCACCACAAGCAGACACTGGTCGACCACTGCGTGCTAGAGTTGTAAATCGAAGGCAAAACATCGATGTCTAAATCGATGTTAACATCGGCGCTTACTATCGATGTTGAAAAAACATCGAAGGAAAAACATAGATGTATCAGAAACATCGATGTTTTATTAATCTTAAAAAAAGCTATTTATTTATATATAGGTTTTATTTAATAATGTAAAGATAAAATACGAAAAAAGTAATATATAATACACAAAAAGCATTTATTAGATTTTGAAATAGAAATATTCCTTTTTAATAGTAATTAATTTCACATTAACATTATTATACCCAGTTTAATAATCCTAATTTGTACCTACAGTCTATTCCAAACGATTAGGCGGAACTAACCAAAATTTTCATTTTTGTAATTTGTCATTAGATATTTTTTTATATATTGAAGTTGACTTTTCCTGAACAAAATGATCAAAAGCTTCAATCAATCGGTAAAAGTAACTAGAATTGAAAATCTAGTTCCGCCTAAACCAAAGGAACAGACCTTACTATTTTTACATTTCTAAAATGAAATAGTGGATTTTATTACAATACTAATATAGTAATCTTAATGTTAATTTTATATTATTCAACATAAAAATAACACTGTCATACACAATTATTTTTATACTTTTTTAAGTCGAAATAAAGTCTGTTCCTTTGGTTTAGGTGGAACTAGATTTTCAATTCTAGTTACTTTTACCGATTAATTGAAGCTTTTGATCATTTTGTTCAGGAAAAGCCAACTTCATTATATAAAAAAACAGCTAATGACAACTTACAAAAATCCAGGGATTGGAGGAATAACAACTGGGAAAGTGTCAACAAGACTCAAAAAGAAAAAGTGTGTTGGCGTCGTTGGTCGTTCGCATTGTTTGCAAAAATTAGAAGTTTCTTCTTCTTTTTTTCTTTGTATTCTGCTAACTGCTAAGAAGAATAAGAACTAACACTTTTAGTATTGTTATATCACAATAGATATGCTTATATTTTGTGTACTAATTTTCATAAAAATTAAATTTTTAAGATTCCAGCGCCTCTAGCGGTAGTTTCTGAATTTCAAAGTTTAAACATCGACATCGGTAGTAGACATCGATGTTTTATCGATACTATCGCCAGCTGACCATCGATGGTAAAAACATCGATGTTTTTAAAACAAACATCGATGTTTTCGATACATCGATGTTTTTTTCCCATCCCTACTGCGTGCCCGATCATGGACATCCGTTTAAGCAGAACTTGCGTTTTTCACAGTCCTTACCCACCTCCTAACAGTACTCACATCAACACACGCCTCACGGTAAACGGCACTTAACCTTCGATGGATATCAATGGGCGCTACACCCTCCGCAGTAAGAAATTCAATGACAGCTCGTTGTTTTAACCACACATCTATGCCAGCCGCCATGTTTAGAACTGTCATGCGCAAACGCTGTTGCTGAGAATCTCCGCTAGGAGGACTTATGTACAGATACTTAAGGTAAATGGCAAACCACTTTTGACACCATCTGGTCCGTCATTATGAAAGTTATGGCCATGGAGACATTAGTTTTCAATATGTTATGATACGTCATATTTGTTAGGATAGTCAAGAAGCTACATCCGGATCTGATATTTGTAATTTGTTCGCTGAACTCTTTGAATCTATTTTCGACAAAGACGATGATGTTCCATATGACTCTGATTTTCAAAATAATGAACTCAATAATGGTTGCATCAATCTATGTAAGGTCAATTTGACCAAAGATGTAATATTTGACTATCTTGTGTGTAATACTCGATGTGTCGAAAGGCTGTGGACCAGATAAAATACCACCAAAATTTATTAGATTTTGTGCTCACTACTTAAATGATCCACTATTTATTATTTTTAACTAATCTCTAGATAGTGAAATATTTCCTCACGTTTGGAAATTGTCCCACATTACTCCAATTTTTAAATCTGGTAGTACCGACAATGAAGCCAATTACAGACCGATATCCATATTATCAACCTTTGGCAAGATTTTTGAAGCACTAGTTATCAAAAACTTACAAAGTGATCTATACAGTATTATCATTTAAGATGTATTAAGATGTATCGACATGTTCCGAAATCGATATTGGTATCCCACAAGGATCAATTTTAGGTCCTTTACTTTTTCTAATTTACATAAATGACCTTCCCTTAGCGCTGAACTCAAATGCCATACTATATGCGGATGATACTACCATCTTAACCCAGTCAACATCGTTAGGTGATATTGATCCCCAGACCAGCCTGTACATTAAAAATGTTTCTGACTGGCTGGTTAGAAACAGGTTAACATTGAACGAAAATAAAACTCAAAAGTTACTGATCACCAACAGACCTCACTCTTTTGAAAATCCAGATTCGGTGTGTTTTCTTGCAATCTGTTTAGACCCAAAGCTAAACTGGGAACCCCATATATCCACACTTTGTGGCAAACTTTGCAGAACAATATTTTTAATCAGAAACATTAGGGCATCAATATCAATTGATATATTAAAAATAGCTTATTTCGCGCTGTTTGAATCACAAATATCTTATGCGATTTTGGCCTGGGGACACTCCACCTTTTCCTCGAGAATTTTTTCACTTCAGCGTCGATTAGTAAGATTAATGTTGGGTTTATCGTACAGAGCTGAATGTAAGCATTGCTTTGTTGAACTACGCATAATTACGCATAATGACTTTTCCAGCGCTAACGCATATCATTGCCTACTTTATGCACACAGTCATCTTGGTGATTTTATTACTCATGGACATATTCATACTTACAATACTAGAAACAAATCAAATCAATGTCCGGATTTCATCATACTAAATAAATGTAGGTACAGTGCAAATTACTATTCTCAGCACTTTTTTAATCTACTTCCCCTTAACCTCAGAAATTCCTCATTTCATATATTTAAAAGAAAAATAAAACAATATATCATTGAAAATCCTGTCTTCTCATTAGAAGATTTTTCTAAATTAGATTTTTTAAATATATGTATTAATAACGAAGACTAAGTCATGTTTTCATCTATAAAAACCACAAAACTGGTCTATATTTATAACATTTTTTTAATTTTTTTTCTAATTTGTATATCTAATTATGTAATTTGACTGACTGTTAACAACTATATGATGTATTGTAGTCAATAAACTTATTATTATTATTATTATTATTATTATTATTATTATTATTATTATTATTATTATTATTATTATGGGGTTTGTCAGGTCTTGACAAGCGTCCACTAATCTCAAACTTCAGCAACCTTTTGAGCCGCGTCATACTAGAGACTAGTGGAGCTAAATACACACGACTGCATCCCAAACCCTGGCGATATGCAGCCGCGGAAATTACGCCAGATCCAGTGCCCGCACAATGCGGAGCGACCCGAGCAGCACTGCTTTCTGCATCCTGCAGATCAAAGAGTTGGCAGAAGATCTACAGGCGGGAATGGACTCGATTTCCCTTCGATAGGAGGCTTTCATGCCACCCAAAACACCAACTATCAGGACTACAAGCTTAACTTTATACCCGGGATACAGCT
>OZ020625.1:21256277-21389791 GCA_963971575.1 Liopterus haemorrhoidalis
ATTCAAATCGATGTAGCTTACACAGATTTTTGTAAAGCATTCGAAAAGTTAAATCACAACATTCTTTTAGAAAAACTCGAGAAACTTGGTATTCACGGATCTTTACATCGATGGTTCAGTTCCTATATTAAGAATAGATCTGAATTAGTGGTTTATAATGGTTTTATATCAAGAGAAATATTTGTAACTTCCGGAGAGCCCCAGGGGTCCTACTTTGGACCTCTCTGGTTTATTTTATTTATTAATGATATCACTCAATGTTTCACAACTTCTAAATTTGTCTTATTCGCAGATGATATGCTAATTTTCCAACAAATAAAGTCCACTAAAGACAGTTTAGATGTGCAAGTTTATTTAAAAATAAAAATGTATATGTTTTTTTATTAAAATAAAGTTTAAAACATTATGTGCCTGACTAAAAGAATTATTTTATAAGAATAAATTATGTATATTTTACCTTTATTAATAACTAACTACCCCAAATAATTAAGTAGAGCCTAAAATTATTAAACTATTTATTATTAAATTATTTTAGTAAGTAAATTTAATAGAATTAAACTATTTTTTAAAGTATCAAAAAACTTTGTACCTCATCTACTAAAATGTATGAGAAACATGGAATGTACAAAAACACGGGTTCATAATATCTCAACAACCAGACGTGCTGGAAAAAAAAACTGATATTGAAATCAGCGCAACAAATTGATTTAGAAAAACATATTTTTATTTCTGATGCTTTCAAATATTTTTTTTTTTTGTTGACCGGTGTAATCAATGATAACAGCGTCTTTAGTTACAATCGTCATTTGTCTGTCTCGGTCAGTCGACTGTCTTAGTTGGCTCTGGTTGAAAAATGTATGCGGGAACATACGAGGGATGTTTCCAAAGTTCTGGGAATTTAGCTATAATTTTTATTATTTTGTTAATTTTCGTCAATATTACAATGTAGTTTTTCAACATAATCTCCATTTAACTGAATACATTTATCCCAACGATAAACAATTTTTTTTAAGCCGTCCTCAAAGAACTTTGAAATTGAGTTTCTGTTCTGGTCCCAACAGCCTTGGCACCCAACGCGGCGAAACCTTGTTAACGCCCAAAAATCATGCAAGATGTCATGAACTTGTCGTGTACCTATCCCTAGGCGCACACTAATTTGACGAATAGTCATTCGCTTGTCCTCTTTCAATAGGTCTTCGACGGCAGTAAGGTTTCTTTCATTTACGTGCTTGGGCGCCCACTGCGTGGATCGTCTTCTAGTGATGTTCTACCGGTTTTAAAACGATCTATCCACCGATAAACAGTACTTTTGGATTCTACAGACTCACCAAATACTCCTTGCAGACGCTGAATAATTTATGATGTTTCCACACCTTCTTTCCACAAAAAGAAAATTATTGCTCTTTGAAATTTTGTTGCGTCTTCTATGGTTACAAAAACAGTGCTATGAAAACGCGTCTATCAGTCGAGCACCTAAATCAGACTGAACAATATTGCACTAGATAGTTGCATAAACATGTCAAGACTTGTCTGGCACCAATGTTATTGGCCTATAAGTTCTGCGTAATTTAATTATAGCACAATTCTCAGAATTTAGGAAACATCCCTCGTATTAAAATCCCATATATATAATAAATCATTTAATGCATGGGAGTAGAAAAAAATATACTGAACTAAACTCCATTCACAATAAATGTGAGATGACGTCATACTTGGTTAATTTAAGTACCAACGTTATATGGTTTAATCAACATCAATCTATAACTCAGTTAGTACATTTATTTATTTCATGTTGGTAGTTTTTTACAGTGCTGTCGGTTTTAAATTGGATTGTTCAATCGTAATTTTGACGTCAGGTTGACGTTTAGGTACTTAAAATTAACAGTGAGGTTATATTTTATTCTTTTTAAATTTATTTGTAATTGAAATGTAAAAATGCCCAAAGCTCTTTGTAGCCGTGCTCAAAGGATGGTTTTGTCTCTTATTAATTATTTTGAAAGAGAGCGAGACAATGGTGGACCTTTAATGGATGTGAAATGTGTCAGAGATGTGAGTAAATATAAAATTTAGTTTATATCTATGGTCTTTTCACTTGAATATATTTCTACAAATAATTGTTAATTAACTTTTTAGAGAGTTGCAGCACAACAAGCGAGAGGTGAAACTGTCAGTAGCCCGAAAAAGAAACGAACACGTACTAAATCTGTTGCAGAATTAGACAATTTACAACAGTTGGGATACGTAATGTCATTTATGAGATGTACCGTAATAGTAAGGACACAACATCTCCACGTGAGGCCTCTTAATAAATTAATTTGATTTTAATAGAGCATGTTACTGTTGACACTATTAATATAAAATTACATGAAAGGGGTACCTTAGTAAACTACCATTTCTAACAGAGTGATTAAGACTAAAATTTAAGGGTTTTTTAAAACTCATAAAAGAGTAGTAAATATCAAATTTTAGCTTAATCGTAGCAGTAGTTTTCGAGATATTGGTCGAGTTAATTTTTAAAAACTGTAATGGTACCTTTGTAAACTATTTTTTCTAACAGAGCGTTTGAATCCAAAATTTAAGGGTTTTTTAAAACTCATAAAATAGTATTAGATATAAAATTTTAGCTTGATCGTAGCAATTGTTTTTGAGATATTGGTAGAGTAATTTTTAAAAATTGCAAAGGTACCTTAGTAACCTACCATTTCTAACAGAGCGTTTGAATCCAAAATTTAAGGGTTTTTTAAAACTCGTAAAAGAGTATTAGATATCAAATTTTAGCTTGATCGTAGCAATAGTTTTCGAGATATTGGTAGAGTTAATTTTTTAAAACTGCAATGGTACCTTAGTAACCTACAATTTCTAACAGAGCGTTTGAGTCCAAACTTTAAGGGTTTTTTAAAACTCATAAAAGAGTAATAGATATCAAATAAGATGGGTGATATTTCTATAACGTACTTTTATCTGTATATTGTGTTTGTATATTTTAAAAGGTTTTATAATTTGTAATGTAAGTGAACAAAAATAATATTTAATTTTGTATCTTGGTCGATAAATAAATACTATATATGATTAATAAAATATGTTCTATTTACATTTGTTACGTTCTTTTATTTTCTATTATTTTTACCTATAGGTCTGTTACGTAGAACGGTTTATTATCATCGAAAAGTAATTTTAGCATACTCATGAAATTTACACTTGCAGCTAGCGGCATTAAACTGTTTGACTGGAAATAATATTTGAATATTCATTATTCGAAACAAAATTGTATGTAACATCTGAAATTATAAAATTTCTATTCGAATAATAAAAAATTTAACTCTTTATCATTGCTTTCCAATATCATTTAGTGAGTTCAGAAAGCAAGCTCGGAGCGTTCGAGAAAAGGTCTAAACGCGTTTATTCGACCGGTCTGGAGTTAAACAGTGTGACTCGGAACAATCCGCGTTTGCTTCCCGAACCCGCTGTGTCAATGTGGCACCAGGCGAAAAATTAAAGTAAATTGTATAAAAAGTATTAAAAGAACACGACACATTTCTAAAAACAAATATTTCTGATGATTCTTATACACTGAAATTTATTTTATTTTTTTAAATACTACATTACACACTTAATATAATATAAACCATAAATTTCGCGACTAATCGGTTAGAAAGAACTGCTGTGCATCATAATTTACATTAATTCCTTTCCTCCATAGGAAATATAGGTTTTCAATATATTTTTAGAAGTTGTTCGATATAACCTAACTTTTTTTTGACATTTTACGAATTGGCAACAAGGTGAGTTTTTCAACTGTGACGTCATTTCAAAGTTACGGTAAATGTACTTTATAACTATAATATATAAGATAGCGGGTAGGCAGTGATGCCAAGTTGGTGCATTTTGCACTAGATCTGGTGTATTGAAAGCCTATCTAGTGACCAAAATTGCGTTCTAATGCGCTTGTGCAAATTCTGGTGTGTTTCTGTTTTATATCATCTGTTGATGATTTAAAACTGTGATTTAAAACTGCGAAAATGTGGTGAGCTGAGAGTCTGCAGTTCACCACATTTTCGGCGATATCTTATATTATAACTTGTGTGCTACGTAATTAATATTTTGTAAACCTCTTTATTTGAATAGTTTATTCATTTACTATTTATTAATTTATTTCTTATTTATTTATTTATATTTTAACTACTGACTATTTTAATTATTTTTTATTATTTGACATCATGACTTTTACTAATGTTTATTTTCTATATTTTTACTATCTCACAATGACCGTACATTGTAGATCAGCTCTGATGAAGAAATAAAATATTTCGAAACTGGTCAGCTAGATCTAGTTGTATCATTTATGTCCGTAACCCGTACAACCTTCTCCACACACATCATTGTTAGTATTGCCACACTCTAATGCTGAAGTAGAACGACTTTTTAGCCATTTGAACATACCAGGTCTACAAGTATGAAATGCGGATTTTTTTTTTAAATAAAACACATTAATCTCAAAAGAACAGTAAAAGTTTATTTATTCAAAGTATGCTCCATTAGAAGTTATAAATTTTTCCCATCTTTCAGGCAATTTGTGAATACCTCGCCAGTAGAACTCTTCCCCTTTCCCCGCAAACCATTCATCTAGCCATTCTTTCACATTTTCATATGAACAAAAGTGCTGCTCGGCAAGTGCGTGACCCATCGATGCGAACAAGTGGTAATCTGAAGGGGCCAAGTCTGGTGAGTAAGCGGCATGGGGTAGCACTTCCCACTTGAGTGCATCCAATGTATTGCAAACTACTTTTGCCTTATGTGATGAAGCGTTATCGTGAAGAAAGATTACCTTGTGCTTTCTTCTTTCGTATTCTGGTCGTTTTATGAGCAGCGAATGGTTCAATTCAATCAGTTGTTGTTGGTAGCGTTGGGTTTTAACTGTTTCACCAGGTTTTAACAATTCATAATAGACCACACCCTTTTGGTCCCACCAAGTACAGAGCATTGTTTTTTTGCCAAAGCGATTCGGTCTTGCAGTTGATGTGGATGGTGAGCCTGGGTTCACTCATGATTTTTTGCGTTTGGGATTTTCGAAATAAATCCATTTTTCATCGTCAGTAATGATACGATGCAAAAAAGACTTTCTTTTGTATCGTGCAAGCAAAATTTCACAAGTGTTTTTGCGTTTTTCCATCTGCCGCTCATTCAATGCATGTGGAACCCATCTGCCGACTTTCTAGATCTTATCCATCTCTCGTAGGCGATTGGAAACAGCTTGTTGACTAACGCCTAACTGCTCTGCTAGTTGTTTTTGTGATTGACTATCGTCTTCCTGTAGCAATGTTTCCAATTTTGTATCTTCATATTTTTTTGGAGGTTTCCCATGTTCTTTGTCTGTAAGATCAAAGTCACCACTTTTGAAACGCCGAAATCATCGTTCACACGTATCTTGCGATGGAGCATATTCACCATAAGCTTCTCGAAGCAGTCGGTATGATTCAGCAGCAGTTTTTTTCAAATGAAAACAAAACAGTAGTACTGTCCGCGAATGTTCTTTATTTGGCACAAAATTTTTCATTTTTAACACAGTAAAACAAAACTGTATGATCACTTTTCAAATTATAACCTATATGCATTTGACACTTAATGATAACTTAACAAAACGCCATATGTGTTGAAACTTTGAACTATACACTCTGTTTGCGCGGCAAGTTTGAAAAAAATCCGCATACTTGTAGACCTGGTAATTAAAAACAAATTAAGAAATAGGCTTCAGGTTGATACTATTAATGCAATATTGGCAATGCAGTAAAGCCTGGACTAAAAAGATACAACAAATTATGTTGCTTTAATTATGAACAGCGGTTTCTAAAATCAAAACAAACGAAACATACCAAAATGAAATAAATCAAGACGAGGAACAAGCATTTAATATCTATCTTTAATAAATTAAAATAAATAATAATTTTTTGGAGTTCCTATTTTGTTATTTAAGATAAGAAACATTTACTTTATCTTGTGATTAAAAATATGTTAACTAGGCAATTGGGAATCTGCAATGTGTAGTTTTTGTTTTGAATGTGATTAAGCTAATAGTTAATGTTTATTATATATTTATTATTTTTGTACTGAATATTAAAATATTAAAAGTTATAATTCAACAATAAAAAAATAAATAAATAAATTTATTATTATAACTAACAAACATCTTCATACAATAAAAAAGTAATTGTTCGATATTGTTTTTGAACTCCCCAAACTCGGACTACGCCCCAGTTTTGGTGCATTTCTGGTGGATTCTTACGCTCTTTTTAGTGCATTGAAAGGATCTATAGTTGGCAACCAGTGTTGCCAATTTAGCGGTTTTGCCGCCAGATCTGGCGGATTTCAAATTGTTTTAGCGGTTGAAAATTGCATTTAGCGACTAGCGGAAATTCTAGCTTAATAAATATTTTTTGACGGATAATCTGACGATTTGTGACAAACACATATAAAACAATATATGCAAAAATAAAATGTGTTCGGTATTTAATTATTGTTTTTTATTATCAAAAAAATTATTTTTACAATCGTATTTCGATTTTTGCGTCAGGCGTCAGGCCGTCGGGCAACGATAAGGGACTACCCCTAGATTCTATCAGACATGCAAGGAATTTTACCGCTGTTCGCCGTACACAATATTCTTCAAAAACAGCAATTTACTTAATAAAAGTTCAAGTTCAGGTTGCCATAAGAACCAATACACTGCAATTCGTAATTATATATTTTGAATTTACTTATCTTAACTAAAAAGATTCTAAAAAAAATATAAATTTTTTTTCTTTTATGAAATCAATTTTGTGTTGATTATAGTTTATTGATATAAAAAATAATTTAAAAAAATGAAATTTGGTCATTTGGCGCCCCTATGAATCCGGAGCCTGGTGCGACCGCCCTTGTTGCGGCACTGATCAAATAAGTCTACATTTAATTTCAAAAATAAAAAACAATAGTACTTATGTTTGTGATGAGGATGATGAATTGTTTGATAATTTAATTTAATGTATTATCTGCCTCATTTTGTAATACGTAACTAACAGGGAAAGTTCATTTTTTATGTTGTATATTGACAATATATTTATAATATTATCATAGTATTGGTTCATACGGATACGCCAAAGTCTGTTTACACCACAACAGTCACCAAAGTAACCAGATCTAGTTTCGTATTACAAATTGAGACGGATTATACCAAAATTTTGTAAATGCTTCACTACTTTTATTCATAAATTAGACTGATATAATTAATTTCTTAAGACCGTCTAACTAAATATTATAGGTTTTTTTTTTGGTTTCTGACACTGACACTGAAAACTTGTAAGCTATCTTAGCTATATATTTTTAATTATATTTTTACCTATAGTCTATTTCTTTGGTTTAAACGGAACTGGATTTTGAAATCTAGGAACATTTAACGATTTAATGGATACTTTAGACAGACCATTTTGTTTAACAAAAGCCCCTTTCAATCATTAAAAAGTGAGCTCGTGATAATTTAAGATAAGATAAATTTCGCTTAGTTCCACTTAAACTAAATTTGGGATAGACTAAATAAAAAATGTTTATAAAAGCCCGATTTACAATGTTAAAAACAATTAATCAAAATTTTCAATCAATCATTAAAAGTCACTAGATTTCAAATTCTAGTTCCGCACGGTCTTTAGTGATTAATTATAATGCATTTTTGTATTCAATAAAAATGTATTCAAAAAGAATTTGCTTTTTTATCTCCCTCTTTGACCCTAGAAAAATTTAAAATTATAGCGGATTTCTAGCGGAAACTCGCTCTTTAACCTAGAAATTTTTAGAAATCTAGCAGGTTTCTAGCGGATTACAGGTGGCCATCTAGCGGAATGGTACATCCAGTAGTTGGCAACACTGTTGGCAACACTGCGCGTAGGAGTTCAAAAATTCACGCAAGCCACTGACATGTAAATCCATTTTTCTTTTACTTATAATTAAAAATTAACTAACAGCCAAAATACATACCTAAATACTCCAGAAATTCGTTTACGTGTTTTGATTTGAAACAATTATTGCTTTCATTTATTAAAAGAGTTTTATACGAACACAGCTTGTGAGTTGTATTTAAACCCTCAAAATAATTGCTTAAATTTCTTATAGGCACACATGGAGTATCATTGAGCGGGGTCTGTCCTGGAGGCCCTGAGGCAGCTGGACCTTTGCTTTCATTTTTTGCTGGACATCGCATGTAGTACTGCTTACGATAACGTACGTTTGACTGAAAGGCATAGAATGATCTTGTCCATACGTTTATATAAAAATTATCTTCGTTTGCGCCTCCAGCCCCGCCCATACCAGCTGAAATTAAACATATGTATGTTAGGCCCGGTATTTCCACCTTACTGTTACCTATGGGTAGAGCCCTGCGCGGATAAGCTTTTCTGTATCCGCATCCGATCCGCATCCGCACATCCATGATCCGCATCCGATCCGCATCCGCAGCTTTTGTAAATAACAAATCCGCATCCGATCCGCATCCGCAAAAATATCCGCCCTATCCGCACTACAGGTTTTGCTGTCAGTTTGGAAAGAACTAACATATTTCGCCTGTTTAGGTAATCTCTGCTCTAAAACGCTACTGAAAATTTTTGGATTTACCAGCTTATTTATTACCAACCTAACCTAAGGGACCCCAAAAGTTTTAAGGCCTAGATGCGCTAATAACTTATTTAAATCTAGAGAGAGATAACAATTTTGGGGGGGCCTAAGCGTTCTTTTTCGTAGGGAGTAAGTGGCGTGCTGCTTTTTTTAATATTGATTTTTTTAAAAAAATCAGAAAAGTTACTTGATAGAAGGTGCTTCATATTTTTAGGATCAAGTAATTCTCTTACGCCATTTCGATCAGTTAGGCGTTGCAACTTTTTCAAATAGCAACATGTGTCATTTTTTAAATTTTTGGGATCTGCAAGACTTTTTACTTCGGGTAGTATAAAATATTGGCAGGTTACATAATAAAATTTTCGAGAAAAAATTATGTAGGTAAATTTTGGTATTTAAATAAAACTTACTAATCAGTTTTATGTAAAAAAAAAAACCTTTATCAGATTTAAAAGCCAGAATTAGAGCAGAAGTAGGAAGAATTACGTCGAAAGTGTAACAGGAAACTTTTGTCCAAAATATTATTTTCTATAATATATTCAATAATAAAAAGAAAGTTAAGTTGATTGTCTCAACTCAGTCTTGATCATGGACAATTGTCTTAATAAAAATAACATAAAGTGAGATTGAATGCTACAAAATATCATGTATATACAGACAACCGAAAATAACCGAGGACTGCGTAGTCAGAACACAATTGCTTGTTTCTCCGAAAGTGACCGAAGATTTAATGTTCACGCGGATATTGCGGATAAGCGGATATGACATTTAATCCGCATCCGATCCGCATCCGCATGGTTTAAATGATAATTTATCCGCATCCGCAGAAAAGTTGCGGATAACCGCGGATTATCCGCGGATACCCGCGGATTTGCAGGGCTCTACCTATGGGTGCATTCGAGCAGCGTTGCCAGGTTGGGCGATTTATCGCAAATTGGGCGACCGAAAAAGGCAAATTGCGCTTCGTTTTCGACAAATTGCGACAGCGCCGAATTGGGCGTCTACGTTTTCAAAAGGAAGCTTTTTTGGGCGTTTTGTGTTTCGTAATCTTATAATTCTTATAATCCTACTAGTCCGAGAGCTAGCAACGTTTTCGAGAAAGAATTTTAGGTCGGCTGGTTTTTCGATATTTCCCTTTCTTATTGAAGTTAGGTAGAGATGCGGTACGTCTGGCACCTGAGAGCGGTTGCGTTTACCTGTGCGCATCTCGCCTGTACAGGTAAAAAGTGGATCTTTTGAAATCATTTTAAGACATTTTATTTATTTTATATAATTTTCTATGTCTTTTTAGCATTATAAATTTATAGTTGCCAGACAGTTTCGTTGTTGCTAACATTGCGCCAGATCTAATTTAAGTATTTAAAAAATAATATTTTTCAAACCATTTTAGTATAGCTGTAATTTTAATAGGATATAGTTCTGTAATCAAAGAATACAATATTCATTTGTCAGACGGAAATTCCGTTGTTTAACTAGGAACCAGACCAATTTAAGTCCCGGGGATAATAGGTAAGTTAGAAGAGTGTGGCAGCTTATTTGTTGGTTGCGTGAGAGAGATAGCTGCAACAGAGGGCGTTAGAGAGAGACAGGTTATATAGGTTAGAATTTCATAAAAAAATAGAGCAAAATAATAATTAAAGTAAAATGAAATGAGAACAACTGATAAAAAATATTATTAGCAAAATAAAACAAATCATTTATTTTAAATATGTAGGAAATTAAACATAAAATGTAATTCAGTATTTTTATTGAATAATTCTGTCACAATGCAATGACCTGAGAATCTGATAAAAAAAATTTTAAAAAAATTAAAAATAAAAAATTTAAAAAAAATTAAATTAAATTATTATTATTTTTTAAATTTTATTATTTTACCACTTTTGTTTGAACAAAAAACACATTTTTCTTTTTCCTCACTCATCACGATAAAATTCTGCTTCTATTTTATTTTATAAAAACAAGCAAACATAAACACTCATGTGGACGACGCCAACTTAAAAAATAGCAGCTGTGATTGTTTTACTGTTATCTCTTCTAACTCACCTATTCTCCCCAGGACTTAAATTGGTCTGGTTCCTAGTTAAACAACGGAATTTCCGTCTGGCAAATTAATATTGTATTCTTTGATTACAGAACTATATCCTATTAAAATTACAGCTATACTAAAATGGTTTGAAAAATATTATTTTTTAAATACTTAAATTAGATCTGGCGCAATGTTAGCAACAACGAAACTGTCTGGCAACTATAAATTTATAATGCTAAAAAGACATAGAAAATTATATAAAATAAATAAAATGTCTTAAAATGATTTCAAAATATCCACTTTTTACCTGTACAGGCGAGATGCGCACAGGTAAACGCAACCGCTCCCAGGTGCCAGACGTACCGCATCCCTACCTAACTTCAATACGAAAGGGAAATATCGAAAAACCAGCCGACCTAAAATAAACTTTTTTGTGACGTTGCTAGCTCTTAGACTATACACGTCATACATTTTCACAATAAAAGACGCTTATTGTATATCGGTTTAATATTAATTTATAACTTATATATTCTAATTAGAATTATTTTTTTGTGTTTTATAGATTTAGTATATTTAATTTTATTACACGTTTCTAAGAGGGAAACTTTATTTATTTGTTGTGTATTTGTGTGATATAGGTTGTTCTAAATTTTTATGCCCAATTACAGTACCGTCGATTTAAATTTCGACATAAATTTTACTAATTCTTGGGCTCCAAAACTTCGTCCCTCCCCCGCGAAAATTTTGTCATAAATTTATTCTGACAACAAATTATGAAATAACCCTAGCAACCTGGGTCTTTGAATGAACACTATACATGTAGTTTGCGTATAAACTTTTGGAACAGCCGTTTCTTAGAACGACTGGACTCTACGACCTAAAAAGTACGTATGTATCATATTTTATTCAATAAATATTTATTTATATAAAGTTTGTTTCAACACAATTCAGAATCGGAACAGAACGTTCCGCGCTTGCGTACTTACAAAATAGCGCTTCAATAGATTCCAATGTTTTTTTTGTAAGTACGCAAGCGCGGAACGTTTCGTTCCGTTTCTGTTTTGAAAGAAACCTATAAAAACATTACTCATAAAGATGTCTTCAATAATTATTAATATTAACACCTATTTGTAATTTGTAATTTTAATGTGTAATTTTAATAAGAAATTGCATGTCTTAATTTTTTATGAAGATATTATTTTTTGATTGTGACGTGCAGAGCCGGCGCAAGGGTCTGTGGCGCCCGTAGGCAAGATTTAATTGAGCGACCCTAGCCAGGGCGTAACTGGCTTTGTTCGAGCATGTCAAATGAAGACCTAAAAAAAAGGGTCTTCTCTTCTAAATTTCAAATGAAAACTTAAAAAAAAGGTCCTCACTTCTACATTTGAAGTGAAGAGCTAAGAAAAAAAAAAAGGTCCTCACTTCTAAATTTCAAGTGAAAACCTAAAAAGAAAGGTTCTCTCTCCTAAAATTACATTTCACTAAATTACTTTTACATTCATTTGGCATTTGGCGCCCTTTTGAGTCTCACGTCAACGCCTCCCTCGCAGCGGCGCCCGCATGCCCGCTTCCGCCAGCCCTGATGACGTGACTTTATTTCGGCGCTTTGGGCGACATCTACTAACAAATTTGGCGACTATAGAACAGCTTAACCTGGCAACCCTGCATTCGAGTTGTACAGAGTAGAGCGAGCGCTGAGCGAACAGTTGATGTTGACGTCATGAATAGAGCACTAACGGAGCGAGCGTTCTTGTGACGTAATGTTTATAAAATCTAACCCTACAATTTTAGGCGGCGTTTTTACTGTCAGATTAGTTCACGTCAGTCATGAATCAAAATTATATACCTCGGTTTTTCCTTCATTTTTAGGGTTTTGTAGGTATGACCAAAAAACCCTTATACCGTCATTTTGTCGTCTGTCTGTCTGTCTGTCTGTCTGTCTGTCTGTCTGTCTGTCTGTCTGTCTGTTCGGTAAAAATTGTAGCCAAACGGCTAAACCTAGAGAGTTGAAATTTGGCATGCTTATACAACTCTTTGACCCACACATAGGAAAAATACTAAAACATCTAAAAAACATATCCCCCTAAAAATATAAACAAAAATGTGCTCATCAAAAAAAAATATATTTTTTTTAAATTCTGAGTAGGGTATCAAATGAAAGCCCTTAGTACGTGGATTAACGATCAAAATTTTATTTTTGCAAAATAAATTATTTTGATGCGATTTTTGCCAAAATTGTGCAAAAAAATTTTTGTCCCACACCCTGTAGCCTAGATGGTTTAAACTAAAAATCTGAAAAAATTCTAAGTAATGTACATTGGTGTGAACCGGAATAGTACAACAGGAATTTTTGATCAGATTATGTTTTTAGAAAATAACGCATTTTTTGTGTTTTTAACTAAAATATGTTAAATATATAATTCGCTATGTAACACTTCAGATAAGAAACTCTGGTAGCTCAGATGGTTTCGTAACGCACTTTGTAAATTGCAGTGCGAACGTTGCAGAGTTCGAATCCTGTTAGTTTTATTGTTTTTTTTTTTGCATTTCTATTTTGTTTAAATTATTTTGTCAAAATTCGTTATATTTTGGTAAATGTTGCATTTATTTTTTAAAAGCGTAAATTTAATAACCAGTGGGAAGTGTTGAAATTATAATTTAATTCTGTGACGAAATCAGAGGGAGGGACTTATGATATAAGCAACCAATGGAAGCCATAGGCGCAATTTTAAAAATCTTACTGAACCTTGCTGTATAAATAAAATACTGTACATATTTAGAAACTTAAATAATGGTATTAGGCATTCGAATTAAAATTCATAAAAAAATATTTTGACATAAAATTTGTTTTGGCATCCCAAATAATCATCATTCAGTTACTAAATACCTGCAAAACCCAGAAATGTGTGAAGATTCACACTTCACATAAATTTTTTTCAATGATGAAGAAATCAAATTAAAAATCAACTAATAATTAATGAATTAATTTAATGAATTTTTTCCATTTTAATTTTATGCACGGTGTATTTTAATATTTTTTTTGCTGTTTACAGAACGTCACAAATACATAAAATGGCCGTACTCTGTAGCCATAGACAAATAACCATATTATTTGTCTATTGTTATTTGTCTAAGGCTATTATTTTTATTTTATTTATAATTTAATTTTAAACTTTCATTTATTTCCCGCCGTTCCCCCACTTTTTTACGTCATACTCCATATGCTAGGTGTTAAAACCCCGAACAAATAGAGCGCACTCTAAATGCTCGCTCGATCGCAAAACGAATGCAATTGAGTGTACTCCGAGCGTCAAATCGAACACGTTTGAGTGTACAGAGCGTGCTCGGAACGCTCAGAGCGTGAAATCGAATGTACCCTATAAGAATAACTATCAATGGGATAATATTATCCATTTGATAGTCGCTAGGATAAATTGCTTTTTGTATTTCCAACTCAAGTTATTAGTACAGGAAATGAAGCATTTTGGCTCGCAATTTTTTCGTCCAGCATGGAATTACGTGAGTTTTTCACAGATGGTAGGGAATAGCCCAAGGATCATTTTCTACATCATGCCGGTGTACGCTAAAACCTTGGGAGTGGTTGCCACCCCATCTCAGGGGTGGAAATTTTTTACTACATTTTAACTATAGGAATCGATGGGAAAAGTAATTGTAAGAAAAAAATGTTGTTTACGTTTTCTTCGTAAAACTAATATTTTTTGAGTTATTCGTGGTTGAAAGTAACAGTTTTTCGACGAAAAAATCGATGTTTTTAAAAAGTTTTTTGCGAATAACTCGAAAAATATGCATTTTATCAAAAAAACTGTAGAGAGCAAAATTGTAAATTTTAAAAAAATAAACAAAACTATTTTTTTATTATTTTTTTACGACCAATACGAACCGAGATACGGCATGTTAATGGTTAACTTTTTTTCGCCAAATGCATAATTTGAAAGATTCAAAGTCAAATAACAGGAAAAATTTGCATTTTTCGAGGAAAACTCATTGAATCTTTTTTAAAGTAGTTGATTAGACCTTACAAACAAAAACAAAAAAAGTCTCTAGCATAAAAATTAAGCGACTTATGATCAAAATAAGGTGGGTACCTACTTTTTTCTACGAAAAAATCAGTGAAAACAACCCCCTATTTACCCCTCTAATTAAAATTGATTCTCACCCTTCTGTGGTTCTTTTCATATATGTATTTTCAGTACACCCAAGAAGTTTGACCAATTTAAAATGCATAATTTTAGAAAAATTGGAGTTTAAAGAAAAAACGATTTTTTGCGATTTCGTGTTTTTCACCCTTTTCTTCACAATATCTCCTGGAGATAAATTACTGGAGATACGAAAAAAATGATAGAGCACTAAATTGTAGATTTTTTAATGACTTAAATTTTCCTGTGCATATATTTTCTGTACAGTGAATATTTGGCGAGATATAGCCGTTTAAAACCTCTATTTACAAGCGAACACCACCTTATTCGAGCCCTTCAAACTCACCCCATTTAAAAACTAAGGGATCTTAAGGAATTTAATTTACATAGTCTTATAGCTCTTAAAAAGCCCTACAAAATCGTTTTTGAAAAAACTTTCTATCACTAAAAATGAAGGAGCTATGTTTAAAAAACCAATAAATTTTTTTTCGAAACATTCGAATAGCACGGTTCGGAGCGTAGTTTTCACTTCTAAAAATAAACAGTGCCCATGAGCATGATATAAAATTTAAAGTAGAGGGTGAGATGAGCCTAATCCCAAATTTTTATGCAAATCGATGAAAGACAAAATCATTTTTTTAGGATAATTTTTTTTTTATATCAAGCTCTAACAAGGGTGGTTTTTTAAGGGTTGAAACATTAGAAATTGTATTCCAAAGCATGAAACAATCATTATTCAACTAATCCAAACCAAATTTTACCCATCTTAAGGTTTACAACGTTATTTTATAATTTTTGACAATTAGGGGTAGTTTTCACCCTTAAAAAATAAACAGTGCCCATAAGCATGATATAAAATTTGAAGTAGAGGGTGAGACGAACCTAATTTCAAATTTTGGTGCAAATCGATGCAAGATAAATTCATTTTTTAAGATAAATACTTTTTTTTACATTAAGCTCCAACAAGGGTTGATTTTTAAGGGTTGAAACATAATGAAATTGTATTCTAAAGAATAAAACGATCCATATTTAGCTAATCCAAACCAAATTTTACCCATATTAAGGTTTAAAATGTTATTTTATAATTTTTTACAATTACGGGTAGTTTTCACCCTTAAAAAACAAAAAGCATACAACGGCATAATGTAGAAAATGAACTAGAGGGTGAAATGAGCCTAATTCCAAATTTTTATCCAAATCGATGCTGGACGAAAAAATTGCGAGGTTTTGTCATTTTTTGAGCTTCATTTCCTGTACTATATCCCGTAGATAGCTATTCTGATTGATAATAATATTTTCGAATGTTTTTTTTATGTTGGTATTAGTAGCGCTATCTTAAACAAAGAGAGATAGATACAACTGTCAAAATAAATGACAACTGACAAAATTTTGTACAGAAAAATGTGCGATAAACGCTCAAGAAGCGCAAATTTCAATATTTCCGAAACAAGGCAACTTGTAAATCTTGTGTTAAAATGTAAAAATGTTATAGAAAATAAAGCTACTGACGCTGTAAATCTAAAAGATAAACAAGGGGCCTGGGATAAAAAATTGTATTATGTTCAATTCATCCTGCATACAGAATAGAAATGCAAAAACACTGAAAATTAAATACGACCGTTTATTTCTCATCCCAATGGTTCATATGATTTGGTCTAACACGAATTATATATGGACGTTCTAAATACTCTACATTTTCTTCATCATCGTCTGCTTGCAAATCTTCTAAATCAGCATCCATGATTTCTTTCTTTAAAAATAAATGTAAAATATCGAAAAATAATCGACAATATTTTTTTATTTCAGTATAAATTAAAGTAGATTATTAAATTATTTTGAATTTATTTTGATATAGGTAATTACACAATAAAATAGTACACATAATGGAAACAGGTGTATGTAATATGTATATAAAGTGTAGGTATGTCTAATATGTACATAGTACCTGTTATAATATATATTTTACGTATATTATCTGTCTCATTTTGTAATACGGAACTAACAGGAAAAGTTCATTTTTAGGGTTTTGTAGGTATGACCAAAAAACCCTTATACCGTCATTTATGTCGTCTGTCTGTCTGTCTGTCTGTCTGTCTGTCTGTCTGTCTGTCTGTCTGTCTGTCTGTCTGTCTGTCTGTCTGTCTGTCTGTCTGTCTGTCTGTCTGTCAGTCTGTCTGTCTGTCTGTCTGTCTGTTCGGTAAAAATTGTAGCCAAACGGCTAAACCTAGAGAGTTGAAATTTAGCATGCTTATACAACTCTTTGACCCGCACATAGGAAAAATACTAAAACATCTAAAAAACATATCCCTCTAAAAATATAAACAAATATGTGCTCATCGAAAAAAAAATATTTTTTTTAAATTCTGAGTAGGGTATCGAATGAAAGCCCTTAGTACGTGGATTAACGATCAAAATTTAATTTTTGCAAAATAAATTATTTTGATGCGATTTTTGCCAAAATTGTGCAAAAAAATTTTTGTCCCACACCCTGTAGCCCAGATAGTTTAACCTAAAAATCTGAAAAAATTCTAAAAAGTAATGTACATTGGTGTGAACCGGAATAGTACAACAGGAATTTTTGATCAGATTATGTTTTCGGAAAATAACGCAATTTTTGTGTTTTTAACTAAAATATGTTAACTATTTAATACGTTGTGTAACATACCAGATCAGTGGCTCTCGTGGCGTGGTTGGATTTGTCGTACGCTTAATAATATAACTTAACTTGCAAACTAGGGTTCGAATCCTGTTGATTTTAGTTTTGTTTTTTTTTTGCATTTTTATTTTGTTTAAATTATTTTGTTAAAATTCTAGTTATATTTGGTAAATGTTGCATTTAATTTTTAAAAGCGTAAATTTAATAACCAGTGGAAAGTATTGAAATTATAATTTAATTCTATGTTTGACGAAATCAAAGGGCGGGACTTATGATGTAAGCAACCAATGGAAGCCATAGGTGCAATTTTCAAAATCTTAATGAACTTTGCTATATAAAAAAAATACTGCACATATTTAGAAACCTAAATAATGGTATTAGGCATTCGAATTAAAATTCATAAAAAAATATTTTGACATATAATTTGTTTTGGCATCCCAAATAATCATCGTTCAGTTACTAAATACCTGCAAAACCCAGAAATGTGTGAAAAATCACACTTCACATCAATTTTTTATGTTGTATATTGACAATACATTTATAATATTATCATAGTACTGGTTCACACGGATACGGCAAAGTCTGTTTACACCACAACAGTCACCAAAGTAACTAGATCTAGTTTCGTATTACAAATTGAGACAGATTATATATGCTTATATTATGTACATATATTTATCAATAAAATGATTTTGACACCTATCTGTAGATAACTTAGTTACTCTATAGATAAATAATTGGAAATACGCAAAAAATCGTTTATTCCCTTGATAACAACTTATCCCATAAATAGTCAATTTTATCTATGGTTCGAAATACTGGGCCTTAATAATAATAATAATAATAATAATACTTTTATTCCAATCGATCTGTACTAGGAATGACGACGGGTACCCGGGTACCCGCTACCCGACCCGTTAATATTGTACCCAGTTCCGAGTTTGAATACCCGCTACCCGTTATCTACCCATTACCCGTTAACTAACGGGTAATTAACGGGTATTGAGTATTTAGCGGCGAGCGGGTAATTAACTGGTATCAGATTACTAACGGGGAGCGGATAATTAGCGGGTGACGGGTAATTAACGGGTACCGAATAATTAACAGGCAATTGCGTGAGGTATTTTGGGAATTTATTTATCAGTGACTATTTTGTTCACGGTTACAGTAGTAGGAATTAAGTATGCGTATTCAGTAATGCAGTTATTTTTAGGGTTTTGTAGGTATATAATAAGTAAAGGCGGCATGCTGAGTGTGTAGGACAAATTTTACTTTGTAGTAATCACGTCAAAATGAACGATATTTTTAAAATAATTTATCGTCTGTTAATCATATAATAAGACTGGTTATTAAATTTACGCTCTTAAAAATTAAATGCAACATTTGTCAAAATATAACTAGAATTTTGACAAAATAATTTCAACATAATAAAAATGCAAAAAAAAACAGAAAAAATAAAATTCACTCCGTACTCGAACTCGAAACCCTTCGTTTCCAGCGAGTTTTAGCTTACGACACCAGTTCTATAACCGTTACGCTATCGCACGCCTTGTATGTGAGTGTCTTACATTGGTATAAGTTTTGTACTTTGTGAACCAAAAACCACAAAAAATGCGATATTTTCCGAAAACATAATCTGATCAAAAATTCCTGTTGTACTTTTTCGGTTCACACCAATATACATTACTTAGAATTTTTTTAGATTTATAGTTAAAACCATCTGGGCTACATAGTGTGGGACAAAAATTTTTTTGCACAATTTTGGCAAAAATCGCATCAATATAATTTATTTTGCAAAAATAATATTTTGATCGTTAATCCACGTACTAAGGGCTTTCAATTGATACCCTACTCAGAATTTAAAAAAAATATATTATTTTTCGTTGAGCACATATTTGTTTATATTTTTAGGGGGATATGTTTTTTAGATGTTTTAGTATTTTTCCTATGTGCGGGTCAAAAAGTTGTACAATCATGCCAAATTTCAACTCTCTAGGTTTAGCTGTTTGGCTACAATTTTTACCGAACAGACAGACAGACAGACAGACAGACAGACAGACAGACAGAGACGACAAAATGACGGTATAAGGGTTTTTTGGTCATACTTACAAAACCCTAAAAATGGGACAGTGTTATTGATGTTAATATTGTTACTGAGAAATTCAATAGGGCATAGATCATTTGGAGAATTATCATATGTAGAGAAACAACAACATTGCAAAAGAAGTTATTTATTTCATCTGCTGACTTGGAGCAAAGTAAGGATGGTTTGGCTCTTCTATTATTGTTTATTATTTTCCAAGTGGCTTGTGATATATTATTTGAATATGTTATGAATCTATTATTTGCATCCATTTTTGAGATTTTTATGGCATTTCTATAAAGCGTTCTGTATGAATTTCTTAAATCTTTACTAGGCTGGCTATGCAGTATTAAAAGACAATTAGATATTTTTATCCCGGGTTTATTTATTATAAGAAGAATTTTATGAAGCATGGAAACACGGCTATATTGTGAAAATTAACTGAAACTGCCTGGTAAAGCAAAATTTAAAAAATTCAAAAATTAAAAACTTTATATATTTCACTTACGTAATCCATTTTCACCTTTTTCTCCGTCGTCTGTAAAAGTTTTTACGGCTTTATTTTCAGGCTGTATAATTATTATTCCACCAATTCCTCCAGGGGCCCCTTCACCATATCGCCCACCTTCGAACCCTGGTTCAGCCTTCGCTCCGAAAACCATTAATGCTTTGTCAGTAATTTTGTACCTAGACAAATTAAAAAATTTATAATTATAGTTTTATTACTTTATAGTCTAAGAGCTACCAACGTCACAAAAAAGTTTATTTTAGGTCGGCTGGTTTTTCGATATTTCCCTTTCTTATTGAAGTTAGGTAGGGATGCGGTACGTCTGGCACCTGGGAGCGGTTGCGTTTACCTGTGCGCATGTCGCCTGTACAGGTAAAAAGTGGATAATTTGAAATCATTTTAAGACATTTTTTATTTTTTATATAATTTTCTATGTCTTTTTAGCATTATAAATTTATAGTTGTCAGACAGTTTCGTTGTTGCTAACATTGCGCCAGATCTAATTTAAGTACTTAAAAAATAATAATTTTCACACCATTTTAGTATAGCTGTAATTTTAATATGATATAGTTCTGTAATCGAAGAATACAATATTAAATTGCCAGACGGAAATTCTGTTGTTTAACTAGGAACCAGACCAATTTAAGTCCCGGGGAGAATAGGTGATTTAGAAGAGATAACAGTAAAACAATCACAGCTGCTATTTTTTAAGTTGGCATCGACCACATGAGTGTTTATGTTTGCTTGTTTTTATAAAATAAAATAAAGCAGAATTTTATCGTGATGAGTGAGGAAAAAGAAAAATGTGTTTTTTGTTCAGACAAAAGTGGTAAAATAATAAAATTTAAAAAATAATAATATTATTATTAATTAATATAATTTAATTGTTTTTTATTTATTTTTTTTAATTTTTTTTTATAGATACTCAGGTCCTAGAAAATGACGATACATCTGAATATAATAATAATGATATAAGGGGTGATAACGATGATAGCAGTGACGATGATACTGACGATGTAGCATTTTATTGTGACAGAATTATTCAATAAAAATACTGAATTACATTTTATGTTTCATTTCCTACATATTTAAAATAAATGATTTGTTTTATTTTGATAATAATATTTTTTATCAGTTGTTCTCATCTCATTTTACTTTAATTATTATTCTGCTCTATTTTTTTATGAAATTCTAACCTATATAAACTGTCTCTCTCTAACGCCCTCTGTTGCAGCTATCTCTCTCACGCAACCAACGAATAAGCTGCCACACTCTTCTGACTTGTAAAATAGAGCAGAATAATAATTAAAGTAAAATGAGATGAGAACAACTGATAAAAAATATTATTAGCAAAATAAAACAAATCATTTATTTTAAATATGTAGGAAATGAAACATAAAATGTAATTCAGTATTTTTATTGAATAATTCTGTCACAATAAAATGCTACATCGTCACTATCATCGTCACTGCTATCATCGTTATCACCCCTTATATCATTATTATTATATTCAGATGTATCGTCATTTTCTAGGACCTGAGTATCTATAAAAAAAAATTTAAAAAAATAAATAAAAAAAAATTAAATTATATTAATTAATAATAATATTATTATTTTTTAAATTTTATTATTTTACCACTTTTGTCTGAACAAAAAACACATTTTTCTTTTTCCTCACTCATCACGATAAAATTCTGCTTTATTTTATTTTATAAAAACAAGCAAACATAAACACTCATGTGGTCGATGCCAACTTAAAAAATAGCAGCTGTGATTGTTTTACTGTTATCTCTTCTAAATCACCTATTCTCCCCGGGACTTAAATTGGTCTGGTTCCTAGTTAAACAACGGACTTTCCGTCTGGCAATTTAATATTGTATTCTTCGATTACAGAACTATATCATATTAAAATTACAGCTATACTAAAATGGTTTGAAAATTATTATTTTTTAATTACTTAAATTAGATCTGGCGCAATGTTAGCAACAACGAAACTGTCTGGCAACTATAAATTTATAATGCTAAAAAGACATAGAAAATTATATAAAAAATAAAAAATGTCTTAAAATGATTTCAAATTATCCACTTTTTACCTGTACAGGCGACATGCGCACAGGTAAACGCAACCGCTCCCAGGTGCCAGACGTACCGCATCCCTACCTAACTTCAATAAGAAAGGGAAATATCGAAAAACCAGCCGACCTAATTCTTTCTCGAAAACGTTGCTAGCTCTCGGACTATTATTGAAAAAAAAATCTTTGAATTACAATTTTCGGGATAATATTTAGCGATTGAGGAAATGAAAGTAGAAAAAATTGACGTGAAGTGTAAATTTTTACACATTTCAGGGTTTTGAAGTTATTTAACCCTTTGAGTGTGTTGCGCCCCGCGCAATTATTTTGAATAATGCCGGGTTTACATTGGTAGAGTAAAAGAGCTAGTAACTAGCGCAAGTAACTAGCAACTAGTTACTATCCCTGTGTAAAAAGTTGACATTGTGACTAGTAGAGTACTAGCTGCCAGTAGTTGAGCTAGGATAGCAGCTAGCTCGTCGACGTATTTAATAGCTACTGTATTTTCCCCCACTACGCAAAATTGATTCATTTCAAATTGGCGGCAAGCGGTAACCTGTCATAACAAATAGAAAAAAACCCATATTAGGTAAGTTACAATTTATTTACATAAATTGCGTAACATTGATTTATTAATTGATGATTTTTTAAATCATCTGTGAAATAACTGCCTTTGATACACGAAAAAGATGTTGTAGACCAGTGTTTCTCGACCAAAAACGCACCGTGGACCAGATTAATATATACTTTTCTAACGCGGACTACTAATAATAATTGTTGGTTTATTTTTGCATGAAAACAAATATATTTAATGTGCTAATAAACACATTTATTTTATTTGTAGAAAATCACAGAAAGTTTACAGAAAATAAACAAAATATAAACTATTTACATATAAAATGTGCAAAATAAATTAAAAATAAAACTGCAAAAAACACATATAAAAACTTTCGCGGAACACTAAAATTTTTCTGGGGACCACTGGTGGTCCGCGGACCACCTGTTGAGAAACACTGTTGTAGACTACAATAACTATTTCCTGTGGCTAGGAAATAAAGCGTTAGTTCCAATTTTATTTTTGCTGGAATCGCATCCCTTATTAGTGTATCAGTTCGTTGTATTAATGGACTAACTAAATTTAATAGCCTATTAAAATCATCTGGTGTCATTCTTAAACACAGTCTGTACTCTTTTTGATCTTCCACGGGTAGTTCTTCTACCAATCCATTTTTTAACCCATTTTTGTTTAGGCTTATATTCTGTACCGAATACTTCAATAAGACAATCAATTATTTCCTCCACAAGAAATGATGTAATTCAAAATACCACTTCTTTAATGGCATCACGCCGGCGACGATGTATATCCACATTCATAAACTATTTTTTGCAAAAAGATAATTTCACTACAAAATCACAGTGAAGATGTCAAATGTGTTTTGACACTTACTATGCAGAAAATAAGATATGTATGTCAATTGCGTATGAACACCTACTATCCTGAAAATAAGATAGTAGAGTAAAGCGCGTAGTACTTGCGCTAGTTACTAGCTCTTTTATTCTACCAATGTAAACCTGGCATAAGTTATGGTTAGGGAGTTTTGTTTCTCCCCAACTGAAGGACATGCAGTTCGGCGAATGCGACTGAACGGAAGTCGAGTCGATGAAAACATCGACCAAAAACATCGATGTATCTCTCGATTTCCTCGATTTTTTTTTTATATTGTTATGTATTAATTATCCTTACTTACTATATAATTTAAAACTATATTACTAATAATAATAATAATAATACTGTTTATTGACTCAATTCAGTTTTACAGTTTTAAGTTAGTCATATACATTGATTATAAACATGTTACATAAAAAGTTATATATTAGTTATATAAATAATAAATTCAAGTTAAAGTAACATACCTATTTGAAGTTTAAAAATTCCTCACTATATCCTCACCAAACAAAAAATAAAATCACTACTTACATGTAAAATTGCTTTGTAAAATGTATTTAAAGCTAATAAAATAGATTTTGTTGTACAAGGTGTCTCAAAAGAAATTTTATATTTAGTGGATCGATTAAAAAAAAGTAAGCCGTATATAGAAAAAATGTTTATTAATTATTAAAATACACTTTTTGGGGATTTATTTCTTAAAAATAATATCGTCTAAATGTAGACCCTCGCGTTCTCGGCACTCATTTAATCGAACAGTAAAATTACTTATGACGTCTCGGCAGGTGGACTCAGGGATGGCTGCCATTTCGTGACGGATATTTTCTTTCAAATGCGCCAGTGAAGTCGGTTTATTGGCGTAAACTTTAGATTTAAGATAACCCCATAGGAAAATGTCCATAGGGGTTAAATCTGGACTGCGTGGAGGTCAATTTATGTCACCTCTCCGGGAGATCAATTTGCCTGAGAAAATTTCACGAACACGTGGCAGAGACATATTGGACGTGTGTGAAGTTGCTCCGTCCTGTTGGAACCATGTTCTTTGGTTATAGCCAGGAAAGTTTTGCAGTTCAGGTGTACCAAGAAGTTGTCTAACATCTCCACATAACGCTCTGAATTCACTGTAACTGCACGCCCCCTTTCGTCTTCAAAAAAGTAAGGGCCGATAATTCCTCGCGCCGACATCGCAGCCCATACGGTCACTTTAGGCGAATGTAGGGGTTTCTGATGTTTGCGTTTCGGATTCGTTGCACTCCAGTAGCGGCATTTCTGCTTATTTACGTGGCCATTAAGATGAAAATGAGCTTCATCCGAAAACAAAATGTTGGTAAACGTTGACAATCGCTCAATCACCTGATTTACGAAATTAAGCCTCTGACTGGCATCTTGGGGCTTTAATTCTTGCACCAATTGAATTTTGTAGGGGTGCAGCTTTAGGTCTTTGTGCATAATGCGATGTAATGATGATCTATGCACATTTAAAGCACTTGCGCGCTTCAGAATTGAAAGGTTCGGGTCGTCACGGACAGACTGATTAACATTTTCCATGTTTTCTACAGTTCTTGATGACCTAGGTCGCCCGGATTTTGATTTATCCAGCGTTGTACCAGTGTCTTCAAACTTTTTAACCCAATGTCGAATGAGAGGAATGCTTGGCGCATCATTTAAGTGGCGAAAACCTCGAATACTGCAGAATTTTCTACGCGCTACAGTCGCCGAATCACTGTTTTTGTAAAACTCTCGCACGATTAACGCGCGGTCTGCTCCCGATTAACGCTCCATAGCGACTAAATTCCCAAGAGCCAGGCTACCGATTGACATAACCCCCGCGCCCCTCGGATACGTTGCGTTCACGCAGTAAGCTAAATAAATATAAAATTTCTTTTGAGACAGCTTGTATATGATGCAGAAAGACTAAACTTATATTGTGTATGAAACTAGTAGTAGAATTACATCTAATATTTTTCGGGTAAGCCATTTAAAAATAATAATTTTGATAAAAGGTTTCCCGCCAATCTATTGCATTTTTGATGAATTGTAGCCTCAGCTTTTGAAAACAGCCGTTCCGCTGGAACGGAGGTGGCTACTGAGCTCAAGTATTACTAAGTCAATATATACCAGGTCTACAAGTATGAAATGCGGATTTTTTTCAAACTTGCCGCGCAAACAGTGTGTATAGTTCAAAGTTTCAACACATATGGCGTTTTGTTAAGTTATCATTAAGTGTCAAATGCGTATAGGTTATAATTTGAAAAGTGATCATATAGTTTTGTTTTACGTGTTAAAAATGTTGTGCCAAATAAAGAGCATTCGCGGACAGTACTAATGTTTTGTTTTCATTTGAAAAAAACTGCTGCTGAATCATACCGACTGCTTCGAGAAGCTTATGGTGAATATGCTCCATCGCAAGATACGTGTGATACGATGGTCTCGGCGTTTCAAAAGTGGTGACTTTGATCTTACAGACAAAGAACATGGAAAACCTCCAAAAAAATATGAAGATACAAAATTGGAAAAATTGCTACAGGAAGACGATAGTCAATCACAAAATGAGAGGCAGATGGAAAAACGCAAAAACACTGAAATTTTGCTTGCACGATACAAAATAAAGTCTTTTTTGCATCGTATCATTACTGGCGATGAAAAATGGATTTATTTTGATAATCCCAAACGAAAAAAATCATGGGTGAACCCAGGCTCACCATCCACATCAACTGCAAGACCGAATCGCTTTGGCAAAAAGACAATGCTCTGTACTTGGTGGGACCAAAAGGGTGTGGTCTATTATGAATTGTTAAAACCTGGTAAAACAGTTAATACCCAACGCAACCAACAATAACTGATCGAATTGAATCATTCGCTGCTCATAAAACGACCAGAATACGAAAGAAGACAGCACAAGGTAATCTTTCTTCCCGATAACGCTCCATCACATAAGGCAAAAGCAGTTTGCAACACATTGGAGGCACTCAAGTGGGAAGTGCTACCCCATGCCGCTTACTCACCAGACTTGGCCCCGTCAGATTACCACTTGTTCGCATCGATGGGTCACGCACTTGCCGAGCAGCACTTTTGTTCATATGAAAATGTGAAAGAATGGTTAGATGAATGGTTTGCGGGGAAAGGGGAAGAGTTCTACTGGCGAGGTATTCACAAATTGCCTGAAAGATGGAAAAAATGTATAACTTCTAATGGAGCATACTGTGAATAAATAAACTTTTACTGTTCTTTTGAGTTTAATGTGTTTTATTAAAAAAAAATATCCGCATTTCATACTTGTAGACCTGGTATAATTTAGGGCAAACTAATTTGAGGTCCGACCATAATTGAAGATGGCTGGTTTTGAATTTTGCTGCCACTGGTGTGGACAGATACATTGAAATTTCAGTATCTAGGTCCAAAATTTGATCCGTCATTTTTTTGTTCGACTTTAATGCGGTTGATTTATGGTGGGCCCATATATTGGAACTACACCACCCTGGTCTTTGTTCTAATCTGCAGATGAGGATCCTGGGGAAGGCACGTTGGTTGGTATTGCAGCTAGGGATGGCAAAGAAATATCGATGTTTTTAAAACATCGATATTTTGCAGTAAAAACATCGATATTTTTACATGGTTTTGTTTCCGGTGTTTTTTTAACATCGAGGTCCACATTCTAAATATATCGATGTTTTCAAATTAAGATTTAAAATTTTCAGATTAGTTTAATGCACGTAATGATTAAGTTTTTGACTTGAGTAGTTATTACTCTGTTACTTAAACTTGACTCCACCCAACCGTTCGCTACAAAAACAACGGCACACCGGATATCGGCGATACCGCACATCCATAGCAAGTTTGAGGCAAGATTCGAAGACCTTGAACATATAGTGAGGATTTTTAAACTTCAAATAGGTATATTACTTTAACTTGAATTTATTATTTATATAACTAATATATAACTTTTTATGTAACATGTTTATAATCATTGTATATGACTGACTTAAAACTGTAAAACTGAATTGAGTCAATAAACAGTATTATTATTTTTATTATTATTAATATAGTTTTAAATTATATAGTAAGTAAGGAAAATTAATTAATAACATGATAAAAAAAATCGAGAAAACATCGATACATCGATGTTTTTGGTCGATGTTTTCATCGACATCGATATATCGATGTTTCAATTTATTTTGCCATCCCTATATGTACTTGTTGTGATCTTGCGGACAATCACAGGGGGTGAAGGCCGGCCCAGCCGGGCTGCGGCCCCTAGTATTAACATATCAAAAAAATGTTCTTTTAAGAAAATAAAAATTGTATGCGTGTCCCCTATTCTACGAGCCCTGTCCACTTTCAGTTGACCCAGCTATGAAATTTTTAGTTTCTTTAGAAATTATTAAATAATAAGTAAAAGTAAATGCTGCTTTGTACATTTTTTGACAAAATAATCATAATAGAAGCAAAGGGGTCAAAATTTGTTCCGTAATATTTAATTTGTGATTATAAAAATACTATTTGTAAAACAAACGTATTTTTTGAGTTCATGTATTCTTGTACTGTATATAAAATAACTGGGTTTTTGCGGTAGCTATGCGTAGTAGGCGTTGGATAACAAACGTGTGATGTATTAAAAGTGTTAAATCTAAATAATTTTAAACATGGGCAGAGGCAAAGTTATTGATGAAAAAATTCGGTTTATCATTGTGACCTTAGCAAAAACAGGAAAAACCAATTCCGAAATCGGAAAATTACTAGGTTTGTCAAGATACAATATTAGAAATATTGTAAAATTGTACAAAACAAGTGGTTCATTGCCCCAAAGCCCCAGTACGTGAAGAAAACTACACTGATGGACAATGACAAACGTGCATTGAAAAGAATTATTAAGGATAAGAGACGAGCTAGCTACAGTCAATTGTGTGTACTGTAAAGCGATGTTGTTGGCAGACGTGTTTCAAGGTCTACATGTCATAAGGAAGCTAAAAAATTAGAATTTGGAACCTATAAGGTAATATTTTTTTAATCGGACTCTTAAATGTATATTTACAGAAATTTATAAAACTTTCTTAGGCCAAGGAAAAACCATTTTTGACGTCGAAGCAAAAGAAAAACAGGTTGGAATGGGGACAACCAGAGCAGAGTTGTTCGTCAGAAACATAAAGCATATCATCCCGGTTGCTTGAAAAGGAAGGTGAAATTTACAGCATCTGTCATGGTGTGGGGTTCAATGTCTGCAAGAGGTGTAGGAAAACTTCACTTTATCGATGGCATTGTTAACACAGCCAAATATTTAAGTATTTTAGAGGAGTCTCTGTTGCCAACTATGGGACATACATAAATCTCTGGGGAGGATTTTGTTTTTCAACAAGATGGAGCCGTTTGCCATACGTCAAAAAAATCTTTAAAATGGTTCCGTTATCATTCTATTCCACTTTTAGAGTGGGTTTTAAGTAGCCCAGACTTATCCCCCATCGAGACCCTTTGGCACGAAATGAAAAAACGATTGCGTATAACACCGGCTAGAACAATTCCAGAATTAAGACTAAAGCTTCAAGAAATATGGGATAATTTTACTCCTCGACAATGCCAAGGCCTTGTAGATACTATGCCTAGAAGAATTAATGCCGTTATAAAAATGAAAAGTGACGTTACCCAGTGGTAACTTCTGAAATAGGTTTTCAAGTTAATGGCTTTCCAATGGAAATATTATTTTTTTCTCATTAATTTACTTTAATAGTTGTAAATATTAATCCTAAATCTCTAAAATGTTTAATTGAAAATAAAATATTACCTAGATTTCATAAGCTATTCGCGTTCTGTTAATTGAACACCAATAAGTAAAAATTTCGTAGCTGGGCCAACTGATAGTGGACAGGGCTCGTAGATGGTAGGTCCGAGACAGCATCTGTGTCTGTTGAAATGAAATAACTTACCACTGTCTTTTGAATGTCTTGTGTAATCCTGTTACTTGTGAATGATTAAACCTGTACAATCTTGAATATCTTGTTATATTCAAGTAGCTTCTGTTATTTGGTGGTGTTTGAAGTTGATTGTCGATATAAGAGAAATTGAAAGGTCCATTACAGTCTAGGTGTACTCGCTCAGCGTCTTTACCCATATATCTGTACAAAATATGTAATATCAGAAGTTATTGAGAAGTTGGTCAGATATTTATATAGTCGGATTGCTGATAGGTGACCGTTCGTTGCTACAAGTATCGATATTCAATACTATATGCTTTTTCTGTCTATATCTTTATAATTATTTGCATACCCATAGTAACGTATAGTTGACAACTAACCTTCCAAATTATTTTAATAAAAAACAAAGCATTAGGAAGAAACGGCATGATTCGTAGATATCTTTACTAATTAGAGTACGAAAATAAATTCACAGCAGTACTCAAACAAAATTATTAATTTAAAGGTAATAATTATAAAGGAAAAATTTATATAATCCGTCTCAATTTGTAATACGAAACTAGATCTGGTTACTTTGGTGACTGTTGTGGTGTGAACAGACTTTGGCGTATCCGTGTGAACCAATACTATGATTATATTATAAATGTATTGTCAATATACAACATAAAAAATGAACTTTTCCTGTTAGTTACGTATTATAAAATGAGACAGATAATACTCATAGGGTCATTCTATGTCAAGTGGTCTGATTTCAGAGAAGTGCCCTGCTCGACCATCACAGATTTCGATGAAATTTTGTATGGACATTCACACATGTCCCCAACGAACATTGGTAAAGTTTTACGTTCATCCATGCAATACTTGCTGAGATTTAGTAATTTGTTTGAAGAAAATTTGGATCAAACTTGGCCTAAAAAATTTGCAACTCGAAAAAATTTTAAAGTTTGGCTTTTTATACCTCTGAAAGTAAAGGTACGATAAACGTGAAATTTTGCACATAATAACTTATCAATACAAGGTTAACGAATATAAAATTTCACACTCCTAATATTTTTCATTAGTTCAGGAATTGAGTGTAAAGTTGATGATTTTTGTGAAAATGCTAAAAACAGGGTATATTTAGCCCACTTTTACAAAAATATACCTTCTGGAAACTGTTTTAAATTATTTTCATTAGAAAGAGCATGTTTTAATCCCCCTAAAAAAGTAGGATTGGTTTTCATCCCTGGTATATAAGGCCTTAGAAATAGGAACAAAGTTGAGAACGTTTCTATCACATGCTGCTATCGCAATATCGCATGCATTCCATTATTTTTCATCTTGTTTGTTTTATACAGGCATTATAAGTACCTAAATTGCGTTGATCCATGGTCACATTGTCACTACCAGTTCAGAAACTTGAACCAATAACCCCATCGCCATAGGGTTCACGCCCGATAGCCGTGCAATACCAGCCACGGGTGGGTTTCTTGGTTGAGGATCCCAAGCCTCTAGTTTGGTTTCTTCGTTAAGGTTCCAAAGCCTTGTGTGGGTATCTGTCCGGTTCCCAAGCCAATGATTGGGCAGCTTATTCTAGGTTCCTAAGCCTGAAGTGGGTATCATACATGGTTCCCAAGCCGAAGTCCATGATGTTTGTATGAATTGCCAAATTCCAACTATTGCTTATTTATTATTGAATTTAGTAGCCACTTTCTTCAGTGTCACTTCTTGGAATTGATACTGTCGGCCTGGTGACATAACTGATGGTGCTGGAAGGCCACAAATAAGGTGTTGTGCTGGAACCCAACAAATATCTTTTCTTTCGGGCCAATAAAATGAATGAGCCGGGCCTCGCAGATGCATAAATTTTACCAAAGCATCATTTTGTTGCAGAGAAATGTTTACAACATTGCCTACCCACCACTTATTGTCATAAATGCAGGCAACATAACAACCGAGAAATAGTTCGGCTAATTTTAAATTAGGATCGACAGAATTGGAAATTTTGGCCACAAAGTTAACTGTGTCATTTGAAACTTTGCTGACAGAAATCGAATTCAAATCAACTGGCACAAACTGGTGTTGATCTCTTGTGCCAGCTATTGTGGTGCTAGCTTTCCATCTCTCTTCTTGTAGCATCCTGTTTTCTTGAATTTCTTCAGTCGGAACATATATATATTTAATTTCGTGAATGTTTTTGTCACAAAAGTTGAACAGATCTATTGGCGTCAGTATTTGATCGGTTACTGGTCGCTGGAGGCCGGTCAATTCGGGACTTTCCCGGTCAATTCGGCACGTTTGGTCACCGACCACCGCTGCTAACAGTACAGAATTCTATACCCAAAACATGCTGACGCGTGACAGCACTAACAAAAAAATTTCATCCGTGTAGAACCACCGCTAGCAGACTAACAGATTCATATAGCGTACAAAAATTAATTTTACACTTTAAACTTCAGCAGGAATGAAAGGAAAGTGACACAATGTAAAAAAATGCATATTGAAGTATATGACGTTTCGATAGCAATATCCTCAACTTTGTCCCTATTTCTAAGGCCTTATATACCAGGGATGAAAAACCAATCCTACTTTTTTAGGGGTAGTAAAACATGTTCTTTCTAATGAAAATAATTTAAAACAGTTTCCAGAAGGTATATTATTGTAAAAGTGGGCTAAATATACCCTGTTTTTAGCATTTTCACAAAAATCATCAACTTTACACTCAATTCCTGAACTAATGAAAAATATTAGGAGTGTGAAATTTTATATTCGTTAACCTTGTATTGATAAGTTATTATGTGCAAAATTTCACGTTTATCGTACCTTTACTTTCAGAGGTATAAAAAGTTAAACTTTAAAATTTTTTCGAGTTGCAAATTTTTTAGGCCAAGTTTGATCCAAATTTTCTTCACGGGAATCGCTCATGAAGATTTGTTTATTATTTTGTTTAATAGAGCGCAAAAAGTTGTATAAATTGACAAAGTTTTGTTTCTTTCAATAAAATATTGGCAGAGATACTGTGTCTCAAAGTTGCCGAAATCTCGGAGTGATACCATAGAAGGCTGCGGTATGGGGTCAAACAAATTACTAAATCTCAGCAAGTATTGCATGGATTAACATAAAACTTTACCAATGTTCGTTGAGGACATGCGTGAATGTCCATACAAAATTTCATCAAGATCCGTGATAGTCGAGCAGGGACCACTAGACCACTTGATATGGAATGACCCCATACGTAAATTTTGGATTATAATTTGTTGTTTAATTAAATTAAATTTTTATGTTTCCCCTAAATACAAAGTAATAAAATATTAAGTAAAAATATATTTATTCATATAATATATTGCTACAAGTTGTAATTAAATGTTTATTTTTATTTAAAAAAAATTAGTCGCTGTAATGCATGATATCGTCGTCATCTGAACTATCGCTGTCATTTCTTGTATTTATTATTATTGGATTAATATCATCAACAATCCTTTCCCTTTCCTATCATTCATTTATTCAATTTTCGATTTTTTTAACAGATTTTGCCAAAGTTTCACAACTAATCTGTTCACAGGCTACTTCTCACATTTTCAAAACTTCGTTATCACTATATCCGTTTTGCCCAATATGTCTATCATAATAATTTTTTGTTATACCCCAAATTAGTACAATGAGGTTAAACTGGCAGTGATAAGGAGGTAATCTTAGTACTTCATGACCATACGTTTGTGCCAATGTATCAAAAAAGATTTTTCTTTCTTAACAATTTTTAAAAGATCACATTTTAAGTAATTTTTTGAAAACGTTATATTATTTATCAGCCAATTTTGAGTTTCGATTTTAGATGAGTTACTTGTTGGTGCTTTATTAATTACTAGCTGAGTACCCGTGCTTCGCTACGGTATATTGACGGTTTGCCATCATCGTGCAATTATTATGTGGTTAAGTCATGGTTCTTTATAGATCACATCGCTCACTCTCTCCTCAGGTGTAAATTCACCCCGTTAGAGGCTCATTAGTGTAAAATTCGTAGTTGGCTTCTAAACATGTGCACGGGTAACTTTTATAAGCAAAAGCCAAGTCGATATCTTATTGGTACTAAGAGATATTAAGGAATCCTTGATATCACATTTCAGCCCTTAGGGGTTGAATTTCGAAAAATACCGTCTTAGTGGGTACTTACGTCATATAGGGAATATACTTCACGAATTTCATGTATTTTGTCCAGAGGACGTTCTATCGAGTAAATACCGAGGTAAATACCCTTTTACCCCTTTAAGGGTGAAATTTTGAAAAACTGTCAAAACCGTTTTGAGATATTTTAAAAAGACACTGATATGCCAAAAAGGAATGTTATAAATCAATAAACACAGGAAATACGAAGGGTTGCATGATTCACCCCGATTGTAGACCTCTATAGGGGTTAATTCGGACAAAATCATGAAATAAGTTTTTTCGACATTTGTTTGGGTAATCTTTGTAAGCAAAATCCAAGACGATATCTTATTGGTTCTAAGAGGTATTGAGGAATCCTTGAAATCACATTTCACCCCTTTTCACTTCTTAGGGGTGGAATTTCGAAAAATCCCATCTTAGTGGGTGCTTACGTCATGGAGGGCATATACTTCACGAATTTTATTCATTTATGTCTAAGGAATGTTCAATCGAATACAAAATTCCCGTTTACCCCTTAAGGGTGAAATTTTAAAAACTCTAAATACCATTTCAAGATATTTTGAAGACACCTATATGCCAAAAGCAATTTTATAACTCAACAAACACAGGAAATATGATGGATTGTATAATTAACCCTGTTCGGAAATTCACCACTTTAGGGTTTGATTAGAACAAAATCCTGAAATAAGTTTTTTAACATTTATATGGGTAATCTCTGTAAGCAAAAACCAAGACGATATCTTATTGGTCCGTACAGATATTTAGGAAACCTTGAAATTACATTTCACCCCTTAGGGGTTGAATTTCGAAAAATCCTGTCTTAGTGTATGCTACCTCATGGAGGGAATATACTTTGCGAATATCATGTATCTATGTCCAAGGGATGTTCTATCAAATAAAAAAATATTCTTTTACCCCTTTAGGGATGAAATTTTGAAAAACTGTCAAAATCGTTTCGAGATATTTTAAAAAGACATTTATATGCCAAATAAGAATTTCATAACTCAAGGAAATACGTCGGGTTCTATAATTCTCCCTGATTGTAGATTCACACTTTTAGGGGATGAATAGGACAAAATCCTGAAATAAGTTTTTCAAGATTTATATGGATAATATTTATAAGCAAAAGTGAAGGCGATATATTATTGGACCTGTGAGATATTGAGGAATCCGTGAAAACACATTTTACCCCATTTCACTCCTTAGGGGTTGAATTTCCAAAAATGTTTTCTTAAGGGGTTGTTAAATTATAAAAGGGATATACTCCCCGAATTTTATGTTTCTTTGTCTAGACGACAATCTATCGAATATAAAATACCAAATTACCTCTTTAGGGGTGTAATTTAAAAAAACGGTCAAAACACTTTTTAAATATTTTAAAAAGACACCTATATGCCTAGTAGAAATGTTATAACACAACAAACACAGAAGATGCGAAGGGTTCTATAATTCACCCTGATTGTAGATTCACCCCTTTAGGGGTTGGTTAGTACAAAATCCTGAAAAATAAGTTTTTCAACATTTATGTGGGTAGTCTTTGTAAACAAAAGCAAGGCGATATATTCTTGACGTAAAAGATACAGAGGAATCCGTGAAAACACATTTCACCCCTTCTCACCCCTGAGAGGTCGAATTTCGAAAAATCGTTTCTTAGGGGGTCCTTAAGTCATAAAAGGGATATACGGCCCGAATTTTGTGTTTCTTTGTCTAGACGACATCCTATCGAATAAAAAATGCCAATTTACCCATTTAGGGGTGAAATTTAAAAAAACGGTCAAAACACTTTCTGAATATTTTAAAAAGACACCTATATGCCAAAAAGGAATGTTACAACACAATAAACACAGAAGATGCAAAGGGTTCTATAATTCACCCTGATTGCAGATTCACCCCTTTAGGGGTTGATTAGGACAAAATCCTGAAATAAGTTTTTTTATATTTACATGCGTAATCTTTGTAAGCAAAAACCAAGTCGATATCTTATTGGACCTAAGAGATATTAAGGAAACCGTGAAGCCACATTTTACCCCTTTTAACCCCCTTTTCACCCACTTAGAGCATGAATTTCGAAAAATCCGTTCTTAGTGGGTGCTTACGTCATGGAGGGAATATACTCGCCGAATTTCATGATTGTAGGTTCAGTGGTTTGGGCTGGGAGTTGATTATGAGTAGGTAGCTTAGTTACGATTTTATATATATAGATTCTAGAATGGTATGATGCATTGTGAATTTAATAATTGGCCGCAAATCATATTTTAGTTAATATTTATTACCAGACACTGACAGCTGAGACAAATAACAAAAAACATTTTTAAAATCGCTGAAAAATGGGAACTAGATTATTATATGAATGCACTACTTGATACATACATGTAACAGTCACCTATCAGCAATCCGACTATATTAAAGCATAAATAACAAAAATTAATGTATTAAATACCTAAAAGTTTAACCCTTTAGTGCCCGATACCGTGTTGGGGAGCAAATTTGGGTATTATTTCAGAAATTAAATTTCATAAATAAATTCAGTATAATCATTGATTTAGAGTAAAATTTTAAAAGTGTTAAATGATAAAAAAATATCACAGCCCAACAGACATTTTATTGCCTGC
The DNA here is from genome assembly GCA_963971575.1 of Liopterus haemorrhoidalis. NCBI lineage: Eukaryota > Metazoa > Arthropoda > Insecta > Coleoptera > Dytiscidae > Liopterus > Liopterus haemorrhoidalis. Next base: position 21,292,525 of record OZ020625.1, read on the forward strand.
GGGTTTTTAACTGTTTTTAAGTAATTTTTGGGGAGAATCCAAAACAGCCGTCGGATTTGGTTCATCAGATCTAGTTTTTTAGATACGCTAAATTGGCCTCTTTTAGAATAAGATCACGTTATTATTTAACATATGTACATTTCATGTTATTACTATTACTATTTGCTCCAACTGCCAGTTAAAAACAAAAAAAAAAACAAAAAATACAAAGTAAGGTGTTTATTTCACATAGTAGGTAAATATACATTCATCATTTATCACAAAAATGTTCTTTTATACGACTTTCTAGCATGGAGTTTACCAGGACAGTCTCGCTGAAGACTCCAACAGTATTCGGCCATCATGTGGTTATCCCATCTTCCTTAATATCGATCATAGTTTTAATGTCCTGATGGAATCTTTCCACTTGTTCTTCACTAAAATCACCTAGTTTTTCTGGAAACATATCTAAGTGGTTGTGAAGGTAGTGAACTTTTATGCTCATGTTACATCCGAGAATATTAAAGTTGGAAAACATATTTTCCACTAATTCTATGGTATTCTCTGCCTTATGATTTCCAAGAAAATTTTCTACTACTTGAACAAATGAACACCAAGCATTAGATTCAATCTCATTCATTGATGCGGTAAATTGTGGATCTTTAATAAGCTGTCTTATCTGAGGACCATCAAATATTCCGGCTTTCAGTTTTTCCGTGCTAATCCCAGAAATTGTACGTGTCAAGTAGTCAAAACAAAGTCCATCTCGATTTAAAGCATTCACAAATTGCTTCATAAGCCCCAACTTGATATGTAAGGGTGGAAATATGATTTTCTCTCTCGCAACCAAAAGTTCGTTGATTACGTTTGGTTTTCCTTGAATCATGACATTTCTTAAAGGCCAATTTCTGTTAACCCAGTGCTGATCCTTAGCTCTGATGTCCCAAAGACATAAAAAATTGATGGAAAGTGTGAATATTCACACATTTCAGGGTTTCGCAGGTATATAATAAGTGAAGGCGGTATGCTGAGGGTGTAGGACAAATTTTACTTTGTAGTAATCACGGCAAAATGAACGATATTTTTAAAATAATTTATCGTCTGTTAATCATATAAGACTGGTTATTAAATTTACGCTCTTAAAAATTAAATACAACGTTTGTCAAAATATAACTAGAATTTTGACAAAATAATTTCAACATAATAAAAATGCAAAAAAAAAAACGGAAAAAATAAAATTCACTCCGTACTCGAACTCGAAACCCTCGTTTGCCAGAAGTGCTCTAACCCATTACGCTATCGAACGCCTTGCATATGAGTGTCTTACATTGGTATAACTTTTGCACTTTGTGAACCAAAAACCACAAAAAATGCTTTTTTTTCCAAAAACATAATCTGATCAAAAATTCCTGTTGTACTATTCCGGTTCACACCAATGTACATTACTTAGAATTTTTTCAGATTTTTAGTTTAAACCATCTGGGCTACAGGGTGTGGGACAAATTTTTTCTTGCACAATTTTGGCAAAAATCGCTTCAAAATAATTTATTTTGCAAAAATAAAAATTTGATCGTTAATCCACGTACTAAGGGCTTTCATTTGATACCCTACTCAGAATTTTAAAAAAATATTTTTGTTTTCGATGAGCACATATTTGTTTATATTTTTAGGAGGATATGTTTTTTAGATGTTTTAGTATTTTTCCTATGTGCGGGTCAAAGAGTTGTATAAGCATGCCAAATTTCAACTCTCTAGGTTTAGCCGTTTGGCTACAATTTTTACCGAACAGACAGACAGACAGACAGACAGACAGACGACAAAATGACGGTATAAGGGTTTTTTGGTCATACCTACAAATCCCTAAAAACAAGGATATCGCTGATGACCTAACCTCCTATCTGCATAAATAGAAATTTAAAGAAGAGGTAAAAAACTGCTTTATGTCAGCCGTTTTTGCGTAGTTTAAGATAAAAGGTATTGCTTTGTACGGAATTTATACCTTAAATATTTTTCTTGTTTAAGAATTATTTTCACAACTTGTGCACTGATGCGAGGGTTACAATGCAAACCAAGAACAAGTTTTCGCTAAAAATTTTAGATAGGAGGTATTGCCAGGTTACCAGCGATATTTTGTATATCCACTTTGCTGGCCAAGGAGGAAGTTAACCATTTTTAGATCGACACAAATCACCCACTGATGTTCTTCATACTTAATTTTTTTCAAGACTAATAATATTGTCTCATATTCCTCTTTCATGCTGGAGAATGACCAATGGGTATTGATCCATATTTGTTACCGTTGTTTGAAAGGACACATTTCAAACTACGTTTTGAAAGGTCAATAAAAAGGCGCCATTCGTCTGGTGTGTATTCTGACAATCCCATTTTTATCTAAGAGTCCTCTTATATCGTTACAGAATACCAGGTTATTTTCCCGAGAAAAAAGGGCAGCAGATCCTTATCTCTTTTACGATAAAATGTAATATTAGTACCTGTATAAAGTAGATTCTTGTCATTTAATCTGGAAGCAAGTAATTCGGAAGACTCCTTTGAGAGGTTTAGGTCTCTAATGAGATTATTCAGTTCTTGTTGATTAAAACGTTGGGGGACTTGCTCAATCTGCTTCAAAATCACTGTCGTTTTCTGATTGCATACATTGAACTTCATCGGACGTTGATGAAGTTCCCGTATCATCTTTCGGGAGTCTAGGTAGACTGCTGAATGATGGAATGGGTATTTCTTCAGAATGCAGTACAGGTCTCTTTGCTGAATCTAGATCAGGATATGTCCATTTGTGTCTATTGTTCCGATTGATGCCTTTGATATTTACGAGACAAAAATAGCAGTCATCGTGATGTTTTCTCGGTTCCCTCCAAACCATTGGTACTCCAAACTTTAGGCACTTTCTCTTTCCAATTTTCCACTGTTGCAAATGTTCAACGCATGTTTTACATACGAAATGTGGAGCCCAATATTTGTCCTGGTCTTCCAACTGAACGCCAAAATAAGCCAAATAACTCCTTTTCACAAAGTCAGAAATAGGTTTTCTACTTTCGCTCAATGTGTATTCGCCACATACATAACACAAAACGTCTGGATGATTTACACAGCTACATCTGCTTGTGGGTGCCATGGTTTGAATTAAAAGTTTTATTACTGAAAAGCGCCGAAAATCTACACAAAATGATAGCACAACTTCACTTAAGAAAACTCATTAGTTAACTAAACCGGGTAAGACAGTGGTAGACACTAGGTAATATGGGCGGGGTATTAATTAGTCTTGGTGCGGGTTACGCAGGTATAGGAACATCGGATTTCATAGTCATGGGTAATACCAAGTAACTCAAACTAGTTAATTACATTCTATTTTAGGTACAAAATTTAAATTTTTGCCTCTAAGGGCCGCTTTTGCAAACCGGCTTTTACAGATACGTAGCGGTGTAACTATCTAAGGTATAAGTTTATTCCGATGTTTATTCCAACGTTCGCTTTTACAATGCATTTTTTATTCTCGAATAGTTATCCATGGTTTTATTGAAAATAAAATAAAGTTGGTATTGTTTGACACATAAACTGACATATTAGAAAAGTCATATTTTAAATTGACATTATTATTAACAACACATTTGAGCATGTTTGGGAAATATTGGGAGATATCGAAATATTCGACTCAGATAATTCTTTTATTGTGCTATATCTGCCACGTTAGTGTCAGCATCTCTAAAATCGCCCTCTAATAGAATCGAGCCCAAATACTGCCCATGTGTAAATTTTCATAAGATCACCCTCTACTAGTAGAATTTTATTGGAATCTATACCAAATGGCCCTTTGATGAGCCGCTAGTGTGCGGTGCAGACTATGTACATGTACTATGTATGCTCTGATTGTAGTTCATATTTATGTAGTGTAATCACTTGTCACCACAGTGCTTACGTTCCACTAACATACTTTGGACAAAAAAACGCGAGTAATATGATTAAGCGTATACATATTATGTACAGTTGTGGACTGCCAAAATTGTAACAACCATGTATGTCAAAAATATTACCGACTGGCGTAGCGTATTGGTAACACATGTGCTCAGCGTTGCTAAGGTCTCGGGTTCGAATCCCGTTCAGGCATGGAATTTTTCACAAATAAAAATTGTCTTGGCTAATTGCCACAGTAGCAAAGAGCATTAAATTTAAAAAAAACGTGTATTTTTTTTCAGTGTATAACAACATTAACAACGAGTTCGCATTTTGAAAAATATATAAATAAATAACAACCGGTTCATTCGAACTGGCATTATGTGTACATAGTCTGGAAGGGGTGATAGTGGCCAGTTAGATTCGAAGCGATCAAAGTGCTACGAGCATATGCCAGCGGTAATCGGCTGCTACTGTTCATTGCTACGCTTTTAAAAACTAAATAAATTATTATTTCACAGCTGCGTGTAACCAAAACTGCTGAACAAATACATAGATAATGAGGGATTACGTACTATTATTATTTCGTATGGCAATTTCTAGGTTTTAGAGATTTTAAGGTCGCGACTAGCGTCCTCTGACATGACATAATGATTACTTTTTACAGTAGACGAAACTACCGTGCCCTGTGAAGCATGCCTCATATTTTTCGAAAATTAATTCAGAGATACAGGCACTCTTTGTAAATAATCTGAGTCTATGGTTGCAACAGCAATTTTTGTTTTTTTTAATCTTTTTACCCATACTAGGTCGATCTCATGATTCCACACTTTCAAAGCAAGCGAGATGACCACTACGCTGCTGCAACCACAATTATATAACTGTAATAAGAATTCAAATAAAACGTTATAATGTGACATTTATCATATGTCAATTTAATTTTTTTACCGTTGCTGGGTAAAAAATATTTATTCGCCAATCAGAGCAAGGGAATAACTTATACTGCCCTTTATCTGAAGAGTCGTTGGCCAGATAAGATATTCTGGTGTTTATTCCGATGTTTATCCTATCCGAGCTTTATCCGAGCATTGTAAAAGCGATTTTTTGACTTTATACCGGGAATAGCGTTATCCGAGCTTTATCCAACGATTGTAAAAGCGGCCCTAAATATATCATTATTTCACTATTTTTGCCTTTTATGAGAACTAAAATCAATTAGCCTGTATCTCAAAAACTAGAGCTGCTACAAAAAAAGCCAGGTATTTTTGTAGCAGTTATTATATATATTTAAAATCAGTTCTTACCTTTCCGACACCAAAACAACAATTTTATTTTGTTAGGATGTGTAATCTATTACTTAGAAGGGACACTTAAAGGCAGACATGTTTATTATTGTAACTTGAGATTTTTGTGAACTTAACATGAAAAGGGAATTGTAAATTGTAACATTGATGACAACTCTGTCAATAAATTAGATTAGAAGTATTAGAACCGTATGGGAAAACCTATTAATCTTTGTATGAAATATAAATATTAGATTTGTGTTTTTGACAAAATTAATATATATTAGTATTAGTTCCTACAACTCGTCAAGAGGAGCAAAGGGCCTCAATAAAGCATCTCCATCTGGTGCGGTTCTGGGATAAGATCTTGATTTCGCCCCACGACTTTCCCATGTCTCGCAATTCGTTCTCCACTGTGCGCCTCCATGTGTTATTCGGTTGTCCGATCTTCCTTTTTCCTTGCGGATTCCAGTGAAGGGCCTGTCTGGTTATGTTGTCTGAGTCTCGCCTAAGTATGTGTCCCAACCATCTCCATTTGCGCAAGCGTATCTCATTTCCGATCTCTGACTGTTTTGTTATTCGCCATAGTTCTTTGTTGCTTATGGTGTCAGGCCAATGGATTCCCATTATCCGTCTTAAACATTTATTAACAAAGACTTGCAGTTTATCGGTGAATGTCTCGTTAACCAACCATGTCTCACAGGCATATAACAGTACAGACTTCACATTGCTATTAAATACTCGGATTTTCGTTTTCTTGGTTAGGTGGGCTGATGACCAGAATTTGTTTAAAGAGGCAAACACTAGCTTTGCTTTTTGAATTCTGGACATGATATCCACGTTACCTCCCCCGTCTTCGGTGACAATGCTGCCCAGGTAGCAGAATTTGGAGGTTCGGTCTATGGTCGCATCTTGAAGGTGAATATTCCGAGTATTTACGATGTTTACGCGCATATCTTTTGTTTTGCTCACGTTGATCTTAAGCCCTGCTATACGAGCAAAGCTGTCCAGATCGTTCAGTTTACTTTGCATGTCTTGAAGTGACTGGGCAAGTAGGCAGAGATCATCAGCGTAGTCCAGATCCTCTAGGCGTGTGGCAAGGTTCAATTGGATGCCTCTTTGCTAGGAGTTTGCTGCACGCAAGACTGTATCTATAGTGATGAGAAATAGCAGTGGAGCCAATACGCAGTGGGGACAAAATTAATAATGTTATGGATTTTTTGTATTTATAGCTAAGAGAGTGGTGTCTTTTTTTTTAAATAAAAAAATAAAATAATTTTTTTGTAACAGTTGCGAATCGTGTGTTAGAGTGTTCAGGTATTTTATGTACTATTACACGCTGTGATTCAACCTATTGTATGAATGAATTTAGATTTTTGTTTTTGATGTATCAAAGAGGAATATATCATTTATTGTAATGAAATACATATAAAACAAATAACACGCTGTTAATAGTGAAAAATACGTTTTTGAAATTGAAGAAAATAATCTAATGGAGACTTAAATACGGAGCAAATGCAGATAAAAACGTTGGAATTTTTGACAAATTATTTAAATTTTGTTGAAAAAAGTGAAAAGGAATCTCTTAGTTCTCAATTAACGAATAAAAGTGATTATCAAATAACTTTTGATTTTGATGTGATGAGAAAATGGTACGTTTGTGTTTTGCTTAGCCACTAACATTATGCATTACGCTTACGCACTATGAATTAAGCGATATCTATTGAAACATGAGCTATGAATGAGGTTTAACTTTATACTCACCCGACTCCACCGTCTTGACCTGCTCCTCCTAGGCCACCTTTAACAGATATTATAAGTTTTTCGGCATCATATAACTTTCCACAAATCATGTGAACCAATCCGCCTGGTCCTCCAGGATAACCATTTTTACCATCAGCAGATATTTCCGGCTAAAAAATAAATTCAATTTGTCTTAAAACAGGTATATAGATTGTCCAAAGCATGGTGGTACAATTTATTTTTAACTATCGTATGGCATATAAAATGTACAAATCACAGTAAATATAAGAAAATAATAATAATTATAATAATAATAATAATAATAATAATAATAAAGCAGGGGAAGTTCTTAATGGCCATAACACCTGGCTATTTGCTAAGCTTTCGGGCCTGATGATCCCACGAACCCTGAATCACGCAAGGAAAGTTAGCAATGGTCGCAACATCTGACCATATCGAGCTTTTGGGCCTGATGATCCCACGTATCCTGAATAATAATAATAATAATCGGGGTACGGCGGTCTTTTGACCGAAAAGGCTTAGCGCCCTTTCCCCCCGGATCGCTACCTCAGTGTTACCATGGCAGGAACCAATTGGGGGTAACGTCGACCCTATAATCTGGTCGATAAATCCTGCCACCGTTTCATGAAGCCAACCTTCCCATGAAACGTATAAATGGTTCCAGAAAATATAAGAAACCATAGAGCTTCACACAACGGGTCCTTCTCGGAAGAGGACCCACAAACAATTTGGCGAAGCTACAATCCCGCTAACCGGGCCCGCCACAGGTGGACACCCGAGGAGCAGGAAGACCTGCTTCAGGTTTACGAGGCAGCGTCAGCCCATCGCAGGGGCTACATGGTCAGAGTCCACTCACAATGGTGTGAAAATCATCCTGAGCTGGACTTCATGACGCAACAAAATCTGCGCGACCAAGTAGCACGCCTGCGACGCAGGATGAGGCGATCGAGACGAAGAGAGTCGAGAAGGCTGTCCCAAATACCGGTACAGCCATCGACACCTGCAAGCCCACCAACGAGAGGTGGGCAGATAGCCACTGGGTCTTCCCCAGTTTATGCAGGAATAACATCCTCTTCACCGGAAAAAAATCTCCGCGAGGATTTTCTAGCCCTTCTCTCGCATCATTCTGAACGTACCCGACTCGGACACAATAAGTTCAAAGTTCGTGCTGATGACCTCACGCGACTTCATGAACTTATTGACAAGCAAATTTCCCCTCAGAGTAGTCTCTGGGATATCGACTGTGTTGTATACGCTGCAGCAGCTGTGCTGACGCCAAAGCGGGCTTTGGCCTCTAAGGCTTTTAACGGCAAACTGCGTATACAGCAATTAGAGAAGAAAATGACGCGTTCACGCCAGGAATGCTTTACGAAGTATTAAGCCGCTAAGTGTGAATACTAAGCTCATATTACATCAATTGCGCATAAAGCATCACACACTGAATTTGTCCACTCTCTCTCTCTGCTAAAGCAGAAAGCGGTGGACAAATTGAGAGCTCTAGCCCTGGCAAGAAAGAAACTGGTCAACCGGGTTAGGACCATGGAGGAAAATACTATGTTCCTCACGAGCCCGTCACGCCTTTTCATGGCCAAACCTGAGGTTTCTGAACCGTTGTTATCAGTCGACAGGACAGAGATATTCTGGAGGGAGCTTTATGAACACGAGACGATCGTGCAAAACACTCCAGTTTTAGAGAGATTTGAGGAATTCTGTACAAAATATCTTACAGATCGTCAGGCATGCCCCCCTGTTACCCCGGAAGAAGTAACACGTGCTATATCAAAAGCGCGCAATTTTGCTGCACCAGGAGTTGACGGTATCGTTGCTTTTTGGTGGAAGTCATTTTCCAGTGCACACGGCCATCTTGCACGAAACTTTACTTCTTTTATCCGTGGGGATATACCAATACCAACTTGGTTAGCAAAGGGGCGTACAGTATTAATCCCCAAAAAAGGTGATTTAACCAACCCGAAGAACTACAGACCTATTACTTGTCTCAATACGCTGTATAAGATCTTTACCAGCGTATTAAACGAGCTCCATCGCCTCTGTTTGGTCAGACATCTACGAACAGAGGGGATCGAAGAGGGCCAAGCAGGTTTCAAAGAAAATCTTATTATCAACCGGTCAGTCTGTCATGACGCGGCGTATTTCAAACGCAACCTGTCAATGGCTTGGGTGGACTACGCAAAAGCATATGACACTACGTCACATGCTCTTATTTTAACATTATTGCGCGTGTTACGAGTCCACCCGGAGATAGAGAGATACATTGGGCAACTTATGTCCCTCTGGAAGACACAATTTGTTGTCCCAAGTGGATCAACCGCAGTGTCGACAGAGTGGATACATTTCAAGAGTGGCGTTTTCCAGGGAGATTCCCTAAGCCCGCTATTATTTTGCATCTCACTTCTTCCTCTATCGATCGAGCTTAGGCGCGGCAGTGGCTACATGGTGGGTCCTCCGTCAAAGCGTAAGCACAAAATTACCCATCTCTTTTACATGGATGATTTGAAGCTCTACGCCTCAAACGAGAGGAATTTGCAGACCGCCTTAGATGCTATTGCTGAGTACACTGCCGCGATAGGTATGCAATTCGGGTTGGAAAAATGCGCTGTTTTTCATATATACAGAGGAAAAGGGTTGGACAACGGTGAAGATGTTCAGTTGGTTGATGGGAGCATTATAAAACATCTTAATGCCGAAGGGTCTTACACATTTCTAGGCATCAGTGAAAGGGGTGTCCAGGATGTCACTTTTATTAAGCAGGCCCTTCGCAGCAAGTATATGGCACGACTTAGGCAGATATGGATATCCTGTCTGTCTGGCAAGAACAAGATCGCTGCCACAAACATGCTTGCTGTCCCATTAATTTCATACACTTTTGGTGTAATGAAATGGAATGTTGATGATCTTAAGGATCTCGACAGAAGAACCAGAAAGATCATGAACAGCAACCGAAGTCTTCACCCGAAATCTTCTGTACAGCGCATATACCTCCCTCGTCAAAATGGGGGTCGGGGATTACTTAATCTGGAGTGTTTGCACGATCAACTCGTCCTGGTTACAGCTAACAGTATCCTCAGAAGTCAGGACCCACTATTAAAATTCGTTAGTGAGCACGAATTTAGTGGCAAAGGGGCGTTTCTTTACCAGGCAGCGCGAAGAGCAGCAACGAGATTTAACCTGGCAGACTTGAGTCCCGCCAGGAAAAACGCTGGAGTACAACTCTCTCGGGAGGAGTACAACAGAGTAACCGGTTCGGTGAAACGAGGCGAGACAGACATGTTGACAAAAGAACACATGAGTAAAAGTATGCACTCTGTGTTCTTCAAACATATTAAAAGTCTAGAGTTGTCCACCGAACTCACGTTCTCGTTTCTTAAGTCTGCTGGTTTGAGATCGGAAACAGAAGGTTTTGTGTTTGCGTGTCAGGATGGTGTCATAAATACTTTGGCGTACAGGGCCCGCATATTCCAAATAGCGGAGTCCACACTCTGTAGGTTGTGCCACCACCATTCTGAAACGATTATGCACATTCTGTCTGCTTGTCCATCTCTTGCCGCGTCGAGCTACGTGTCTCAACATAATGCTGCTCTCCGCGTGCTCTACTATCATCTTAGACATGCCTATGGTATTGACCAAATACCGGTTATACCGTACGTCTCTTCTGACATAGAATCGGTGGTGGAAAATTCCAAGTGCCGTATTTATTAGAATTACTCCTTCCCCACCTCGAGGTTACTGACAGCCACTAAGCCGGACATAACCCTCTTGGATATCGAGACCAAACAGATGTTTGTGATCGAATTCTCAAGTCCAGCTGAGAAGAATATCTTTCTCAAGGAGGAGGAAAGAGGTCCAAGTATATGGATCTTTTGTCCGAGCTTAGAAAGCTGTATCCCAGGTATAAAGTTAAGCTTGTCGTCCTGATAGTTGGTGTTTTGGGTGGCATGAAAGCCTCCTATCGAAGGGAAATCGAGTCCATTCCCGCCTGTAGATCGTCTGTTAACTCTTTGATCTGCAGGATGCAGAAAGCAGTGCTGCTGGGGTCGCTCCGCATTGTGCGGGCACTGGATCTGGCATAATTTCCGCGGCTGCATATCGCCAGGGTTTGGGATGCAGTCGTGTGTATTTAGCTCCACTAGTCTCTAGTATGACGCGGCTCAAAAGGTTGCTGAAGTTTGAGATTAGTGGACGCTTGTCAAGACCTGACAAACCCCATAATAATAATAATAATAATAATATTTGTTGAGAAATATCACGAGGATAATACATTTTACAGTAATTAATTAATTTAAATTAAATCGTACAGAAAAAAAGAAACATTTTTAACAAAAGTGTGAATTATTTTTACATTTTTTTTTTTTAATACCAAAATCTCAAGGTTAATACATTTTAACAATAATTAAATTAAACAGAAAAGTTTTACAAAAAATACAATTAGTTTTATATTTATATTTTTAATACATTAATGGCCGGTAATATAAAGCAAAATAGTTTGCTACTAAATTTTAGTTAAGAGTTAAACTAATTTAACCCATAGATTTCGGTGTTATAAAATTTGTTTTAAAAAAGTTACCAACTAAATCTACGAACTTAATTAGTTGACAGATTTTCTGGGTACTAAATTATAGTTGGCAACTATATTTGTATTACATTTAAATAGTTAACATTTTGTTTACATTACCTTGTTTTTACTATTTATACTAAAATATATAGTGTGTTACATACCGAATTAAATATTTAACATATTTTAGTTAAAAACACAAAAAATGCGTTATTTTCCGAAAACATAATCTGATCAAAAATTCCTGTTGTACTACTCCGGTTCACACCAATGTACATTACTTAGAATTTTTTTAGATTTTTAGTTTAAACCATCTGGGCTACAGGGTGTGGGACAAAAATTTTTTTGCACAATTTTGGCAAAAATCGCATCAAAATAATTTATTTTGCAAAAATAAAATTTTGATCGTTAATTCACGTACAAAGGGCTTTCATTTAATACCCTACTCAGAATTTTAAAAAAATATTTTTTTTTTCGATGAGCACATATTTGTTTATATTTTTAGGGGGATATGTTTTTTAGATGTTTTAGTATTTTTCCTATATGCGGGTCAAAGAGTTGTATAAGCATGCCAAATTTCAACTATTTAGGTTTAGCCGTTTGGCTACAATTTTTACCGAACAGACAGACAGACGACAAAATGACGGTCTAAGGGTTTTTTGGTCATACCTACAAAACCCTAAAAACAATTAATTAACCATACCAGTATGGTAGTTTTATTTAGCACTCCGTAGTTTGCTGGTTTAAATAAACAGTAATGTTAGTTTTACAATACTGTATGATAAACAGTACAATACCCGGTTTGTTAATGTTACAAACTAGTTTTGTTAATTTAACAAACTTGTTTTGCTACTTTTCTGCAAAACTTTTATTGTATCAGGTACCAAACTAGTTTTGCTGTCAATATTTTTAAAAAAATTACTGTTACGTTTACTCTCTTTTTTGCTATTCCAACATAAACTTTCTCTCCGTGTAATTAATTGATTAATTTGTTATGCAATATAAATTATTTTAACACCTAACAACACCCTTCCCAACAACAACAGTAACTTCTTATACTTAAAATTCTCCAACATTCAAAACATTTCTTTTAAAATTGCTAAACTTTTTAGACCTTTTAATATACAATTAGCATTATATAATCTTAAGACCGTTAATGAGCTTCACTCCAGACTTAAAGACCCTACCGACAAGTTAAAATTATCATCAGTAGTATATTACATCCCTTGTAAGGGGTGTGATTTGGGTTACATAGGGCAAACCAAACAATATCTTAAACCAGTGTTTCTCAACCTTTTCTGGCCTGGGACCCCCCTAAATTATGTAAATATCGTCTGCGGCCCCCCTATATGTATTCTGTATCAAGATAACGGAAACACGAGTTTTTTCGAAAAGCCGACGTGTGCTGAGCAAGTTGGGAAATTTTTTGAACTAAAATGTATAAACAAAATGCAATGGTAGTATTATCTGTCTCAATTTGTAATACGAAACTTAGAGGAAAATTTCATTTTTTATGTTGTACAGTCTGTTCCAAACGCTTAAGCGGAACTAGATTTTGCAATCTAGTTACTTTCATCGCTTAAATTGTGCTTTTCGGTTCGTTTTGTTTAAGCATTGTAAATCATACTTACAATTAACATTTTTTGGTTAAGGTTAATATCATTTTAAAATGACATTTTCTTTATATTTTGATATTTTGTGCATTCTTAATACAAATTTCCCATTTATTTATTTTTTTGTCATTAAAATTTGTAAAAAAAAATAATTTAATTTTGACATGTCATTCGTTTCTATGGTTTCATTGTTGGAATTTTAAATGTTGACATTCCAACGTGAAAAATTAAATAACCCCAGCAAGGTCCCTTCTCGTGACAACCTAAAAGAACGAAAATCCCATTTAGTTCCGCTTAACCGTTTGGAACAGACTGTATATTTAAAATATCATCTTAGGGTGGTAATTCTGAAGTAACACCTTTCAAAATATTTGACAATTCATAATTGACATTAAATTACGTATATGTCAACTTACTAACACAAATTGTATAAAACACAAATTGACAAGTATTTGAAATATGTTTTATACAACCAGAACAGAAAATATGAATAAGCGAAATAAGATGAAATAAATATTTGTATATAATTCAAAATATTTGACATGTCAATCACTTGGTATAACAATAATTTGGTATCTGACATGTAGTTTTTGAGTGAATATAACCTCAGTATAATGAAACTTCACCAAAAATGTAAAAGCCAGATTTACAAGTTTACATGGTTTCAAAAAAGTCGATTTACACCACAACAGTCACCAAAGTAACCAGATTTAGTTTCGTATTACAAAATGAGACAGATTATATTGAAAATTTCCGGAAGTACAGGATATCAAGGACAATTTAGAATTTTTAAATGGGAACGTATGTCATATTGGATAGAGCTTCAAAACAACTTTTACTTAAGCATTTTTTAAATATCTTTTACGGTTGACAAAAAACTACAGTCTGTTCCAAACGGTTAAGCGGAACTAGATTTTGCAATCTAGTTACTTTCATCGTTTAAATCGTGCCTTTCGGCCGTTTTGTTTAAGCTTTGTAAATCATACTTACAATAAATATTTTTTGATTAAGGTTAATATCATTTTAAAATGTCATTTTCTTTATATTTTGATTTTTTGTGTCATTCTTAATACAAATTTCCCATTTATTTATTTTTTTGTCATTAAAATATAAAAAAAAATATTTAATTTTGACATATGTCATTCGTTTCCATGGTTTCATTGTTGGAATTTTAAATTTTGACATCCCAACTTGAAAAATGAAATAACCCAAGCAAGGTCCCTCTCGTGACAACCTAAAAGAACTAAATTACCATTTAGTTCCGCTTAACCGTTTGGAACAGACTGTATGATATTTTTAAATGACGATTATATTCCCTATAACGACTTGAAAGTTAAGTATTTTTATTTACAATAACAAGTGTTCAAAGTGCCTTCCAATTTAATTTAAACCTATTCGCATCTTTACTCTTGAGTTATCTGTAGCTCGGAGCAATTGAGTTATCTGTAGAGCAATTAAAAAAATATATAATAAAAAATATTGCACTTTCCAGTCGTACCTACTTCAAAGTACAACTTGAAAATACCTCCAACGCGAACCACTGTCATAGAAACCCATCAACGATAGAGACTGAATGAAGCTTTTGAACATTTTGTTTAGTAAAAACCCATTTACTCATTATAAAGTTAGCTAGTGACAACTTAAACGTTTGAAATAGCCTGTAGTTTAAATTAGTTGTCAAAATAAGTATATTATGTATAAAAATAAATAGAATATTTATTTTATTTATGTTATGAAAGGTATTTTATGAGAATATAATATATAAGAATATAAATATAAGATACTCGTATTTATAAATATTTTGATATTTCTTGTATGACTTCGCGACCCCACGACGAAGCCTTCACGGCCCCCCGGTTGAGAAACGCTGTCTTAAACAGCGGTTATATCAACACAAAAATAGTTGTCAAGAAAAATTTAAAAATAAGAAGGAAAATACAGCTCTTAGCACCCATACATTCCAAACAGGACATAAATTTAATTTTGAAGAAACTAGAATATTAGAAACAGTCAATAACTTGAGTAAAAGACTTATTAGCGAAAGTATTAATATACAAAGGAATAATAAGGTAGTTAATTTTAAAACCGATTGCGACAACATGAGCGCTATCTATTGCAATATTTTTAAACAGTTCTAACCAATTTTTTCTTTTATTCTCATAGATTACACTAGTTGTTTGATTTTATCGTATCACTTTTGCTATTCAAACTTGATTAGTTCACGGATTATTTTTTCTCTAAGTTCAATAACTTCTCACATTATGTGGACGTTAAATTTTATTTATCTGACCAATTTATTTTATTTTGTGACTTTTTAACCTAGGTATGTAGAAATCTTAATTTGTGATTTATTGTATTATTATTTTATTTATCTATTTATTTATTTATTTATTTATTTATTTTCATCTTTTAATATTACCATAATTTCCACATTTAGTTGTAGTTAGATATTGATAAATTGATATTGTAAAATTAATTTCTTATACTTTATATTGTAAAACTAATTGTATCATCTTAAATTATAGCTATATTTTCATTCTAGCTCTGATGAAGATTTAATATTAAATCGAAACGTTAGCGAAGTTAAAATATTGTTTTAATTTTAATTTCTGACCAGTCCGAATCCCATTACTTCCTCATCTTAATAAATTATTTGTTGACATAAAATATTTAATTTAAATAATTATTTGTTGTATTTATTTATTTTTCTAGTGGTCGTGGAGAAAGTAGGGTCTGTGACTAACCTTGTCATAGAATATACTATCACCTAATGCAGTGTTTCTCAACCTTTTCTGGCATGGGACCCCCCGAAATTATATCAATGTATATTCTGGATTATATATATATGATACACCATATATATATATATGGTGTATCAAGATAGAGCGAACACGATTTTTCTCGAAAAGGCAACGTGTGAGCAAGTTGGGAAAATTTTGAGTTAAAATTTATACAAAACATTAAATGGTAGTATTGAAATTTTCCGGAAGTACAGGTTATTAAGGACAGTTTCGAATTGTTATATGGGAACATATGTCATATTGAGTATCTTTGGATACAGCTTTTCAAAAGAAACAATTTTTGCTTAAACATTTTTTCAGTATCTTTTACGGTTGACAAAAAACTATAATATATATGACGATTATATTCCCTACAACGACTTGAAAGTAAAGTGTTTTTATTTACAAGTGTTAAAAGTGCCTTATACTTTTGATATTCGCATCCTTGCTCTTGAGTTATCTGTAGCTCGGAGAGTACTAAAAAAAATATAATAAAAAATATTGCACTTTTAAGTCGTACCTACTTCAAAGTACAACTTGAATTTGGATTGCTTTAGATCAGTTTGTTTAGCAAAAGCCCATTTTACTCATTATAAAATTAGCTAGTGACAACTTTAGAAAATTAATACTCAATTTAGTTCCGCTTAAACGTTTGAAATAGCCTGTAGCTTAAATTAGTTGTCAAAATAAGTAATTAGATAGAATAATAAATAAAATATTTATTTTATTTATGTTATGAAAGGTATATTTTTCTGAATATAAATATAAGACTCGTATTTATAAATATGAATAAAATTTATATCTTGCAAGATTGAACGCATTGCTATTATATTTTCATGTTTTGATCTTGTATGACTTCGCGGCCCCTCGACGAAGCCTTCACGGCTTCCCGGTTGAGAAACGCTGCTCTAATACTTATCTAGAGGTGAAAGGCTCGGCTCTAATACCCTTTTCACACTAGATCTTTAAGATCGGATGTTTAAGTGAATGTATTTTTAAACGCTAATGTGAAACCGCACGGCCTCGTTTAAACACAAGCGATGTTTAAGACAGAGATCTGCGTCTTAAACTTCGCCCGCATTGCCAACTGAATTTCTATTATAAAAAAATACTCCTTGAATTTGTGCTGTCAACATTTTATATTATCATAAACAAGAATACTGTATTATATCGACGTTATAAGAAGTTTATACTTATTGTTATAATAAAATTATTTATTTTAATAATGTGTTTAATAAAATACAGAGCTACAATAATTTGGATAAAATGTATCGACTTACATGTTAATACAGGTGTAATATATTCTTTATTGTAGTGTCTTTATTGTAGAATGAAATGAAATATCCTTAATTGTTTATAATAATTCAAAATGTGCGTCTGCGCAGACAGTTCAAAACTGGTAATTTCATGACGGTAACTTAAGGACAAAATTACTGTAGCTGATGACAGCACCAGAGATTTAAACATCAAGTGTGAAAGCATACCGATCTTAAACATCGGTGAACTTTAAGTTCACTCGTCTTAAAGATCTAGTGTGAAAAGGGTATAATACAATAGTTACCTGTGGGTGGGTTTTTGCCATTGCCCCATCTAGAATGATTTTTCTTGGGTTTTCATTTGCAATCACACGGCAAAATGGTGAGAAAATTAAAAGTCGGAAATCGACGCCAATTCGGATTATATCTTTGTCTAGATACACTGTATGTATCGAATATATTATTAAGGTGTTGACCATCCCTTTGCACCTCTCTAAATCTATATTTCTAATTTGTATAAAATCACCTGCAATAGAATATTAAAGTACAATTAATTATCAACCATACAAATTGGAGTAGAGTCACCAGAAGTATTCTTTTAAGAGTACATACAGTGCCTCACAAAATTATTGGCAGAAACCAAATTTATATGATTAATGCCCATATTCACCAAGACCTTATAATTGGTCTAATATTTATGTGGTCAATATAAGCTATGGATTCCATAATTCAGTTTGGTATTCACCAACCCAAATCTTACAATTAATAACTGTAGAGAGATATAACAAGTTGCCATAGTAATAATAATAATAATTATAATAATTTTGAAGTTTGAGATTAAATAGTAATAATAATAATAACAATATTTATTTCATGCTAGACATCTTACGACGTTTACATTTGTCAGTACATATATGATAATTTAATTGATCAAAAGTAGAAACACATTTGAAAACATTGAAAAATGAAAATAATTATGATAGATAAGAGAAAAAAAAATATGTATATGTCGGAGAATATCATAATTTTATCAGAATACGTAAGTGCAAAGGCAGCAGCCTTGGTACTAGCAGAACCAAGATCAACCGATCAGCAAATACAGAGCGATAATAGAACAGTGTGTTTTGTATGTGAGTGTGTTATAGCTGAGCGATCGGTCTTGATCATTGGGATTGCTACGTGTCTGTTATAATATCTGTTTTAATTATGAACTTTGTTTTATGTCATAAATGTGTTTTAATAATGTTTGATTATTTGTGTGAGTGATAATTGTTATTTTACCACATTTGAGACGAAATATATGTAAAATTAACAAAGGAAAAAAAAACAGCTTACATGTTAGGAGTAATTATTGAAATTAATTTTGAAACATTCGTCCGAATTGTAGAGACAATTCTCAATAAGAATTTTTTTAATCTTGAACTTAAATAATCTAATTGACAAATTTTTTACAAATACTGGTAGGTAGTTAAAGAAAGTGGCTGCCAAAAAAATACCATTCCTAGATTTAGACAATCTAAGTCTTGGTAGTCTGATGTTGCCAGCAGAGTGAACATTGTAAACATGTCTAGAGGATACGGTTACAAATTTGTTCGGGTTTTCTTTAACGTATACCAGACAAACATAAACAAATAAACTATAGAAAGCCAAAATGCTGCATTTCTTAAGGAGCTCTCGGCAGTGGTTTGTCCAAAGTGATAGAAAATAATGGACAGTACATTTGATAATAAAAGTTTTTATTGAATGTATATTTTATTGAATAAAAGTTAAAAAATTGATGTGAAGTGTGAATTTTCACACATTTCAGGGTTTTGCAGGTATTTAGTAAGTGAATGATGATTATTTTGGATGCGAAAACAAATTTTATATTAAAATATTTTTTTTGTTAATTTTAATTCGAACGCCTAATACCATTATTTAGGTTTCTAAATATGTGCAGTATTTTTTTTTATATAGCAAGGTTCATTAAGAATTCCAAAATTGCGCCTATGGCTGCCATTGGTTGTTATAAGTTCCGCCCCTCTGATTTCGTGTACATTGAAACAGAATTAAATTATAATTTAAACAATTTCCACTGGCTATTAAATTTACGCTTTTAAAAATAAAATGCAACATTTGCCAAAATATAATTAGAATTTTGAAAAAAATAATTTAAACAATATAGAAATTAAAAAAAAAAAAAAATATAGTCAACTTCAGGGTTCGATCCCTATCGGATCGGGTTACATGGGTGAAAAGTCTGCTTTGCTTTGCTTTTCTTTCAAAAATTCTTTATTGTTTAAATGTTTACAATAATAAATAATATTTACATTACACCTCCTATCACAATTGGACATATGTGCAGGTATTTTATATTTACAAATAGTGTAAAAAGATGTTTTTGCTTATAATAAAGCAGTAGCAGAGTGTTTCATAATTTTAATCATGGTTTAGGGGCAAACGATACGTTTGTTCCCTTTAAAAGGATACTAAACTAAACTTAATCTAACTTAACTAAATTAAAACTTAGACTACATTAAAAACTAACTGGGAATCTGAGCTGGGATAATGACTGCAATGAGAGACAGTCCTATGTAACTGGAACGCCTCCAGTGTAGGTTGGAAGGTGTTGGAAGGGAAGTTTGTGTATGAATGTGTGTTGTGAAGGGTGTCTAGTTAAATGTTTAGTTAAGGGGTTGGAAGAGAGTTGTGTGGTGTAGAATTTATTTGAAATTTTGTTTATATAGTCAGTAATTAGTGGTAAGTTAGTCCGTTCGTGTAGTTCAGTGATTCTGGTGTATCTGTCAGCGTTAGTTATTAGTCTTAAGCATTTGTTTTGATGTCGTTGGAGTTGGATTTTTGTGGTTCGAGACGCGCCACACCAAGCTGGGGCTGCATAAGTCATGGTTGGTCTGATGATGGTGGTGTATATTAGTCTATTGTTTTTCTGTGTGAGTGAGCTGTGTTTGTTTAGTAGTGGGTATAGTTTTTTAATGCTGTAGTATGCTTTGATTATTGAATTGTGTATGTTTTGTCTGAAAATTAATGTTTTGTCAAGGTGTACGCCGAGGTATTTAACTGTTTTAGTCAAAGTTGGGTTTGTCTTATGGTCATAAATTTTGAGTTTTGAGAAAACAGTATTGTTAGTAAATTTACGGGAGAAAACTATGGTTTCTGTTTTTTGTGAGTTTATGTTTATCTTCCATAAATCCCAGTAGTCCTGTAGTTTGTCGATGTGTAATTGTATTTGTCTTTTGGCTACCTCTGCACTGAATGAGTGGTGAAAAGTCAGCGTCAAATACCACTAGACCAGCACACACGTTAGAGTGTTGCTTGTTACAAAGCCATAACTTGTGTACATTATTAGCCAAAAATCACAAAAAATGCGTTTTTTTCCAAAAACCTAATCTGATCAAAAATTCCTGTTGAACTATTCCGGTTCACACCAATGTACATTACTTAGAATTTTTTCAGATTTTTAGTTTAAACCATCTGGGCTACAGGGTGTGGGACAAAAAAAATTTTGCACAATTTTGGCAAAAATCGCTTCAAAATAATTTATTTTGCAAAAATAAAAATTTGATCGTTAATTCACGTACCAAGGGCTTTCATTTGATACCCTACTCAGAATTATAAAAAAATATTTTTTTTTTCGATGAGCACATATTTGTTTATATTTTTAGGGGGATATGTTTTTTAGATGTTTTAGTATTTTTCCTATGTGCGGGTCAAAGAGTTGTATAAGCATGCCAAATTTCAACTCTCTAGGTTTAGCCGTTTGGCTACAATTTTTACCGAACAGACAGACAGACAGACAGACAGACAGACAGACAGACAGACGACAAAATGACGGTATAAGGGTTTTTTGGTCATACCTACAAAACCCTAAAAAGAAAAAAAAACGAACAGACTTATGTAACAACCCAATAATATGATATAATTATTCTAAATTTGTTTTGATATTTATAAATGTTTTTTTAACTTTTTGATTTGCAATCACAATAAATTATGTTTGTTATTTACTATACAGGTGTCCCAGCCAAGTGGCTCACCATTGCAATCTTTGTTAATAATATAGACAGAGATCGGTAAAACGGACAAAGTTCGAGTATTTTTTGCAGGAAATATTATGACAGACTCAAAAATATTTCTGTATGTTTTGTTGACCAGATATTTTGAAAATAAACATTTTTTTAAATGGTATATCCTGTATATTGTTAGGCCATTGGAATAAAGATTTTTTTGGTCTTTGAAAACTAAAAATGTTTATAATGATTTTTTTTTTTTTAATGCCGATGAATTGTTGTCTGTCCTACAAGAAGTCGTCAAAACTGTCAATTACATCAAGTCGCGACCGCTGAATTGTCGTCTGTTTAATGCAGTGTGTCAGGTAATAGGAGAAGATCATCAGTCACTTCTGTTTCATACAGAAGTACGATAACTTTCTCGCGGAAAAGTGCTTTCTCGAATTTACGAGCTAAAAAATGAGACCCAGACGTTTTTAGAGACCCAGGGTTCAGATTTTGCTTCTCTGTTTAAAAAAAAAAAAGAATGGATAGCCAAACTTACATATCTGGTGGACATATTCGCTCATTTAAATGAGCTCAACAAAAAAATGCAAGGCAGGAATTATAAAGGTGTCTCAAAAGAAATTTTATATTTAGTGGATCGATTAAAAAAAAAGTAAGCCGTATATAGAAAAACTGTTTATTAATTATTAAAATACACTTTTTGGGGATTTATTTCTTAAAAATAATATCGTCTAAATGTAGACCCTCGCGTTCTCGGCACTCATTTAATCGAACAGTAAAATTACTTATGACGTCTCGGCAGGTGCACTCAGGGATACGGCAGCCCATACGGTCACTTTAGGCGAATGTAGGGGTTTCTGATGTTTGCGTTTCGGTTTCGTTGCACTCCAGTAGCGGTAGTTCTGCTTATTTACGTGGCCATTAAGATAAAAATGAGCTTCATCCGAAAACAAAATGTTGATAAACGTTGAAAATCGCTCAATCACCTGATTTACGAAATTAAGCCTCTGACTGGCATCTTGGGGCTTTAATTCTTGCACCAATTGAATTTTGTAGGGGTGCAGCTTTAGGTCTTCTTGCATAATGCGATGTAATGATGATTTATGCACATTTAAAGCACTTGCGCGCTTCCGAATTGAAAGGTTCGGGTCGTCACGAACAGACTGATTAACATTCTCCACGTTTTCTACCGTTCTTGATGACCTAGGTCGCCCGGATTTTGATTTATCCAGCGTTGTACCAGTCTCTTCAAACTTTTTAACCCAATGTAGAATTAGAGGAATGCTTGGCGCATCATTTAAGTGGCGAAAACCTCGAATACTGCAGAATTTTCTACGCGCTACAGTCGCCGAATCACCGTTTTTGTAAAACTCTCGCACGCATAACGCGCGGTCTGCTCCCGAGAAACGCTCCATAGTGACTAAATTCCCAAGAGCCAACCTACCGATTGACATAACCCCCTCGGATACGTTGCGTTCACGCAGTAAGCTAAATAAATATAAAATTTCTTTTGAGACACCTTGTAGTATTTTAACGTCATCGGACAAGATTGAAAGCTTTCGCGCTAAGTTGGTGTTGTGGATCATCCACGCTACCAATGGTAGTAATGAAATGTTCCCAAATGTCATGGTTGCCGATTCAGAAAAAAAGTGCAGGCTTTGATAGTGAAACACTTGGAGCTATTAGCAGAAAAAATGAACTCTTATTTTCCTAAGTGTGACCTGCAAGCTATGGACTGGGTAAGAAATCCATTCTCATATAGCATTTCCCTTGGACACGATAAACGAGCAGGAAGGATTCATGGAGCTAAAAACTGATTGAACACCAAATTTTCCGAAACAGAGCTAGCACATTTTTGGCTACATATAAAAAATGAGTATCCACTGCTTTCAAAGCGTGCTATTGCAAATTCTCTTACAATTTGCCACGACCTACTTATGTGAATTGGTGTTTTCAACTCTCACTCTGATTAAATCAAAAAAAAAAATCAGCTGTGGCCACCACAGGACCGACCACCGTCATAAAGTACTTATATAAAATACATTCTAGCAGCAGAGTAGAAATAACTTGACCTAATATTTTCTAACAGAGATATTATTTATCATGACCATGGAAACGTTACATATATGAAAAAATTAAGACTTAATATTTCGAAAAATTTTACAGAAATTATTCGAAATTTTTCGTTTTATCAAAAAACGTCTCAAATAAAAGTTATTAGTTATTGACCGATTTTTACCAAAAGTTGATCAACTCGTACCATTGATGGCAGAAGCTTAAATATGAAGTTTCATAAAAATCCTTTTAGCCAAATTTGCTCTGCACGTGTACACAGACAGACGGACAGACGGACAGACGGACAGACGGACAGACGGATAGACGGACAGACGGACAGACGGACAGACGGACAGACGGACAGACGGACAGACAGACCGACAGACATCATGCTAAAAATTGTCAAAACGTTATGTAGGGACCTCAATTTGTGGAGATCCATCGAAATCTCGAAACGTCAAAATCGGTATGATCACAATACCTCCCTTATATATGTTGGCGGTCGGTAAAAAAAAAGAGAATGCCTGAGGACGATCAACGCTGAGAGCAGCCTTATCAACGATTGTTCCAAATTTTGATCGCCTGTGCTCAGTTAAGCAGGTTCACATTTCTCATTAAACATCTTTTCTTGTTATATTGATTTTAATAATAAATAAATATTAAATAAACATTTTTTTACCGACCGCCAACATATATAAGTGAGGTTTTGTGATCATACCGATTTTGATATTTCGAGATTTCGATGGATCTCCACGAATTGAGGTCCCTACATAAAGTTTTGACTATTTTTAGCATGATGTCTGTCTGTCCGTCTATCCGTCTGTCCGTCTGTCCGTCTGTCCATCTGTCCGTCTGTCTGTGTACACGTGCAGAGCAAATTCGGCCGAAAGGATTTTTATGTATTTGATATAAGTACTTTACGATGGCGGTCGGTCCTGTGGTGGCCACAGCTGATTTTTTTCTTTGGTGTAGCTCTAAAATTTCTTGATTTGGTAGGTGTACCTTGAACACAAAAAGTTTGCGGAATACTGACATATGTAATAAGTTCAAACAGTACCAGAGCGCCTAGTACAATATTTGACCACCAGACTGCGTATCCGAGCGCGTCAGTCCTCAATAGCTGGTGATTATTTGCCAGTTCTGAAAAAAAAAATAATAAATAAAATTTTACCTGTAGCGGTAAGTGTATAGCCCTCTAAATTCTCTTCACATTCCAATTTGACAGTCTCATTTAGGCTTAAAGTGACTGCTTCATGGAAATATTTAAATAATTTTTTATTTTGGTACGGTGGTTCATCCACAATTATATTGTATAATTCATCCGCTTCTATGGCTGGTATTCGGTTTAAATGTTTAATAAAGTCAGCTACTCTATATCTATTTATTTTAAATCCTAAACCTGGCGTAGACAGATTCTTCTTATGTTGAATATATTCTGTACAAATCTCGGTTTCATTGTATCTACAAGTAACAATTAACAGTTAGTTTTAGGATCGGTAGAATTAGTAAATCCACAACTCGGAAAATAGAAGTAATTGTTCCTCAAGGTTCCTTATTTGGGCCACGGTGTCTATTCTCAATGTTAAGCGACCAAAGTTGGCAACATTTCTCGGAAGATTAGTATTTCCAAAATGAAATGCCCACTCTTGTTAAGAAGCTTAACAAGGCGGTAATGGGTTTATGGCAGTAATCTTAAAATTTATTGCTGTAAAAAGAATATAAGGGGTGTTAAGGGAATTTTAAATTAAAATAAAATAAAAGCCCTAATTTCTGTGTAGCCTCACGTAACGCTCCTAGGTGCTAGCGGGGCTTGAGGTGTGTGGTCGCTCCCCACCAGTCAGAGCGACGTTCTCCGCCAACAGCTCACTTAGGCTAAGCACATAGTGAAGCAGAGAGCAAAGCAGCGATGAAAGCGGAGAGTGAAACAGCGAAAGAATGTCGCGCTTATAAAAGAGTGTCTACACATAGTGACGCGTTTAAAATCGAGGAGAAAGTTCACAAAATTATAATGGATTTTTTACTAACAGAAAACTCTTCCCTGAAAATTTGGTATTTACTAAAAAATAAAAATAAACACACTAGAAGGTGTAATGTTCAGAGAATAAATAAAAGTAGACATATACATGGTGAATTTCATCATTTCTATATGCAACTCCGCGAACATCCAGAAAAGTTTCATTCTTATTTTCGTATTTCAACGTTTGATTATATTTTGAAAAAAATTCAACATAAATTGGTAAAAAATGGACAAATTTCAATCGGAACCTACTATAAATACCTCTTATAAATGAGAACTACTTGTAAATGCCTCAATATCCATTTTAAACAACTATTTTAGCAACGATGATGGCAGAGAAATCAAAATTGTTTGAACGCGTTGCTTTGCTCGACTATAACAACGATGGGTGCGTTTTGTTGGTGATTAGTTAGAAGTACTAGAATTGATGCGCAAGAAAACGACAATTTTGATCGTGAAGTAAACATAAAATGACATTTGCATGGAGGTTAAGTATAAAGTCGTAGAACATATTAGTTCTGCGTGGGAAGACGAACGTGTATCGCCTAAATAAATGGACAATCTAAATAATAAATGCAGAAGACGAAAACTTTCGAAAGGTTCTAGAACGTAATGTTTTAGAACGAATAATGGAATTGTACATATATTTTAAGATTAGATTTAACAATACTACATAAAAATTATTATAGGCATTTATTTTAGAACACAAAATGAGAATATACCTAAAAGTGATAAAATTATTTTGAAGCAATAATACGTGGATTTAATTCTAATACATTTAAAAACCAAATGAAAACAACTGCATTGAAATAGTACTTTTCATCCCCACCACACTAATTCATTCCAGTCGTTCGACCTCAAATCATCGAATGAGTTGAATGAATAGAACGAGAATATTGTCGCAACAAAACGCGTATTCTGAGTAAACCAAAACCAGGTTGGGTACAATTAAACGAACCCATTATAACCTCGCTGCAATACGCTCCACTATGCGCGTGTTAACAGGAATTCATTTATTTAATTTCGCCGCTTTGCTCTCCTCATTCATCGCCGCTTTGCTCTCTGCTTCACTATGTGTTTAGCCTTAGCGAGAATATAGCTCTTAGCTCTCCAGTCAGTATAAACCTTGGCTTAATTAAAGAATGTTGTGTCAATTAACGTTATACCCGCGGGCCGTGTCTGGCCCGATACTTATTGTTAAACGACACGCATTGAGCGGCGGTTTAGGATTTCCTATGTATAATCAGAAATAGCTATATCATTGAGGTCCAGCATATGGCCCACGGACCGTACCTGGCCCGATATTAATTTTTAAACGACACGCATTAATCAGCTTTTTAGGATTTACTAGGTATAATCAGAAACAACTATACCATTCATGTCCAGCATATGGCCCGCGGGCCGTATCCGGTCCGATACTAATTTTTGAATGACACGCATTGAGCGGCTTTTTAGGATTTCATAGGTATAATCAAAAATAGTTAAATCAATAAGGTCCATCATATGGCCCACGGGCCGTACCCGGCCCGATATTAATTTTTAAACAACACGCATTAATCAGCTTTTTAGGATTTCCTAGGTATAATCAGAAACAACTATACCATTCATGTCCAGCATATGGTCCGCGGGCCGTATCCGGTCCGATACTAATTTTTAAATGACACGCATTGAGCGGCTTTTTATGATTTCTTAGGTATAATCAAGAAATGTTTGTGTTTTGTTCATATACGCAGAATCATGTAAATTTTAATAATTGATTCCTGCTTATATTGATTTTAATTCGATCAGCTTGCCAACGTTGTTGGCAACAGGTCTGCTAGTTTTAAATTAAAATCGAATAGATGCAACATTAGTTCAATTGAAGTTTCTTAAAAACCATTAAGGATCTTTTCCAAATTTATAATCCTATTTCCGTTTCTAAATTTTAGGGGTTGTTATACTTGTTTGTTAGTTAATTTTCAACGTTCATAGCGCGCCTACATTAAAAACATGGCTCTTTGGCGACCATTTGATTTTGAAGAAATTCCTAATTTCTGTAGTGAAAATAGTGAATCTGTGCAAGGTGATTTGGAGTGTGAAAATGTTGACGTTGACGTGGAATGCGAAAATGTGGACGTGGCTACTAAAGAAAAATGTAATTTTTTAGAAGATTTCAAAGTTCTGATATTGAACGTTTATAAAAAGTTATTTTCGGAAGGTAATGGCAAAACCTTTACTTAGAACTACGGAATTAACTAGTGTTCCATACAGAACAATTCAACGTATTATGGTGGCAAAAGTCAACGAAAACGATCCTATTTACAAGTTTTCTAAAAAATAGATAGTTTAATGTCTAAAACAATAATAAATAAAATATACAACTTTTATTCGAAAAATATAGTGCCTCTTTTAATAAAAAAGTTGGAAGAAGACAGAACAGAATTTCTATACAAAGTTAGGCATATGTATAATTATTTGAAGTTGCTAGGATTTCGACATAGAACGTTAAATAAACATTTACATATTATGGAATCAGATAATCTATCGGAGTGAACCCTATAGAACTAATATGGAGCCAATTAAACGGTTATGTGCGACGGAAAAATACAGGTTTTCGGAAAATGTCAAAATGAAATTTATTGTTGTTGTGTGATAATATCTAAGAAATTTAGATTATTATCTAATAACCTACTTACCAACATACAAACCTACATACTGTGATACCACTATCCCATCTAATTCACAACATTCATATACGAGCCCTGTCCACTTTCAGTTGGCCCAGCTATAATATTCAGTTTCTTTAGAAATTATTAAATAATAAGTAAAATTAAATGCTGCTTTGTACATTTTTTGACAATATAATCATATTATCTGTCTCATTTTGTAATACGAAACTAACAGGGAAACTTCATTTTTTATGTTGTATATTTAAAATATCATCTTAGGGTGGTAATTCTGAAGTAACACCTTTCAAAATATTTGACAATTCATAATTGATATTAAATTATATGTCAACTTACTAACACTAAATTGTATAAAACACAAATTGACAAGTATTTGAAATATATTTTATACAACCAGAACACAAATTGTGAATAAGCGAAATAAGATGAAATAAATATTTGTATATAATTCAAAATATTAGACATGTCAATCACAAATTTGACATGTCAATTTGGTATCTGACATGTAGTTTTTGAGTGACTATAACCTCAGTATAATGAAACTTCATCAAAAATGTAAAAGCCAGATTTACAAGTTTACATGGTTTCAAAAAAGTCTATTTACACCATAACAGTCACCAAAGTAACCAGATTTAGTTTCGTATTACAAATTGAGACAGATTATATTAGAAGCAAAGGGGTAAAAATTTATTCCGTAATATTTAATTTGTGATTATAAAAATAATATTCGTAAAGCAAACGTATTTTTGAGTTCATGTATTCTTGTACTGTATATAATATAACTGGGTTTTTGCGGTAGCTATGCGTAGTAGGCGTTGGAAAACAAAGTTTGTTTATTGACTGTGATGTATTAAAAGTGTTAAGTCTAAATAATTTTAAAACATGGGCAGAGGCAAACCTATTTATGAAAAAATTTGGTTAATCATTGTGAACTTAGCAAAAACAGGAAAAACCAATTCCGAAATCGGAAAATTATTAGGTTTGTCAAGATACAGTATTAGAAATATTGTAAAATTGTACAAAAAAAGTGGTTCAGTTGCCCCAAAGCCCCAGTACGTGAAGAAAACTACACTGACGGACAATGACAAACATGCATTGAAAAGAATAATTAAAGATAACAGACGTACTAACTACAGTCAATTGAGTGTACTGTGGAGCAATGTTGTTGGAAGACGTGTTTCAAAGTCTACATGTCATAAGGAAGCTAAAAAATTATGATTTGGAACCTATAAGGTAATATTTTTTTAATCGGACTCTTAAATGTGTATTTACAGAAATTTATAAAACTTTCTTAGGCCAAGGAAAAACCATTTTGGACGTCTAAGCAAAAAAAAATCTGGTTGAAAGTGGCAAGAGAACATAAAATATGGAATTGTGAAAAGTGGAACAGCGTAAAATGGAGCGATGAGTCTAGGTTTGAAGTCTGTGTAGGGGACAACAGGTGCAGAGTTGGTCGTCAGAAACATGAAGCATATCATCCGCATTGCTTGAAAAGGAAAGTGAAATTTCCAGTATCTGTCGTGGTGTGGGGTTCAATGTCTGCAAGAGGGGTAGGAAAACTTCACTTTATCGATGGCATTGTTAACACAGCCAAATATTTAAGTATTTTAGAGGAGTCTCTGTTGCCAACTATGAAACATGCATTAATCTCTGGGGAGGATTTTATTTTTCAACAAGATGGAGCCGCTTGCCATACGTCAAAAAAATCTTTGAAATGGTTCCGTGATCATTCTATTCCACTTTTAGAGTGGGTTTCAAGTAGCCCAGACTTATCCCCCATCGAGAAATTTTGGCACGAAATGAAAAAACGATTGCGTATAACACCGGCTAGAACAATTCCAGAATTAAGACTAAAGCTTCAAGAAATATGGGATAATTTTACTCCTCAACAATACCAAGACCTTGTAGATACTATGCCTAGAAGAATTAATGCCGTTATAAAAATGAAAGGTGACGTTACCCAGTGGTAACTTCTGAAATAGGTTTCCAACTTAACGGCTTTCCGATGGAAATATTATTATTTTTTCTTATTAATTTACTTTAATAATTGTAAATATTAATCGTAAATCTCTAAAATGTTTAATTGAAAATAAAATATTACCTAAATTTCATAAGCTATTCGCATTCTGTTAATTGAACACCAATAAGTAAAAATTTCGTAGCTGGGCCAACTGATAATGGACAGGGCTCGTATAGTTGTCAGGGCTCGTATATTATTGCATTTATTATTTTTTAGTTAGTTTAATTTAACTCTTGAGAATGGCTTAATAGCCGAAATACGTATTGAGTAAAATAAATATACAGGTGGGCCTCGTTTTACGCCGGTGTTACGTACCGGCGCAAAATAAAGCGGCGCAAATCAAAGCAAAGAATGTTCATTCCAGAGACGGATTAACATTCTATTCGAATTAATATTTTTGTTTTTTTTTTAATTATTTTAGTTTTTTCTTTATTTATTACTTATATATACAGAAAATTATAACATTATTACAGAACATACAATACAATGCAACAATACGATACAAATAAACAAAAATAAAAACAAAACCTTTGAAAGAATATTAAAAATTTATTTTTCTTTATTTTTTCTTTCACGCAGAAGGCTTATGTATGAAGGCTCCATAGATGTTTTGATATTTTTTATTATAGTTGAACTGCGTTCGCAATCATGATCTGTCTTGCAAATGTTTTAATTTTTTAATTTTATCTGCATTTTTCATTATTGTAGTCACTGTTGATTGTGTAGTCACCGGACGAGTTTCACCATTCTCTATTCTTTTAATAACTTCAATTTTTGTCTCAATCGAAATAGACCTACGTTGTTTTCTATCGTGTTTTGTAGATATATCTTCCATTGGTATTTTATGAATATTTTAATTATTACTCAATAATTTTAAATTAAATTTTAAAAGTAAGTTAATAAAAATAATATAGAAAAATTAAAAATTATTAAATTTAGATTATATTAAATATTAGATTTAGATTTATTTAAATTTAAATATGTACATATCATAAAGCAGACACTCTTAAGCGAGTTAAATTTATTTTACAACTGAATACGTCTCAGTAGTGCGATTACTGCGACTGCGTAAACCACGAGACATCCCCGCTTCGACCCCTGAATCGTCGACACCCAACTCCGACGTTCAACTGTTTCAAAGCGGCGTTATTTTAAGGTCGCTGCCAACCGGCGTAAAATAAAGCGGCGTAAAATAAGGCCCACCTGTATTTGTGAAACCAACCTAGTGTTTTAATTGAATAATTGTTATCTATTTTATTAATTAAAGGGCAATATAATAAAGTGCAATTCTATATTACTAAATAAATCCACAACGCACACACAACATTCAACATTACACTAATTTAAAGAGCTATGAACGCAGCTTTAACCAGAGAAACAGACTATAGACCTATTTCTTAATGGCCATAGAAAAAAAAACATACACTTCATTTTCATCGATTTCGAGTTTGCCTATGGGCTCGCATTTCAATTTAAGTCTAGCAGGAGGCTTCTGGGCACATAGTGCGAACATTGGCAAGTACTTGACTCGAGCGCAACAGTCGATATTTTGTTGAACAAATGGTAGACCAAGGAAGTGATATAATTTCAGTGAAAATGCTGTAGCAACTTTATAACCCCGTACAGTTTGGCTGCATGGGCGAAATCGCAAAAACCTAAAAAAAAAAATATTAGAAAAATTGAAAACAATAAATTAAACAATAAATTAAACAATAAATTAATAAAATCTGATCAGTGGCGCAGCCAAGGAGGGACGATGGGCCTCCCCCCCCCCCCAGGGCCAGCAGAATTGGCACAATTTTTATCAAGTACTAGCAGTGTACCCGATGCTTCGCTACCGGACAAAAGCAGCCGTAGCCAGTTTAGACCGGGTTTATGTCGCAGTGGGTTCAATTTAGTTTGGCGCGGATCATTTTGTATGGTCCAATTATATATATTTTGTTTTACTCGTACCCTTTCATAAATATTTGCTTGTACACAAATAATTTAAGGTAATTTAAGTAATTTAATAACACAGAATATATATAATACTAGGGGCCTCAGCCCGGCTACGCCGGGCTTCTCCCCCTACGTTGACAAAACTCGTCGCTTCGCGACTCGTTTCAATATAATAAGGCATTTTGCCGCAATGTCGATTATAACACTCGGGAAGTTCTAATCTATACATACAATGTTCAAAGGATTATCCAAATCAGTTAATTAATTTACGTTTGTACCATTTAAACGTAACAATAATATTTTATTTCACTATAAAGAATACATGGATTCTGAATAAAATAGGGAAAAATTAATAAAATAGTTAAATATTATTGCACATGATTCACTATGAATTATGTCACTTGGAAATTTAGAAAAACTTTTGAGTAACACTGATAGATGTGAAATTTGCGGATTTTCGTTGTAATAATATATTCGTTGTAGTAATATTTTACGTTATTAAATTTAATATTTTGTTTAACTATTTAAAAAGGTATTTATAATTTTCAGTTTTTTTGAAAATAATTTGGTTTACATGTAAATATATTATAGTCGTTTTTTAATTTATTTAATCACTAAAATTTCACCTATACTTGTTATAATTCAGTAATGCGAAGGAATTGCCTCCTAAATTTGAATGTCGGTAGTTGTCTCGTTGTTCGAGAGAGGCGCTGATGAATACTTTTATCATAATTTTTAAGTTTTTTTGAAATACGTCTTAAAATTAGCATTTTTACTGCAAAAAGAAAACAGCGGAAGACCTTCAAGATGATAAAAAAACACTTTCATCCTATAGTAATCCATTATATAAATAAATAAGATATTAAATTGACATCTGGGTATTTTATACTTCAAGATTTAACACAATTAAAATTACGCGATTACTAAATATCGAATATTATTCTGTCTTATCTATCCTCCTAATACACTCTACTTTAAACTTTCGTTAATATAGTTCGAACGACCCTTAAAATATATTTTGATAACTCAAAACTGATTCTTACTTTCTTAATTCTTACTTTCTTTTCCGTTTAATAGCATTTTTAACTGAAGACAATTTTATGATCAGCAAAAGTTTTCAAAATTTATGAAAATGTGTTAAAACCTTAAAAAACTGCATTATCTTTATCAACTCTTATGTATTTTTTACACATTTCATCAATTTTATAAATAAAATACCTTCTTTCTAAAATAACTGTAGTTTTTCAATTCAGTTTTGGTCTGAAATCGCCTCCTAAATAGTAGAAATATGAATAAACATATTTTATCGTCTGGTACAACCTATCCGTGCCCATTGCTCGGCACGGGTCGATGACGATCAACGCCACGGTTTCGAGGAAAAAATGCATGATTTTTATCAATATAAATTAGTCAGTACCCCCTGTCGAAATAAAATTAAGCCTAAGCACTAAAAAAATATCACGCGGATAAGACGGCGGTTCATTTGCCTCTCTCCGCGTTACCGAAAAAATGAAGATACACCAGAAGTTGAATAGAACATACATACCAACACTTGTACAATATAATAGTAGATCATTGAAATTATTTTGCAATGGTCCAATATTAATGCAGACACCTTTATTTTGGACGTTTGCCATTGCTGATAGTACTAGGCTAGAATAGTACAATATAATGAGTATTAGTATCAAAAAGATATAATACTTCAAGAGTAATATAAAAAATAAATTCGGACGTTTCGGAAACTGCTCAACAATCTGTTTCCGTCTTCAGCGATCACGAGAAGTGATAAACATTTCAGTTTTCTTCGAGTTTTTATACCGAGTATTGTAGGAGTGGGAGCAGGTTATAGGTGTGTTGTTATTGGTTGTGTGGTTGGGATCAGGTATGGGTAGGGACGGGACTACCTGCAGAGGATTAACGACCGGATTAAGGTTGTTTGTCACATTATTGTGTGGCAATGAGTTGTTTGTTACCGGATTAGTGACTTGAGGATTAAAAGGATTGTTTTGAATAATGGAAAGCCAGAGTTGAGGAAATTCTATGCTGGATTGGCTGACAGCATCTCCAGAGTTTTCGATCAAAGCAGACTCTTTCAATTTTCTTTTGAACTTGTTTTCCTCATACATTAAGGGTTTAGCATCTTTCCATTGGAAATGGTGTTCATTTTCCCAAGCATGTTCAGCCAGTTTGGAACTGTAAATTTCGCCCTGCTGAACTTTCTTCTTATGCTCGTTTACCCTAACCTGTAGAGGTCTGCAAGTCTCGCCAATATATTGTTTCCCGCACTGGCAGGGAATAGAGTAGACACAGTTTTTGTTTAGAACAGATTTGGGTATCGTACATGATAGGATAGATCTTAAAGTCGAACTCGATTTAAAAGCTACTTGGATATTATGCTTCTTTAGTATCTTACCAATTTTCTCAGATACTCCTTTATAATAGGGCATAGAGACATATCTCACTTCGTCAGTTCTAGGTGCGTCATTTTTCTTATGATTGATAGCATCAGTAATAATTTTATGACTGTAGCCATTGTCCTGTAAGGTGGAACGGATGTTCTTCAATTCAGCTTTTAGAAGCCTTTTAGAAGAACAAATTACTTTGGCTCTATTAACTAGACTCAGTGCAACAGCGGAGAGAGGAAAATGAACCGCCGTCTTATCCGGGTTATCACCCGGTTATTACCTAGTTTTTAGTGCTTAGGATTAATTTTATTTCGACAGGGGGTACTGACTAATTTTTATTGATAAAAATCATGCATTTTTCCTCGAATCAAAGTCACCATTGATCGGCACGGACAGGTTTTATCAGAAGATAAAAGATGTTTATTCATATTTCTACTATTCAGAAGACGATTTCAGACCAAAACTGAATTGAAAAACCTACAGTTGAAGGTATTTTATTAATAAAATTGATTAAATGTGTAAAAAGTACAAAAGAGTTGATAAAGATAATGCAATTTTTTAAGGTTTTAACACATTTTCATAAATTTTGAAAATTTTTGCTGACCATAAAATTGCCTTCAGTTAAAAATGCTATTAAACGGAAAAGGAAGTAAGAATTAAGAAAGTAAGAATCAGTTTTGAGTTATCAAAATATATTTTAAGGGTCGTTAGAACGTTTTAAATGTTAAACCTATCTGTAGATACGTTCAAATTAGTTTTCAGGGTGAGGATAGATGTGTTAAGCAGTTTTGTTATTTTAATTCTGGAAACTGTATGTTATTAACTATTTTACTAACTATATTAACGAAAGTATAAAGTACAGTGTATAAGGAGGATAGATAAGACAGAATAATATTCGATATTTAGTAATCGCGTAATTTTAATTGTGTTAAATCTTGAAGTATTATATACCCAGATGTCATTTTAATATATTATTTCTTTATATAAGTGATTATTATAGGATGAAAGTGTTTTTTTTATCATCATGAAGGTCTTCCGCTGTTTTTTTTTTTTGCAATAAAAATGCTAATTTTAAGACGTATTTCAAAAAAACTTAAAAATTATGATAAAAGTATTCATCAGCGACTCTCTCGAACAACGAAACAACTACCGACATTCAAATTTAGGAGGCAATTCCTTCACATTACTGAATTATAACAAGTATAGGTGAAATTTTAGTGATTAAATAAATTAAAAAATTTATGTGAAGTGTGAATTTTCACACATTTCAGGGTTTTGCAGGTATTTAGTAAGTGAAGATGATTATTTTGGATGCGAAAACAAATTTTATATTAAAATATTTTTTTTGTTAATTTTAATTTGAACGCCTAATACCATTATTTAAGTTTCTAAATAGGTGCAGTATTTTTTTTATATAGCAAGGTTCATTAAGAATTTTTAAAATTGCGCCTATGGCTTCCATTGGTTGTTATAAGTTCCGTCCCTCTGATTTCGTGTACATTGAAACAGAATTAAATTATAATTTAAACAATTTCCACTGGTTATTAAATTAAGTTACGCTTTTAAAAATTAAATGCAACATTTGCCAAAATATAACTAGAATTTTGAAAAAATAATTTAAACAATATAAAAATTAAAAAAAAAAAATAAAAAATAATATAGTCTCTTCTCACAGGGTTCGATCCCTTTCGGATCGGGTTACTTGGTTGAAAAATCAACGACTAATACCACTACACCAGCACACACGTTCCAGTGTGGCGTGTTACAAAGCTATAACTTGTGTACATTATTAGCCAAAAATCACAAAAAATGCGTTTTTCTCCAAAAACATAATCTGATCCAAAATTCCTGTTGTACTATTCCGGTTCACACCAATGTACATTACTTAGAATTTTTTCATATTTTTAGTTTAAACCATCTGGGTTACAGGGTGTGGGACAAAAAATTTTTTGCACAATTTTGGCAAAAATCGCTTCAAAATAATTTATTTTGCAAAAATAAAAATTTGATCGTTAATCCACGTACCAAAGGCTTTCATTTGATACACTTCTCAGAATTATAAAAACATATTTTTTTTTTCGATGAGCACATATTTGTTTATATTTTTAGAGGGATATGTTTTTTAGATGTTTTAGTATTTTTCCTATGTGCGGGTCAAAGAGTTGTATAAGCATGCCAAATTTCAACTCTCTAGGTTTAGCCGTTTGGCTACAATTTTTACCGAACAGACAGACAGACAGACAGACAGACAGACAGACAGACAGACAGACAGACAGACAGACAGACAGACAGACAGACAGACAGACGACAAAATGACGGTATAAGGGTTTTATGGTCATACCTACAAAACTCTAAAAACGACTATTATATTTACATGTAAACCAAATTATTTACAAAAAAACTGAAAATTATAAATACCTTTTTAAATAGTTAAACAAAATACTAAATTTAATAACGTAAAATATCACTACAACGAATATATTATTACAACGAAAATCTGCAAATTTCACATCTATCAGTGTTACTCAAAAGTTTTTCTAAATTTCCAAGTGACATAATTAATAGTGAATCCTATGCAATAATATTTAACTATTTTATTAATTTTTCTATATTTTATTCAGAATTCATGTATTCTATATAGTGAAATAAAATATTATTGTTACATTTAAATGGTACAAACGTAAATTAATTAACCGATTTGGATAATCCTTTGAACATTGTATGTATAGATTAGAACTTCCCGAGTGTTACTAGCTATATCAGTGTTTCTCAACCAGGGTGCTACGACACTCTCACCGGGGTGCCACTAATTTGAAAAATTATTTCAACGTTAAATTGCTCAGAACTTCCTGTTTGCTATAGGCTAATGATAATAATAATAATTTTTGCTGACGTTTCGTGGATGTACCGCGGGCACGTCACTTCGATAACCACGTGACAGGCAAAAAACGAGTGTTATAATCGACATTGCGGCA
The DNA here is from genome assembly GCA_963971575.1 of Liopterus haemorrhoidalis. NCBI lineage: Eukaryota > Metazoa > Arthropoda > Insecta > Coleoptera > Dytiscidae > Liopterus > Liopterus haemorrhoidalis. Next base: position 21,329,765 of record OZ020625.1, read on the forward strand.
AAATGCCTTATTATATTAAAACGAGTCGCGAAGCGACGAGTTTTGTCAACGTAGGGGGAGAAGCCCGGCGTAGCCGGGCTGAGGCCCCTAGTATATTATATTCTATCGTACTAATAACATATATCCGACTAATATTTCCGAATAAATATTTCTTGTAGAATGTCACGTGAATGATATTTTAGAATCAAAGTTATCAGAAGAGAGAAACACACTGTTTTCTTAATCTTTATATATAAAAATGGATATTTGTGGCTATGTCCGGAAATTCTAACCCACTTCCAGATACGCTACCGAGTTGAAATTTTGCATACAGGTAGCAAATGGCTTCATCATAACTAGAAAAATCGAAAATCTCAAAAAAGTCCCATCAGAAACGAGAAATTAATAATTTTGTTTTTAATTACATTCGACCATTGGTATATCTATCACATATGCAGTGACCGGATAGGAATTTTCATTCAATAGTTGACTGTCTAACTGTATGAACATCGTGAGTGTTCGCTAAATATCGGAAGTGTTCGGCCCGAGAATAAACTTTACCAAAAGGTAAACATTGTAGAAAATAAAACCGGTGTTTGGTTACAGCTGATAATAAATTGTTATTGTTATTTAGCAAAACTTATGATTCGTGTATGTAGAGCGAGACATAAGCTGAATATCTGTTTTCTGGATAATTATTTTTAACGGAGTTTTCTTAACTTATTTTTATTATAATTATTTTTTTTTCTATCTTTTTTTTACGAATATTGATTTAAATGCGATTGATAGCCATATTTTTTCAGTGTGGGCTACTTGCTCATTCTTCTATTTTTGTTTTAAAACATCTATTTTCTGTATCTATAAAATAGAAAATATTCGGAAATTGTAACCCACATGGTGGAGTTTTTATGCAAATTTGATGAGTGTGGAAATTTGGTTTACAGGTAGAAAATGCCGTCTGTATAACGATAAAAAAAATCGCATTAGAAACGATATTCATGAATTTTGTTTTTATTTATATTTGGGCATTAACATAGTTTTGAGAAATATTTAGTTGGATGGCTTTAGTGCAGCTTCGGACATCGTGCATTTTCGTGCGTAATTGTTATAACCCGAAGCCTGAGGTTGCATTTAGTTTACAGTCAGTCTAACCTAAACAACTGTTGCGAACGGATGTATGTTTATTATCTATCTATCTCTATATATATAAAAGCAAGTGTCCTGACTGACTGACTCATTCACTCATCACCGCCCAGCCCGAACCGCTGGGCCTAGGAACTTGAAATTTGGAGAGTATATTCGCTCCGTGACGTAAGCACCCACTAAGAAGGGATTTTTCGAAATTTCACTCCTAAGGGATGAAAAGGGGTGAAATGTGATTTCACGAATTCCTTAATATCTCTTAGGGCCGATGGGATATCGACTTAGTTTTTGCTTACAAGTATTACCCATATAAATGCCGAAAAACCAATTTCGGTTTTTTGCCCTAATCAACCCCTAAAGGGGTGAATCTACAATCGGGGTGAATTTTACAACCCGTCTTATTTCCTGTGTTTGTTGAGTTATAAGGTTTCTTTTTGGCACATAAGTGTCTTTTTATAATATCTCGAAGTGGTTTTGACAGTTTTTTAAAATTTCACCCCTAAAGGGTGAAAAGGGGTGATATGTGATTTCAAGGTTTCTTTAATATCTCTTAGGACCAATAAGATATCGACTTGCTTTTTGCTTACAAAAATTACCCATATAAATACCGAAAAACTAATTTCAGGATTTTGTTCTTATCAACCCTTACAGGGGTGAATCTACAATTGGAGTGAATTATACATCCCGTCGTATTTCCTGTGATTGTTGAGATGTGACATTACTTTTTGGCACATAGGTGTATTTTTAAAATATTTCGAAAAAGTTTTGACAGTTTTTTTTAAATTTCAGCCCCAAAGGGTGAAAAGGGGTGACATGTGATTTCAAGGATTCCTTAATATTTCTTAGGATCAATAAGATATCGACTTGGTTTTTTCTTACAATAATAATCTTTATATATAAAAGACAATATTTGTGGCTATGTCCGGAAATTCTAACCCACTTCCAGATATGCTACCGAGTTGAAATTTTGCATACAGGTAGGGAATGCTTTCATCATAACTAGAAAAATCGAAAATTTCAAAAAAGTCCCATCAGAAACGAGAAATTAATAATTTTTTTTTTAATTATATTGGACCATCGAAGTATGTATGATGCGCTCAGCGAGATCGCGGGAATTTCGTTTCAATGGTTGTTTGGACAACTATAGTAAGTTCGTGAAACATCGTTCAATGTCGTTCGGCGCGATTCATCATTACTCTGCTCTAGCTGATAAGATTTATATATTGTTATTTAGTAAAATTTTTGATTAGTGTATGCAGAGCGAGACTAAAGTGGAGCACCTGTTTTCTGGTTTTTAATTTTAGGGCATTTTTATGAACTTTGTTATTTTTATTTATTTATTTTTTTCTATTCTTTTATTTAAATGTTTAAATATAATAGTAAAATCTTTTATATATATAAAACAGAAAATCTGTGTGTACCGAGTTGGAATTTGGTATATAGGTAGGAAATACAGTCAATATAAGGAGGCAAATTGAAAATCAGAAGAAAAAAAATGGTATCACTTAAGACGTAGACTTAACAGAAAAATTGCTTATACAGTGAAACCTCTATCTATCGTTTTTGAAGGGACCTATTGAAATAAACTATGGATGCGGGAAAACAATGAAAAACACATTAATACATATTTAAATGTTTAATATGTACGTACATATATATTCTAAATAAAATTTTAAATAAAAAATATCGTAACAAAATAAAAAAGGAAGCTGCATGCCGACAAAAAAAATTATACTTTGTATTGTATATAATCTTTCATCGTCATTTGCTTTTTGGCTTTTTATATTGCCGTAAGAAATCAATATTCTTTCGGTGTTACAAATTAAATTTTTTTCGGGATCAGTTATCGAATGCGCATAAAAAAAGTTTTCAATTTGAAAAAACACGAAATTTGCTGCGTAATTTAAACGATGAATGCGGTAAAATGATACAGAGAGAAATTATCGATGCGATCTATTTTTGAGTGTTTTGTATGAAATTAATTCGGAACCGCAAGAAATAACGATATATACGGGAAAATTATTATTCGAGGAACGATAGATAGAGGTTTCACTGTAATAAGAAAACAAATATTTTTTTTTAATGATTTTTATTTTATTGGATTGATTTACGGGAGTTACGAAGGGACAACCTAAAACTAAACTTTTGAAATATCTCATTTACTTTTGACTTAACAGCAAAAACGCACATGAGAAAAGCTGTTTAAAATAAAAATACAAATACATGTTATCCTATAAATTTTTCAATTGGTTAAGAAGCAGGGGAAGGGAGATGGGGGAGGTGCTAAAACTAAAATACTGGAAATATCTCGCTTATTATTTACTTTACATCAACAATTTATAAAGATAATTTATAAAGACTTTGATTGAAGAACGATTATTTTCTGTTTAGTGTAGCTTCTGAATATTTAGGGGGACAGAAGGAGCGCTACTTATAAACTTGAAATATCTCTTAATATTGACTTAACATTAAACATGTGTATAACAGAAGTTGTTACAATATCAATAATATAAATAAATAAATAAACAAATCTTTTCTGTTTAATCTTCTTCTGTATATAGGTATATCATTTATAAAATTTTCTTATATACATATGTATATAAATACATGACCTGACTGACTCATCAACGTTCAGCCCAAATCACTAGACCTAGAAACATGAAATTCGAGAAGTATATTTCCTCCATGTCGTAAGCGATCACTAAGAAGAGAATTTTCGAAATACGACCCCTAAGGGGCTGTTAAGTGATTTCAGGGATTCCTCAATATCTCTTAGGCCCAATGAGATATTGACTTAGTTTTTGCTTACAAAGGTTACACATACAAATGTTAAGAACTAAATTCAGAATTTTGTTCTAATCAACCCTTAAAGGGATAAATTTATTATGTATTCGGAGTGAATTATAGAACCCTTCGTATTTCCTATGTATGTTGAGTTATAACATTGTGTTTTGGCATATAGATGTCTTTTTAAAATCTTAGAAACTTTTTGACAGTTTTCTTTTAAATTTTCACGCCTAAAAGGGTAAATTGGTATTTTTTATTCAATAGAACGCCCCCTGGACATAGAAACATGAAATTCGTGGAGGAAGGAATGTTCCTTCCATGATGTGAGCACCTCTTAAGAAAGATTTTTTTTAAATTCGACCCCTAATGTGGTGAAATGTTTCTTTCACGGATTCCTCAATATCTCAGACCTACAATGAGATATCGACTTGGTTTTTGGTTACAAAGATTACCCATACACATGTACAAAAACGAGGTTCAGTATTTTGCTCTGATCAACCCATACAAGGCAAATCTAGATTCAAGGATATTCATAAAACCCTTCAAGTGACCTGTTTCATTTCTTTTTGGCACATAGGCGTCTGTTTAAAATCGGTATATGTATTAAAACTCAAAAACGGATAAACCGATTTTAGTGCTATTTGCAACAGCGTATTCCAAATTTGTCTGGAAAGATTTTAAGCTATATATCATCGCGGTAAGACACCAGGTTTCCGATCAATTAAGAAATATTTAAACTATAAAAGATACACATATTCAAAATATACCTATATTAACGAATTTTGGGTTTAATATTGCAACAAAAATGTTCCCGAGGATATATATCACAATTTTCTTTATTTTCATTTTAGACGACAACTGCAACGTTAAATTCGCTATTGAACATTATTGTAACCCCCTAAAGCAATGCGAAGAAAACTTACTTCGGTGGCAAGAATATTTACTAACGAAAAAAAGTGCTCTGATCTATATAGGTACGATTTATAAATCAGGAATAATCACGAAGTAATTATAATAAATATCATAAAAATTATAATAAATAATTTCGAAAGGTGCAACATAAAATGCTTTACGTGACTGGCGCTGCCTTTGGCAATGATTCTCACATGGGCATTTTCCTAGGTTAGCACATCGGGATACTTATACGTGTTGATATTAAATGTCTGTACTACCAATGTTTACAAAGAAATTCGTACTTAAATTATTTGTATAAGAAGCACATATTAATACAATTGTAGATTAAAACAAATAAATATATTTGAATATAAAACGATTCGTAGCAACCAGTCTTGAACCGATTTCGAAATGGGCCAGATCTAAGCGGGCTACGACTACTTTATTTCGGTAGCGAAGCAGCGGGTACACTGCTAGTAGCAAATATACAAACATTAAAACAAATTTTAAAACAGAAATTCGTTAACCGAGGTCACATAAAAAGAAACCTCGATTGGGTCTTGTATTAGAGAGAAACAGACTGATGGAAATACAGATGGATATTGGTTCTTAAATAACAGATTTTCAAAAAAGTTGGCCTCGTTAAAGTGGAAATTTGTTAACCGAGGTACGTCGATAAAAAGTATCCTATCATGGAACTGACAATATTATAACCATATATAAAAAATTTCATATAAGTCCGACCAGTAGGTATTAAGATTTTATTGGGAAAAAAATCACAGACAGAATGTTGGGCCCGCTAGGCGCCCCAATTTTCCAATCCTTTAATTTTATTTTATTTAAATGTAAAAACACAATATCTGTGAATTTAGCTATGTTTTAGGCCAGCTAGGGCCATCTACAAATTATTTATTGCACTTTTATGCAAACCTAATGCATTAGTTGACCGTAATTTACAGGTCGCTGATTGCTCTTTATTAATTAACCTGTTCGTTGTGATAACGTTTTGTTTGACCGCATGGGTTTTTTTAACCTAAAACCAGTGTTTTTCTTCTCGGCTATTTATGCCGTGTTCCTTTCGGATTTACGACCCGAAATAACAGTGATTTAAACCACATTTGTCAGATTTACAACCTGACAAATTATATTCAGTGCAACTTTAAAATCTTTGTGTGGAAACCAGATCAGCTGATTCATCTCCAGACGAGCTATCCGGCTAACAGGAAGAATCCAGAACAGAATCCAGCTAAGTGTCTAACGCTGTAGTGTTATTCCTTTTTATTTATATGAACATTTATATTTATATGAAAACATTCTATTTTGAATTTTGTTGAGAATATTGTTTACTCTGGAGTAAATTCATTCCGAACTTACTTAATTTCCAGGTTTCATTCTATAATTGTTGTTAAATTCTTTAGTACAGCCTTCAGCTAATATAATTTAGTAACAATTATTTTGCATATTATTGTTAATTTGCAAGCATTAATGTTCTAATATTCAATTAATTGTAGTTACTTTACATGTGCCTTCAGCTGATTTATTCTTTAATTGTTAGTGCAATATTGCTATTTATTTGTTCCAAATTTATCAGTAGTTCTAATTAATATTGCACTAAAGGTTGGCTTTCACTACAACACTTAGTATATTTATGCTTCTAGTGTTAATTATAAGATTTGTGCAATTATTATTTGTATTGTGTCCGACAAAGCACACTGGCCAGTTTACATTGCACCGTATCTTGCCAGGTGTACTTTACATCCAGTGAGTTGAGTCTACGATATTTTAATGTTAGGTACATCGTCGGTAGGTGTCATCGAGGGAAACCATCGAGCTTCGACTCCTCCTTTCACCTTATTTGTGGGCCTGGACCTTAACCCTTCTCTCCTCAGCGAGGGCTACCACTCCTTTGTGCAGTCTCCTAGACCAGCCCCTAGGAGCAGAAGAGTTAAAATCCCCCCTCTTTCCTTAAGGTTGAAATCGCGGTTACTCAACTCACTGCGCGTACGTCCACAATACGATATACCACTCCATTTACCGGCGCGCTGCGCTACCAAAATTTAATCGGTCCTTCGAGTTTTTAAATCGCCGACTAATGTGTAACGCTGTCTTGACCTACGGTTACGACCAATCGTAGGCGGGCGCTACACAGACAGAGACAGATAATAATTCTAAAAATGTTCAAATTAATTTAAGTATAATAAAGCTATCAAAGTCAAAACACTAAGAAAATGTCTAATGTACAAACAGAACCTCAAACTTTATATTTATGTATAAATGTTGTAGCGCCCGCCTACGAATCGTCGTAACCGTAGGTCACGACAGAGCTACACAGTGGTCGACGATTTTTAACTCGATGGACCGATAAATAGTTGGTAGCGCAGCGCGCGGTAAATGGAGTGGTAAATGGAGTGGTAAATGGAGTGGTAAACCGTGGACGTACGCGCAGTGAGTTTAGTAACCTTAAGGAAAGAGGAGGATTTTAACTCTTCCGCTCCTAGGGGCTGTTCTAGGAGGCTAGCACAAAAGGAGTAGTTAGCCCTAGCTGGGGAAAGAAGGGTAAAATCCAGGCCCACAAATAAGGTGAAAGGGGGAGTCGAAGCTCGATGTTTCCCTCGGTGACCCCTAACGACGATGTACCTAACACAAAAAATTCGTGGACTCAACTCACTGGAGTAAAGTACACCTGACAAGATATGGTGCGATGTAAAATGGCTAGTGTACTTGGTCGGACACAATACAATAATATTACAGTACAAAATCTTATAACTAACACTAGAAATATTAACATACAAAGTGTTGTAGTGAAAACCAACCTTTAGTGCAATATTAATAAGAACTACTTAATTAAAAAAACTAGTAGTTAATATTGAACCAATAAATGGTAATATTGCACTAACAATTAAAGAAAAAATCACCTGATGGCACATGTAAAAACAACTACAATAAATTTAATATTAGAACAATAATATTCGCAAATTAACAATAATCTACAAAATTATGGTTACTAAATTATGTCAGCAAAAGGCTAGACCAGAGGGCGGCAAACTTTTTTACTAAGTGGGCATATTTCAAAAATGGGGGAGTTCGGGGGGCACCGTCGGTCAAGGGGGGGGGGGTAAAATTTAAATTTAGTCCATGCAACCTCAAACGGCCACCAAGGGAACTACTATGAAAGAGTGGTGGAGGGGTGAAGAGGGCCTTTTTATCTCCGCGAGATAACTGGAACAATAATATTAACATTATTGCTTTCTTTCATATTGGTTCTATATTGGGAATAGTTTTAAAATTTAGTTTTACAATTAAATTTAATGAATATTAAATTATATTTATTTATAAAACTATAACACTTCTAGTCTTCTTGACAGTACTTTTATAGGGGAAACTTTTTATGATTGCAGCGCCATATGCGGCGAAGCTGGAACACTCGAAAGTGACATTAAACTGTTACTCGTGTATTTGTTTACGTGGTAAAAATGAACACGAGTTGTATTTTTCTTGTTTTCGTAACTTTTTTTTAATTTAAAGGTAATCTACGATTTACAAGATATGTAATAATATACTATATAGAAATTCCAAGGAAATTTTTAGGTTTTCATTGTATTTCTAATTCTTTTTGACTGTCTATCAATATAATAACAATAAAAATATGATAAATATATTAGTAAAAATTAATATCTCTGCCTGAAAAAGTAGAAGGGCCTTTTAATATATCAACTGATGATTTAGGCAAATTTTGGGTGCGATAAATGCTTTTTTCAGTCTTTTTTTGGACGTGAAAAATCACTTTCCATAAAATGCAACGAGCAAACATGCATGTATGGGCTTGGATTTTTGCCCATTTTTAGTTTTTGAGTCCATAAAAACCTACGATCCACTTTCTCTCTGCCTCCAAACGTCGTTTCAATTGATATTTTTTTTTGATTTAGGTAGATTATTAAATGTTTAAGAAGGATTCTTCCTTATTCACGATTTACATTGCGGCACACAACAAAATTGATTGTTTTTTTTTTTTTCATGATATACAAAAAGAAAACACAAACAACAAAAAAATGCGTATTTCTCCATTGAACAAAACAAAACAATGTGAATTTCGTATCTTTTGCAAATTGCCACCAGATGTCAGGGCGCTTAGGAAGTTTCCCCTATTACTAAAAGCGACTCGGAAATAGAATTTCGCATGGTTAGGCGGGCACTTAGAAATTGTTCGTGGGCACCCTGGTGCCCGCGAGAACCGCGTTGCCGACCCCTGGGCTAGACTATAGAATTCAACAACAATAATAAACTATAAACTGTAAATGAAGTAAGTTTGGAATGAAATACTCTAGAATAAACAATATTCTCATAAAAAACATGAAATTCAAAATAGAATATTTTCATATAATATAAACAGAATAAAACAACAGTGTTTGACACTTAGCTGGATTCTGGATCTTCTGAGACGAATATCTGTTCAGTTGAAGATATAAGCTGATCTGGTTGGTTGGTTGCGACGGCTTTCGTAGGTATGAAGCCGATGCGAGGTTTTTACACAAAACTCATAAGTTTGCAATGAATTTATTTGTCAGGTTGTAAGGCTGACAAACGCGGTTTAAAAAACACTGTAATTTCGGGTCGTAAATCCGAAAGAACTTTGAATAAATAGCCGAGAAGAAAACACCCACTGTTTTTAAGTTAAACAAAACATGTGCTTTCTTCTCGCGCTCAAAAACATTGTTTCAACGACAGGTTAAATAATTAATAACATTTAACGACATGTCGAATGCGGTCAACTGTTGTATTATTTTTGCATAAAAGTACAATAAATAAGTTATAGATGGCCCTAGCTGGACTAAAACATAAATAAATACACAGAAACTGTGTTCTTTCATTTAAATTAAATAAAATTGAAGGATTGGAAAATTTGGGCGCCTAGCAGGCCCAACAGATGAATTAAATAGAAAAGATTTGTTTTAAACATCTTTTGCTGTTAGACAACATGTTTTATGTAAAGTCAATAATAAGATATATTTAATCCAGTCCCCCAAATATGCATTAAAAACTGCATTAAAAAGAAATTAATCGTTTCTTCATTCTAAGAAAATTGTCATATATGTATATTTTTGATGTATAATAAATAAAAAGGGAGATATTTCAATATTTTTGCTTTAGCTCCTCCCCCCCCCTCAGTTCCAAAAGAAGATGCGTGAAACAACAATTATTTATTTTCTTATTGCAAACAAAATTCATCGCATACGTTTTTGCAAGATAAAATGTTTCATGTGATCGGCGCTGCATTTGGCGATGAGTGATTCTCACATGGGCATTTTATGTGACATTTTCCTGGGTTAGCACAACGGGAAACTTATACGTGTTGTTAATAAATGTCTGTACTACCAATGTTTACAAAGAAGTTTGTACTTAAATTATTTGTATAAGAAGCACATAATTATAAATAGTGATTATCATAATCACAATACAAGGAGTAAATCTAGCTTGAATATTGAGAGGCACCATACTACCTTGTACGAACAAAGTCCTCGTTTTATAGCTGCAAGATTATATAATAAGGTCCCTGATAGCATTAAAAGTATAACCAATGTAAAATTATTCAAAAATATGTTTAAGAAATATCTACTAGAACATACGTTCTATTCAATCTCTGAATATTTAAATTACAAAGCTGACTAATGTTAAATTTTGAATTCTGTTAAACAGTAGAATATCTACCTATGTAAACATTATATTGACTTAACCTCTGTATTTCTATGATCACTAACAGGCTCAATAAAATATTATTATTATTATTATTATTATTATATTAATACAATGGTAGATTAAAACAAATAAATAAATTTAAATATAAAACGATTCGCAGCAACCAGTCTTGAACCGATTTCGAAATGGGCCCGATCTAAGCGGGCTACGACTATTTTTTTCGGCAGAGAAATAGCGGGTATACTGCTAGTGTGACATATAAAAAACATTATTGTTATTATTTACAATTAACATTGTCACTCACACGAAAAACAATATGCGAACCCTTCTTTTTGACAGTTTTGAAAGAAAATAAATGTAATATTTCGAGCAATACAAAAAATAGTAGTTAGTTAGTTAGTTAGTTAAAATTGTTGGTGCACAGCAACAAAGGGTATTTGCGCCTAACGCAGCCCATCTAAATGACTAGACTATATATTGAAAACAATAAATAAATAAATAAAATCATTAAAAATACGCATACTCAATAAAAGAAATCTTGCACTGACAAACACAAATAAATAATATAAAAAGTCTGTTCGAAAATTTGAACAGACTCAGGGTGATGGTAAGAGGCTGTAAAGGGGCCAATTACCATCGAATATCACAGTCAATAACTAGAAACACACTAAAATAAGGTGCAAGACTTCACACATAAAACAGTAAGTTCGATTCTCTCAGGAGTAGTATAAGCCTGTCCACGAGCACCCTATCGTCACCTAAAGCAACTGACAGTTCATAGCACAGGCCTAACCTCTCCCTGACATCCTCGAACTGTACACATTCAGTTAAAATGTGTAACACAGACAAATCTGTGTTACACGTCTCACAGATAGGGGGCTCTTCACCTCGAAGGAGGTGTCCATGGGTCCACCAACAGTGACCTATACGGAGGCGTGTTATGGCGGTTTCCTCCCTGCGGTTGATCCTGCAGGAAGAACCCCATGGTTTAACGTCTCCCTTAATCTGTCGCAACTTAACGTTCTGTGTGCGGCTCCACTCATGTTGCCACATGTCTAAAACCAGATGTTTCAGATGACTCTTTGCGTCATCTGGAAAAATAAAACTCACATCAATCATAGGTCTGTGAGAGGCGGCTTTTGCATCTGCATCTGCCGCTTCGTTGCCTTTAATACCAACATGTACCAATACCAACTTTGAAAATAATGTACAGCTCAGCAGTGTACACACTTGTTATGGAGTGCAGACGGTACTGAAACTGTTGGCGTGGATTCAAAACAACGAATGCACACCCAACCCTGGTTCCGGATTTGGATCCGTCAGTAAAAATGACAGTATCTTCGAACTTAGGGACCAGTGTTCTTTGTAACTCATGTTGGTATTCGATAGGCAACGTAGTTTCTTTATCAAACCTAGTTAATGGGTGCGTTCAGCGCCTAAACCGTTGAGTCTAAACGTAAACGTATGTTGATTAAACAATTTGGTGAATGTCTGAACGGTTAGCGGTTAGTTTCAACGCGAGTGTTTAACAGTTTGAGTACATAACCTTAAAAAATATTTAGAGATGGATCCATTTCTAACAGATAATTTTTTGTTAGACGAAGATATAGATTTTAATGTTATCCAAGTGGCAGTGGATAACTTGGCGGCACCTATAAATGTTGTGCCTGTTAGGAATGTCCCAACTTATAATGTTGGATATGAAGACGTGATAAGGAACTATAAACTAACAAAATTTAAAAACCATTTTAGACTGCCACGTCCTCAAGTGGCAGAATTAATCAATTTGTTAGCTCCAGTGCTATTTAACTTGTATCTTATATAAATTTCCCGCTAAAAATTTACGTTAGGTATAAAAGTCAACATAACTAAACGTAAAATTTTTACGTTGAGATGTTTAGTAAACTGTTGACTGTCAACGGTAACGTTGAGGGTAAACGTAGTGAACGTACTAAACTGTTTAGGGCGCTGAACGCGCCCAATGTGAGAATCAAAAGCGGACGCGGCAGCGTCCATGGTGGAACAGCACACAAAACGAAACTTGCCATTTCGGGCATATTAAAGTCAATATCACCCAACATGTTGAAGGTCCTCTGACCAAAAGGCCTACAAAAAATATTAAAACTATCGAAAAAATAATATAATTGAGAATACTGACCAATCATGCCTTGCCTCCTTCAATGGCTCCGGTGTAACATCCAACAGTATTTCATAAACTTGAAAAAAGCTGGCCAATCTTGCCAAATCTTTCTCCTCTAACGTTGTCATCCGTAATCTTCTGACGCAATTATTCAGATGTTCAATTATATCTAAAGGATGTGGACTCGTTTTTATCATTACCCTGAACTCAACTATGGCCAGGAAGGCTTCAAGCAGAAAATTATCTAATTTTCGTACATCCTTTACTTTTTCAATGGTGACTTGAAGAAAATCTACCATTTTTTCACTTATTATCGTGAATGTTTTGTTTATTTTTTTATTTAGAAGCCGAGATGTAGCAATTATATACTTAACCGTTTTTTCAGGCATGCCATATTTAAAATCATCCAAGATAACTGGTACAGCTTGAAGATCTACAAGTAATTCGTCTATTGAATAAGTTCGATACCTTAAAAAAATATTTTAACGGTATTAATAATACAAATGGACAGTGGCGTATTTAGAATATATTTCGGGGGGAGGGGATTTTCACAACATCGGATTTTTGACCTAGTCCCGCTATAAATACTGTTACATAAATTCGTTGAATCATCTTTATATATAAAAGAGAATATTTGTGGCTATGTCCGGAAATTCTAACCCACTTCCAGATATGGTACCGAGTTGAAATTTGGCATACAGGTAGAAAATGCCTTCATCATAACTAGAAAAATCGAAAATCTCAAAAAAGTCCCATTAGAAACGGGAAATTAATTATTTTGTTTTTAATTATATTGGACCATTGGAATATCTATTAAACAATCAGTGAGAACACGGGAATTTCCCTTCAATAGTTGGTTGTACAATTGTATTGAGATCGGGAGTGTTCGGTCAAAATCGTAAATGGCTCAAATATGTAGGAGTGGGGACGCATTTAATCTCGGTAGTTCGTGCGGGCAACATTGCTCTGAGTACAGTCGGTAGATAATCTAGCAATAGTAAATATGCATTTTAAAAGTAAGTTAAATGGTCGCGCTATTACTAGCCAAAGTCGCGAAATAGTTTCTTATATTTTGACTTTTATGAGGCTGGGGAACCTATTATTCCTTTCAAAACAGTTTTTGCTTGAGTGGCTGCTGCAACAGGCGTAACAAGAATTTAAAAAAAAAAAAAAAACAAAATCTAGCATGGTGAACCCTGGAAATTTTCTTCACCTAGAAAAAGTGTACAAAAGGATTATACGAAAAGAAATATAGACGATTTTGATAAAAGAGTTTTAAAGAAAACTATATTAGACCTGCATACAACAGAAAAAATAGTACCTACTCTGTCTACTATTTTACCAAAATTTTAAGATTTCACGGGATATGACGGAGATCGGGAGACAATCCGATGGGAGAATTAGTATAGGCATCTTTAAAACAGTTTGTGGCCTCCAGAAATATGACATTTCGCCTTGAAAACGCTAAAGAATTATCTCACTTAAATTATTTGTGAACAAGCACATATTTATACACTGGTAGAGTAAAACAAAAAATATATAATTAGACCATACTAAAACTATTCGCACCAAATCTAATTTGAACCCATTCCGACATGGACCTGGTCTAAACCGGCTACGGCTGTATTTTTTCCGGTAGCGAAGCATCGGGTACACTGCTAGTCTATAATATAATACCCCAACCTGTGTCCTTGGCTGGGTGGGTGCGTGGAAATTGTCTGAAACAATTGAGCGAGGTACCGAAATGTAACGATTATTATATATTAATTTATGTATTGGGCAGTAGTGTGCTGTGAATTTTTGTTTTGAGTGTTGACAATAAATTAGTAAAAATGACAGTTGTGTTTTTCATTATAAAATCACTTCATAATTATTAATTTAGTTGTGAAATACACGGATCGGTTTTTTACGAAACAAAAACGTTATCCTTCCGTGATATTCGACATTTTTGATTAAAATTATTATTCTCAGAAAAATAATTATTTTAAAAAATATTTGGTTTTGATGTAAGTAAGTAAGAAAAATGTAACTTTTTTTCTTTATTATTATTTTTTCAATGCTTTATTATTTTTTTATTTCTACGCAGTGCCGGCTGTGCGTTTTGCGGGGCCTCGGGAAAATAATGCATTTGGTGTCAAAAACTTGCCCTAGCTACTAATAATTGTTAGAAATATCCCCCTTTAAGCGCGGGGCCTCGGGAAAAATCTCCGAAGTCCCGACCTCTGAGCCGGCCCTGTTTCTACGATTTCTAGGACAAGATTTACAATATCCCACTGCAAACTCTATACAGATGGCAGCACATAACGACTACACTAAAGAATTATCAGTGGCTCTAAAACAATTCTGTTTATTTATCACATTAAAATATCATTTACCTTTTAGTTTAGGTTAGATTCACCTTAAAAGCACTATCTTAGGTTATGGTTGATAAATGTTTATTTTTATTTTTTTATAAACCACCTAAAAATAAATTGTGTTTTAAAAGTTCTGCACAGTCCCACCTGTTTAGAATCTTTGTATATTGAACAAATGACGTGTGTGACGCATGCGCAGTGTTCAGTGGGATATTGTAAATCTAAACACAAATCAAATGTGAACACAATATATTAAAGGGGGCAAACAATTAAATTTTACTGTGCAATAGTTTCTCACGATTTATTTCAAACTGATTTGAGATATATTGTAAGTACGCTTTATTCCGTGTGTGTATTTTTTCATGTGTGCTTTTTTCCGTGTGCGTATTAATCCGTGTGCGTTTTTTCCGTGTGCGTATTTTTATATTATATAAGAAAATCTTAAGATCTTCAAGTAATTCTGATATTGAATATTCTCGATACCTTAAAAAAATATTTTAACGGTATTAATAATACAAAAGGACAGTGGCGTATTTAGAATATATTTCGGGGGAGGGGATTTTCACAACATCGGAATTTTAACCTAGTCCCGCTATAAATACTGTTACATAAATTCGGTGAATCATAAAATATAAACAATTCGGGGAAACACCTGGAACGTTTTTTTAGTTAATCTCCACTCCTATATGGTTGTGGCGCCCGTTGCGCTGGTTTCGTAAGGCTGCGGTTACAGTGGAAGCGTGTTCGCGCGAACAGTGAGTCGCGCGTACTCGCCCGCATTCGCGCGACTGATTCAAGCGTGTAGAAATACACAGGTTTAGTTACTGTAGAAGCTTATCAATCGCGCGAACTACACTCGTACTCGCTCGCATTCGAGCGACTAATTCTAGCGTGTAAAAGTACACATCTGTGTATTGTAAATCGCCCGAACAGCTGAATTCAAAATTGTTTGTTTTGTTCGCACGAGTATTTGTTCTACCTACAGTTCTTATCTCCGTACAGTCCACTTGTTTTACTTGCTCTATGGTACAGTCTGTGTATACAAAATGAATATTGAGTAATTAATATTTTTAGTTTTTGATCGAAGATCGTTATGGGATCAAAAATGTAAAACTTACAATTGATCAATCACGTAAATTATGGGATGAAGTGGCGATTGAATTAAAAGTTAGCGATAAGGAGAAATATTTAATTTTTCCATATTCTAAACATAATAAAAAACAAAACAACATATGAATGGTTTACACCAGTGGTTCTCAACCGGTGGTACGCGTATCACTAGTGGTACCTGAAAGAAGACTTGGTGGTACGTGAATAACAGTGACGTATTTTTTTAATTAATGTAATGAAGAAAAAAAAATATATAAAATTACTCAATGGTGAATTGTGTCAAAATTAACCTGCCTTATTATGCAAACATTCTTGATATTTTCTATATTACTAAGAAATTGGAGCATTATAGGCTATTCCAAACGTTTAGGTGGTACTATATTTTGCAATCTAGTTACTTTCATCGTTTGAATTGTACTTTTTGGCCGTTTTGTTTAAGGTTTGTAATGCATACTTCCAATAAACATTTTTTGGTTAAGGTTAATATCATTTTAAAATGTCATTTTTTGTGACATTCTTAATACAAATATCCCATTTATTTATTTTTTTGTCATTAAAATAACTGCTAGAACTAAACACCACCTATCTAGTCGCTCGTATACGCGCGAATATGCCCGAACTGTACTTCGGGCGAACACGCCTCCACTGTAACCGCAGCCTAAAGTGGGAAACATAATGCAACGAGTATGACGGCGCGTTGACGCCGTTCGTACGGCGCTATCTGTCAGAAGCAAGTTAAAACCAAGCTGTCGTACGCAAGTGCACAGAATGGACAACGTCCTACGGCGATCGAACGCCGTTGATACTGAATGTTCGTCAACTTCCAACTTTTGACGCCGTTGAACGTTGACGCAGAACACCTAACCTCAGTTTTTACTGAATGGTAAAGTGTTTATATGTATAAATAACTTGCATACAACATAAATAACATCACACACAAGTCTTCATCATCCATTATACTTTTAATAAAAGAAAGCGAACGTATAAACACAGATATAGGTTGTCAAGTGACACTTGACGGTGTTAAAAATTATTGCATATTGTGCAGGCGAAAATTCTCAACGGCGCTAACGCAACGCTGTCGCAAATGACGGCGCGCTGACGGCGTAGCGCGCTGTGCATTCTGTTCCAGGCTTTAGAGAGACGCAGGCGTCGCAGCGTCACATAGGTCTACCACTAAGATCGTAGGACCCGCCACACGTGGTGACTAATAAACGGTTCTGCAGAGTAAATTGTTAAGTGTGCGGATTTAACCTGCAGCAGAATTGCAGGTAAATCGTTGGAAAAAGGGCGCGTTACTTCAGATCAGAGTTATACTCACAAACATCAAAAAGGACAGGCAGGATTCAGACATATTTCACTCCAAGGGGTTATTCTCGGAGACTTATTACAAGTGGTTTGGTTTTCCCTAGGAGTAGAGGTATTCGAAGGGGCCCACACAGTGGTTCTGGAGGAGTAATAACACAATTCTGTCCTCTTTAATCCCTAACCAGCCGTTGATATCGTAGAACTGCTCTGAGTAACACGAAAAATTATTTGAAATGAATATTGGATTTAAAGCATTTTTGTAAAGGCGAAAAGGTATAAAAAAAATTTATGTGAAGTGTGAATTTTCACACATTTCAGGGTTTCGCAGGTATTTAGTAAGTGAATAATGATTATTTGGAACGCCAAAACAAATTTTAAAATTAAAGTTAAATTTTTTTTTTTTTTTTTGTTAATTTTAATTCGAATGCCTAATAGCATTATGTAAGTTTCTAAATATGTGCAGTATTTTTTTTTTTATATAGCAAGGTTCAATATAATTTTGAAAAAATTCCTCTTAGATAGATATATAATCTAAAAATATTAAGTGAAGACGGAATGCTGAGTGTGTAGGACATATTTTGCTTTGTAGTATTCACTGTAAAATGAACAATATTTTAAAAATAATTTATCATCTCTTAATCTAAGAGCTTTAAAAACAAATTTTATGTTGAAATATTTTTATGTTAATTTTAATTCGAGTGCCTAATACCATTATTTAGGTTTCTTAATATGTGCAGTATTTTTTTTATATAGCAAGGTTTATTAATATTTTGAAAATTGCGTTTATGGCTTCATTGGTTGTTTCTAGTCATAGCTCCTCCCTTTGATTTCGTGTACATTCAAACAGAATTAAATTATAATTTCAGCAATTTCCACTGGTTATTAAATTTACGCTTTTAAAAATTAAATGCAACATTTGCCAAAATATAACTAGAATTTTGAAAAAATAATTTAAACAAAATAAAAATGCAAAAAAAAAAATAAAAAATAATATTGTCTCTTCTCGTGGGATTCGAACTCATTTTCTTGGGCAGAACGCTATTACCATAACCATTGCACCAAGATACACGTTACAGTTTAGTGTGTTATATAATTATAAGTTTTCAACATTATTAGCAAAAAAACACAAAAAATGCTTTTTTTTCCAAAAACATAATCTGATCAAAAATTCCTGTTGTACTATTCCGGATCACACCAATGTATATTACTTAGAAATTTTTCAGATTTTTAGTTTAAACCATCTGGGCTACAGGGTGTGGGACAAATTTTTTTTTGCACAATTTTGGCAAAAATCGCTGCAAAATAATTTATTTTGCAAAAATAAAAATTTGATCGTTAATCCACGTACCAAGAGCTTTCATTTGATACCCTACTCAGAATTTAAAAAAAAAATTTTTTTTTTCGATGAGCACATATTTGTTTATATTTTTACGGGGATATGTTTTTTAGATGTTTTAGTATTTTTCCTATGTGCGGGTCAAAGAGTTGTATATGCGTGCCAAATTTCAACTCTCTAGCTTTAGCCGTTTGCCTACAATTTTTACCGAACAGACAGACAGACAGACAGACGAGAAAATGACGGTATAAGGGTTTTTTGGTCATTCCTACAAAACCCTAAAAAGTAGGAGGCAAATTGAAAAAATTGTTGAAAAAATAATAATTTTTGTTTATTCAAAAAATATCCGGAATATCGGATATTCAATGAAAATTATCCGGATTATCGAATAGTCCAAATTGGTCGGATAAACCAGATATTCGGATATTCGTATATGCGGATTGGAAACCTTACCCTTAATGATATAAGGCCTTTACTTACGTTTTATCCTTTTCAAGATTCGAGTGTGTTATGGCATAGTTAATCTTTTCCCCGAGGACTCTAAGAACAATAATGCGGTCTGAGACTGGAGTTTTTGCAGGGTCTGCAAATGATGCAAAACATTAATATATAAGAAAAATTGTAGTATAGTCTATTTCACGATAAGTTGAAGTGACTATCTACTTATGGTCCTAAACACAGTGGGTGGTAATTACAAATAACTCTAATCCCTTGTTCGCACCCATAAACTAGTCAGTGAAGTATCAGGTATAAATTGCAGATGTTTTAAATATCTTTTCACTTCGCTTTGAATTTTCTATCAGTAAACTTGTGATTTGTGTTAAATAGTTCAGTACGTGTTAAAAAAATGTGGCGTCCTTGGAACGAACAATTAACTTCTGTGCAAGCAAATGAAGCAGATGACTATGTGACCATGATAGAAGATGATGATATAGTGCAAGATACAATAAAAAAAACTCGGGAAAAAACTTGTATATATTTACCTGTAGAAGCTAAAGAAATTGTGGCCAATGTGTATTTATGTTTAAGGAACCGCAAAAACAAACAAGCGGCATTAGAAGAGACAAGCAAGGCAACGAAAGTAGCGATGACAACAGTATGGAATATTGTAAACAAATCCATTGATAGGAGAAAAAAATGAAAGGATTCAGGCATATCAAAATGTTTGATGGTTTCCAGAAAGATGTAATACGGCAAAAAATTTACCAAATGTACACCGAACAAAATGTGCCAACATTGGATATATTGCTCAAAAGATTAATCCAAGACCAGTGTGAAATTAATTGTTCAAAGGTGACCTTATGGCGTGCCCTTAAAAGTATAGGGTTTCAATTTAAAACTTTAAATAAAAAGCAGTTCCTTATGGAGTCAGAGCGATTAAAACTTTTGAGACAAAATTATTTAAAAAACATTAAAAAATACAGAGAAGATAAAAGGTCAATAATTTATTTAGATGAAACTTGGTACGACACACATGAAACAAACTCAAAAGGTTGGGTGGATACGTCAAATAAATGCCAAACAAGAGCACCGTCTAATAAAGGAAAACGTATTACGATACGATACGATACTTCATGCAGGTCCTGAAACTGGATGGATACCGAATGCACTCTTGCTTTCTGCGAAAAATATCAAAGATTCTAGACTCGACTACCATGACGATACCACGGCGGAAATGTTCGAAAACTGGTTCGAAAATAAATTACTCCCGAATATACCGGCTAACAGTGTTATTGTTATGGACAATGCAAGTTACCATAGTCGGCAACTAAATAAAGTACCGAATAGTGCAAACAGCAAGAAGGAAATCCAAGACTTTTTATATAAAAATGATATTTACTTTGAAGAAAGTTATAAAAAAAATTGTTTAATTAAATTATTAAAAAGTTATAGTTTTTCTAAAGAATATGTTTGCGATAATATTGCTTAGTGCAAAGGACACACAGTTTTACGACTACCTCCGTATTATTGTATATTCAATTCTATTGAACAAATGTGGAGTCAGTTAAAGGCGAGAATAAAACGGAATAATGTTTCTCCCACTTTAAACGGCACTGTGATAGAACTTATAAAAAAAGAAGTGGAAAATATCCCTGTAGATAGTTGGAAAAATTGTGTAAATCATGTTATTAAAACTGAGGACAGTTATATTCAAATAGAACGTACTATAATCATTAATTTAGAGACTGATTCAGAGAATGATTTGGACTTATAACATTATTTAATTGAAAATTTATTTTATTGTAATGTTTTCAATACTAATTGTAATGTTTTAAATTTAATTATAAGTTCTATAGTTGTATTTATAATAAAAATAAAGTTTATTTTGATGATATCTTATGTTTATTTCTTGTTACAATTGTGTCATTACATGGTGTAATGTAATTTATACCTTGTACATCTCTGGCTAGTTTATGGGTACAAACAAGGGATTAGAGTTATTTGTAATTACCACCCACTGTGTTTAGGACCATAAGTAGATAGTCACTTCAGCTTATTGTGAAACAAACTATACCTTTGGGTCATTCCATATCAAGTGGTCTGGTGGTCCCTGCTTGACCATCACGGATTTTGATGAAATTTTGTATGGACATTCACACATGTCTCCACCGAACATTGGTAAAGTTTTACGTTCATCCATGCAATACTTGCTGGGATTTAGTAATTTATTTGACCCCATACCGCAGCCTTCTATGGTATGACTCCGAGATTTCGGCAAATTTGAGACACAGTATCTCTGGTAATATTTTGTTGAGAGAAACAAAACTTTGCCAACTTATACAACTTTTTGCGCTCTATTAAACAAAATAATAAACAAATCTTCATGAGCGATATCCGTGCAGAAAATTGGGATCAAACATGGCCTAAAAATTTGCAAGTCGAAAAAATTTTTTGTTTGGCATTTTATACCTCTGAAAGTAAAGGTACGATAAACGTGAAATTTTGCACATAATAACTTATCAAGGTTAACGAATATAAAATTTCACACTCCTAATATTTTTCATTAGTTCAGGAATTGAGTGTAAAGTTGATGATTTTTGTGAAAATGCTAAAAACAGGGTATATTTAGCCCACTTTTACAAAAATATACCTTCTGGAAACTGTTTTAAATTATTTTCATTAGAAAGAGCATGTTTTAAACCCCCTAAAAAAGTAGGATTGGTTTTTCATCCCTGGTATATAAGGCCTTAGAAAAAGGGACAAAGTTGAGGACATTGCTATCTAAACGTCATACACTTCAATATGCATTTTTTTACATTCAGCCGTATGAATAAAATTTAAGTAAATGCTCATAAGTAGAAGGTAGAAGTAAAATCATTTGTTTCGAGTAAAAGGTCGGAGTAAAATATGCTTCTTTTTATATGAATAATGATTACCTTTTACTCACAATTCAATGCTTCTACCGGTGAGTAAAAGGTCAAGAGGATGTGTTTATGTTGAAACCTGAAAATCAGTATTTATCAAAATCGTACTACTTCTTTCTGATTGCTGTCAACTTGAAATTAGTCTATAAACACTATCAAAACTATACTAGTGCTGTACTGAGTTCTATGTTTGACATATCAGTTTATTTTTATTGGTGTAAAGTCATGTACAGATTCAGGGCACTTTACATATTCTTTTTATATTCGTTAACCTTGTATTGATAAGTTATTAAGTGCAAAATTTCACGTTTATCGTACCTTTACTTTCAGAGGTATAAAAAGCCAAATTTTAAAATTTTTTCGAGTTGCAAATTTTTAGGCCAAGTTTTTATCCCAATTTTCTGCACGGAAATCGCTCATGAAGATTTGTTTATTATTTTGTTTAATAGAGCTCAAAAAGTTGTATAAGTTGGCAAAGTTTTGTTTCTCTCAACAAAATATTGCCAGAGATAATGGGCCGTATGAATAAAAATAAGCATAACCTTTTACTTGCAAATTATGAAGCAAATCCTCTCAACTATATGAATAAAAATGCAAGCAAAACCTTCTACTTATGAGTAAGAAGCAAATGCTTTTTTGTTCATCTTTTGCTCATGACAGACGTAACTGGTTATGAATAAAACAGACCTTTTACTTTAAATTATAAGCAAATGCTTCGAAAAACATGCATCTATATATTCATATACTCACTTGTGAAAAAGTGTTGTAGTGAACTAATTGCCATGGCGGATATTGTGCATTTAAGAAATATGAAACATTATAGGCATCGATCTTCACCATGTCGTACTGACATAAAAGTTAGTTTCGTTTTGAACAGGAGAACATGGAGTATTTAGCTAATAATTTTTAGGTAACTTTTTTTTTGTTGAGATATCTAACTGATCTTGGCTTTCAAAGAAGTATCGGTGAGGAACTTGGGGTGGAGCAATCCATAGTATCACTGACTGTCTGCAGTGTTGTTGATCAAATAGTTGCACAAGCTGGCAACTGGATTAAATTTCTTACTTCCCAAAATTTATTAGTGGAGGCGAAAAAAATGTGGCAAAGAAAATACCGTTTTCCAACCGCAGTTGGTGTCATTGACTGTACACATATAGGGATAGAAAAACCGAAAATCCATGAAGATGAATATGTCAATCGTAAAGAAAAACCTATGCTAAATGTATAGGCAATTTGTGATGCCAGTGAAATGTTCACAAGTGTAGGTGTAAAGTGCCCTGAATCTGTACATGACTTTACACCAATAAAAATAAACTGATATGTCAAACATGGAACTCAGTACAGCACTAGTACAGTTTTGATAGTGTTTACAATCAGAAAGAAGTAGTACGATTTTGATAAATACTGATTTTCAGGTTTCAACATAAACATATCCTCTTGACCTTTTACTCCCCGGTAGAAGCATTGACTTATAAGTAAAAGGTAATCATTATTCATATAAAAAGAAGCAAATGCTTTTACTCCGACCTTTTACTCGAAGCAAATGCTTTTACTTCTACCTTATACTTATGAGCATTTATTTCAACTTTATTCATACGGCTGATTGTGTCTTAAAGTTGCCGAAATCTCGGAGTCATACCATAGAAGGCTGCAGTATGGGGTCAAAGAAATTACTAAATATCAGCAAGTATTGCATGGATGAACGTAAAACTTTACCAATGTTTGTTGGGGACATGTGTGAATGTCCATATAAAATTACATCGAAATCCGTGAAGATCGAGCAGGGCACTTTTCTGAAATCAGACCACTTGACATGGAATGACTCCTGTATATATATATATCAGTTCGTCAAGGATGAAATTTGTAGTTAATAATATTGCCGAATTTAACAGTTTATTATTTGACATTGGCTTAATATTTTACTGTTCTGTTTTTTTGTTGGAAAGTTACACATCTCGCCTGTTTATAGAAATCATGCTCAAAAGATATAAAAAACTTTTTTAAAAAAGTAGTTTTGTTAAAAATGGAACGGTCGGAAATTCGCACTATTATGAAATATGAGTTCTCTATTGTGAAACATATTTTGGCTCTAGTGTTACTACGCAGCAGACAATATCAAATTGGTTCGCCAAATTTCGTACAGGTAACTTTAAAAAAAAACTGGCTCATCGATCACAGCAGAAATATACTGCAACCAACTGGATGAAATAATGCACAAACTTGAAGAAATACAGCTTAAATTGGTCAACAGATCTTATTGCATGATAAAGCTAGACCACACACTGCACAAATGTCTGTGGCAAAACTACATGAATTGGAGTTGGAACTTCTTCATCATCGTCTATACCAGTGTTCTTCAACCTTTTTACTCCCGCGGATTGGTGAAAATAGGATAAATATTTCACGGACCGACTGAAAGCTAAGACACAAAAAAAAAAAACAATGTACTGGGTGTTATATTTTAGTGGACCCAGCAAATATCTCGCTTATTTATTAAGTTAGTAATTTATTTCATATAACATGATTTATACAGCAACATGTAAGCTACTTGATGACGGATGTACTTTCATGATACACTTCCGGTTTATTAGTAATTAAAGGATTCCACACACCAAAGCGGCCGCATAGCGGTAGCGTTAGCGATACGACTAGCGATCAGGTCTCCTCACACTAACGCGGTGGGAATGGCGGTAGCGGTAGCGATCAGTTAGTGAATCACGGTATATAGTTGTATGATAATATTGATTGCGAGAATACAATAGAATAATTAACTGTATGTAGAGGAAAAATAATAATCTACTTACTATCAATTTCCAAAACTTTTCCTATTTCGTCCCACACTTTATTTGTTTTCCTAATATTCTTGTAATCAAGATGTGCTAAGTCATACAAAATTAAATAATCCTTTACTGATCTATGATTTTTTCTGTTAAATTATCTATTTTCGACACTATTTTCTTAAATATATTCACTCTGTGGTATATGAACAATGAATATCGCGCGGCCTAACGCAACTTGTCGAGTTCGGCCGCCAGTGTTTGGTGATCGCTAGACTGAACGCTGCATTCGGTGTCGTTCTCAGATAGCTGAACGCTTGTATTTGCGTGGTCTCATTGTATTATATAGGTTGCGTTAGGCTGTCGCCGTAACGCTATTGCGGCCGCCACCGCGGCCGCTTTGGTGTGTGGAATCCTTAATATCAACTTTGTAATTTCAAATCGAACAAACTACATTTTGTTACAAATTTGAAAAGTACATCAAATTTGCTTTACAATCATGTAAAATAATCCATATGTTATTAAATGCATTATTAAAAAGTAAAATGGCGGGCACTTTTTTATATACATAGTCGAAAAAGAATAGTGAGCCATGACTAAAAATTAACTAAAATAATTAACTAAAACAATTGTAGCTATTATAGTCCAGTAACCTTGTCATGATTATGGGGCAAAAGTTGCATCAAGTGGGGGTAGTTAGTTTCGTCATTTTTTCTTGTATGGGATATGCCTGAGATGCAAAATCCAAGTTTTCGACCTCGGCAGCCCTCCGGAACACTTTTGAATTTCTCAAAAACTACTAAATTTTCGAACTTTTTTCGTTTTCTTACCATTATGACCATAAAGGAACACGTTTTTGACAAACATTATTCAATGCATTTTTAAACTAGATTAAATTTGCTACAATTTAAGACCAGAATGGGTTCAGTAGCTTCAATAGTTTCTGAGATACAGCTTTTCAAAATTTGAATAAATCTCCAAACTTGAAAAAAAAAATTTTTTTTTTCTTTGCATTTTTCGAAGAAAACTCATTGAATCTTTTTTAAAGTATTTGATTAGACCTTTCAAACAGAAAAAAAAGTCTCTAGTATAAAAATTAAGCGACTTATGATGAAAATAAGGTCGGTACCTACTTTTTTCTACGAAAAAATCAGTGAAAACAACCCCCTATTTACCCCCCTAATTAAAATTGATCCTCACCCTTCTGTGTTTCTCTTCATATATGTATTTTCAGTACACCCAAGAAGTTTGACCAATTTAAAATGCCTAATTTTAGAAAAATTGGAGTTTAAAGAAAAAATGATTTTTTGCGATTTCGTATTTTTCACCCTTTTCTTCAAAATATCTCCGAAATTACTGGAGAAACGAAAAAAATGATAGAGCTCTAAATTGTAGCTTTTTTAATGACTTAAATTTCCCTGTGCATATATTTTCTGTAAAGTGAATATTTGGCGAGATATAGCCGTTTAAAACCTCTATTTACAAGCGAACACCACTTTATTCGAGCCCTTCAAACTCACCCCATTTAAAAACTAAAGGATCTTAAGGGATTTAATTTATACAGTCTTATAGCTCTTGAAAAGCCCTACAAAATCGTTTTTGAAAAAACTTTCTATCAATAAAAATGAAGGAGCTATGTTTAAAAAACCAATACATTTTTTTTCGGAACATCTACATAACCAGTATTTTCGGCAGCAATATAAGGTTTTGCAATGTTATTTTATAATTTTTGACAATAAGGAGTAGTTTTCACTTCTAAAAATAAACAGTGCCCATGAACATGATATAGCATACAATTTTCAAGTTTGGAGATTTTTTCAAACTTTGAAAAGCTGTATCTCGGAAACTATTAAGACTACCGAGCCCATTTTGGTCTCAAACTGTAGAAAATTTAATCTAGTTTAAAAATGCATAGAATGGTGTTTGTCGAAAACATGCTCCTTTATGGTCAAAATGGGCAGAAACCGAAAAGAGTGCGAAAATTTAGCAGTTTTTGCGAAATTCAAAAGTGTTCCGGAAGGCTGCCGAGGTCGAAAACTTGGATTTTGCATCTCAGGCACAACCCATACAAGAAAAAAAAACGAAACTAACTACCCCCACTTGATGCAACTTATGATGTACTAGGTTACTGGACTATTATTATTAAATGATAATTTTAGTTATAAAATGAATAAAATTTAGGTTATAAAATGAAAAATACAAGGTGGTACGCCCTAAGCGGGCGCTTCAAATAGGAAAACAGTTTAATTCCGACAATGCTGTAAAACTGGCCTTCCAAGAATTCATTGACTTTCGTCCGCCAGGGTTTTATACCACCGGCCTGAACAACCTGCCGCTTAAATGGCAAAAGTGTATAGACAATATGGGTGCATACTTTGATGAATAAAATAATTCCTTATATTTGTAAGTTATCAACCAACTTTGCCTTTTTTTCTACAAATTTCTTCATTGACGACCTAATAGTATAGAATAGAGAAACAATTATTTTGTTTACTACTTGAAACTAAGGGCCGAATTCATAAACGTTCCTAATCCTCACCTCATCTCACACTCATTTTAGGTTGAGTCGTTCCCTCACTCATTTCTGTTATTCATAAACAATTGTAAATAAGTCACTAACTTGGGGTACATTCGATTTGACGCTCCGAGCGTTCCGAGCACGCTCTGTACACTCAAACGTGTTCGATTTGACGCTCGGAGTACACTCAATTGTATTCGTTTTGCGATCGAGCGAGCATTTAGAGTGCGCTCTATGTGTTCGGGGTTTTAAGACCGAGTATGATGTAAAAAAGTGAGGGAACGGCGGGAAAGAAATGAAAGTTTAAAATTAAATTATAAATAAAATAAAAATAATAGCCTTAGACAAATAACAATAGACAAATAATATTGTTATTTGTCTATGGCTACAGAGTACGGCCATTTTATGTATTTGTGACGTTCTGTAAACAGCAAAAAAATTATTAAAATACATCGTGCATAAAATTAAAATGGAAAAAATTCATTAAATTCATTCATTAATTATTATTTAATTTTTAATTAATTTTATTTCTTCAGCATTGAAAAAAAAATCAAGGAAAAACCGAGGTATATAATTTTGATTCATGACTGACGTGAACTAATCTGACAGTAAAAACGCCGCCTAAAATTGTAGGGTTAGATTTTATAAACATTACGTCACATGAACGCTCGCTCCGTTAATGCTCTATTCATGACGTCACCATCAACTGTTCGCTCAGCGCTCGCTCTACTCTGTACAACTCGAATGCACCCTTGAGGGACGGTTGAGGGAAAACGTCAAAATAAATTAATAAGTAATAACTATGGAAACGTTTTGGTAGTAACTGTAATAAACATTTTGACAGTAGTGTATTGTCAAAAACTCAATTCAATAAAATATAGTGTATTTTATATATATTGTTGTTTTTATCATGGCAAGTAGAATATTTATGACGGGTGACGCTGCCCAATGCATACAGATGACGACTACACTTTCAAAAGACCACTCTACTCCCAGGAGATGTAATTTTTAAATATATTAATTTTTAGAATAAGCAAATAATCTAATTACCTAATTAAGGCCCGGTCTTTCCACCTTCAGATAAAGTCCCAGGTAACTATCTGACAGATAAGGTTATTTGTAACTTCATCTGCTGAGTAAATGTCATCCCTTCTTTCTATACAAATGTATCTATCGGATAGTTATCTAACGGATAATGAGACTGACGTATTGGATTCACTGACTGGTATTGACATTTATTCAGCAGATGAAGTTACAAATAATCTTATCTGTCAGATAGTTACCTGGGACTTTAACTGAACGTGGAAAGACCGGGCCTTAAAGTAATAAGAAAATAGGCAAACAAATAAGAAAACTGCGTACACATCAAGAGCAACTGCAATTAAAAAATTGATGTGAAGTGTGAATTTTCACACATTTCAGGGTTTTGCAGGTATTTAGTAACTGAATGATGATTATTTGGGATGCCAAAACAAATTTTATGTCAAAATATTTTTTTATGAATTTTAATTCGAATGCCTAATACAATTATTTAAGTTTCTAAATATGTGCAGTATTTTTTTTACATAGCAAGGTTCATTAATATTTTGAAAATTGCGCCTATGGCTTCTATTGGTTGCTTAAATCATTAGCCCCGCCCTCTGATTTCGTATACATCAAACATAGTATTAAATTATAATTTCAACACTTCCCACTCGTTATTAAATTTACGCTTTTAAAAATTAAATGCAACATTTACCAAAATTTAACTAGAATTTTTACAAAATAATTTAAACAAAATAAACTGCAAAAAAAATAAAATTTAAAACTGACAGGATTCGAACCCTAGTTCGCAAGTAACCTGTTTAGCAAATTAGAAAACCAATGACGAAACGCACATCGCTATGAGCACTGGCTTATCTACTGGGTTACATAGCGAATTAAATATTTAACATATTTTGGTTAAAAACACAAAAAATGCATTATTTTCCGAAAACATAATCTGATCAAAAATTCCTGTTGTACTATTCCGGTTCACATCAATGTACATTACTGAGAATTTTTTCAGATTTTTAGTTTAAACCATCTGGGCTACAGGGTGTGGGACAAAATTTTTTTTGCACAATTTTGGCAAAAATCGCATCAAAATAATTTATTTTGAAAAAATAAAATTTTAATCGTTAATCCACGTACTAAGGGCTTTCATTTGATACCCTACTCAAAATTTTAAAAAAATATTTTTTTTTTCGATGCGCACATATTTGTTTATATTTTTAAAGGGATATGTTTTTTAGATGTTTTAGTATTTTTCCTATGTGCGGGTCAAAAAGTTGTACAAGCATGCCAAATTTCAACTCTCTAGGTTTAGCCGTTTGGCTACAATTTTTACCGAACAGACAGACAGACAGACAGACAGACAGACAGGCAGACAGACAGACAGACAGACGACAAAATGACGGTATAAGGGTTTTTTGGTCATACCTACAAAACCCTAAAAAGAATAAGAAGTTAGAATGAAGAGTTCAGAAAAAGATATCCCGCAAGATGAAGACATTCATATCTTTCGTCTCGAAGAATATCGGCTTAAAATATATGTATAAACAACAGCTGCAAGTAGAAAAGCAAGAAATAAAAAAAATATAGCCGAACAATAATTAATGCAAGAAACTTTAAAAACAAAAATTTTAGAAAAACTTACAATGTAATTTAAATAATTTATTATAAATAAATATGCAACATAATTATAATAAAAGTACTTATAATTATTATTTTTTATTAGCTTATAAAATGGCGTAGAATAAAAGCTGCTTTTATAGCATTACCACCGAGAATAAGTCCATACAATCGATTTTCTTCAAATATCATTTTAACAGAACTGTTATTAAATATCCTGTTATCATGGACAGATCCCGGCCAGCAAATATCATTGTCCAAGACTTCACAGTTTGCACCAGCTACTATAAACTGTTCACTTTTGTAAGAACAAACTAAGAGGGAATTTTGTTTTCAATAGTTTGCACCTTTGAAGCTGTATGTCATGTTGGTATTAAAAAATGTCACTTTTTTTAAATGTCGATCCATTTGACATATGTCATAATGAAAAATGATATCTAATACAATGTTCCGTAACTGCACACCTAACTACCGCGGTCGCGGTTACGGTAAAGTCGTGGTAAGTTGTGGTTACCTGAAAACGCGTTTTAATTACGGAACGGTAGTCACAATTCAGTTGATAAAACAGACAACTGAACTATCATTTTATGGACGTTATAGGTTATAGATATTCTCTTACAAACGTATTAATAAAAATATTTGTTTTATTAGTACTTGTTTACAATGGCACGTTATATAAAAACATATATGATTTTTCCCGATATTATTTTTCACGACATCGATCAATATTACTAAAAATTAGTTACAGTCTGTTCCAAACGGTTAAGCGGAACTAGATTTTGCAATCTAGTTACTTTCATCGTTTAAATCGTGCTTTTTGGCCGTGTTGTTTAAGCTTTGTAAATCATACTTACAATAAATATTTTTTAGTGATTTTTTTTTCATCATTTTAAAATGTCATTATCTTTATATGTTAATTTTTTGTGTCATTCTTATTACAAGTTTCCCAATTATTTATATTTTTGTCATTAAAATATATAAAAAAATAATTTAATTTTGACATATATACTTCGTTTCCATGGTTTCATTGTTGGAATTTTTAATTTTGACATTCCAACTTGAAAAATGAAATATCCCTAGCAAGGTCCCTTCTCGTGACAACCTAAAAGAACGAAATTCCCATTTAGTTCCGCCTAACCGTTTGAAACAGACTGTACTTACACTCATTCTTACTGTTTTAATTATAGACTATAGGGTCATTCCATCTCAAATCACCAAAATGACACCTATGGCTCCCACTCGACCCTCTCCAAATGCCATGAAATTTTGTAGTAAGATAGCACTAGACCCCAAATGACACTTTGCAAAATATTAGAGCTCAATCTGCTTTGGTTCTTAAATAACAGGTCCATATTCAATGGGCTCTCGTCCCGTTCATGCGTAAATACCGCAAAAATTACCAACTTTGATCCATTGTTAAATCACTTCTATTGCCTGTAGGAGTGTGAAATTTGACATACCAGGACAACTTTTGGTGTAGAATAACGTAGTGTAATCAAAAAAGCAGTATGGGTGGCCATTCAGCTATCCACCCATGCTAAAATCACTGCCAAATTTTGTCGCGAAAAATTTATACCCCAATTTGGAGACCACTTACTCGTCAGCAAAAGGTCTAAACGCCATGATCTTTTGCAACGATGTATAACAAGCACAATATTATGCAGTGATGCAATAGCAACTCTATTGTATCCATATGTCCAGAGGTGGCCCACTTGAAAGTTGACCAAAAAAATTTTTTGTGCAAAACTAGCCAACTTTCAAGGCAAAATATCTCAATATGCGTCATTCTCAATTTGGTTTTGAATGACACCATTGGATAGAGCAGATTTTTCTGTACAAGAGTAACTTTTATTTAGGTTGGGACCTGAATCCCTTGTTCAGCCAGAGGACTCTGAAAATGACATACCTTGGTGCGATATCGAAAAAATCAAATTATGATTCTCCATATCTTCTTTGTGCACTGATCATGATTGCCAGCAAATTAATATCCAAACTGATTGGAAAAATTTTAAGCATCATTGGGTAGAACATTTTTGGGTGGGATTCAGAATTATTACTTAAAAATCAGTGCTATTTTAGGTTCCTGTTCTATATTTATCTTTACATCTTTGTAGTATCGTGTCAGCAGGTCAAACGTTGCTGTTTACTTATTTGTGTATTTACTTGCAATAAATACACACATAAATAAAAAGCAATATTAATATTAATGTATTACAGGTCTCACTTGAAATGACTGTATTCAGTTAGTTAAATAATTTGATTTGAATTCGATTACGGATACGTCATGGATCAGGATTCCATTAGTTTATTGTAGTGCTGGGAACCGAAACCGGTTTGTCGGGTACCCGGTTCCGGTTTTCGGGTAAAACCGGGTTCGTAATTTTCGCGTTAGCCGGATAACCGATTCCGATTACCCGGTTCCGATTACCAGGTTCGAAATACTCTGTTCCGGATACCTGGTTCCGGATACCCGGTTCCGATTACCGGATTCCAATTACCCGGTTCCGATTACCCGGTTCCAAATACCCGGTTCCAAATTCCCGGTTCCGGATACCCGGTATCAAATACCCGGTTTCGAATACCCGATTCCAGAAACGCGATTCCGAGTTCCTAGATTGGATACTCCGTTCTGGGTTCGGGAAAATACCCCAGGAATTCGAATGTATACAAATTCCCAATGTTGATTTAAGTAAAATGTAAACATAATTATATTAAAATTAATGCTGGGAATCGAAACCATAAAATAAAGTCAGACAGAAAATAGTGCGAACTTCCTAAATTCTTAGCCATAGTCATAGGCGAGATAATTTTAGTGCTGGGAAACGAAACCGGTTTTTCGGGTACCCGGTTTCGGTTTTCGGGTAAAACCGGGTTTGTAATTTTCGCGTTACCCGGATACCCAATTCCGATTACCCGGTTCCGGATACCCGGTTCCGATTACCCGGTTCCGATGACCCGGTTCCGATTACCCGGTTCCGATTACCCGGTTCCGAAACCGGGTAAACCCGAAACCGGTTTTTTTTTGAACCTGTTCCGGTTCCGTCAAGATCGATTTCTGACAGCACTAGTTTATTGCCATGTGCTATTGCTAGCCATGGCGTGGTTCTTCTGAATGTCACTTGACAACCTATACTCACTCCCATTGGTAGTGGCTCAGCCACCATGGACCAAAGCAAGGATTACACTAATAATGGATAAATTTGCCTTCTGCAAATTGCCATGCTTGACAGCCTGCAATAGCCTACAATATAAGTACACCTCGCATATAAAAGTGTCATTTTCAGAGTCCTGTGGCTGAACTAGGAATTCAGATCCCAATCTAAATAAAAGTTACTATTGTACAGAAAAATCTGCTCTATCCAATGGTGTCATTCAAAACCAAATTGGGAATGACGCATATTGCGATATTTTGCCTTGAAAGTTGGCTAGTTTTGCAAAAAAAATGTTTTTGGCCTACTTTCAAGTGGACCATCTCTGGCCATATGAATACAACAGAGTTGCTATTGCAGAACTGCATAGTATTGTGCTTGTTATACATCGTTGCAAAAAATCATGGCGTTTAGACCTTGTGGTAATGAGTAATTGGTCTCCAAATTGGGGTCCAAATTTCTCGCGACACAATTTGCCAGTGATTTTAGCATGGATTGGTAGCTGAATGGCTACCCAAACTACTTTTTTGATTACACTACTGTATTCCGCACCAAAATTTGTCCAGGTATGCCAAATTTCACACCTCTCTGGGCACTAGACGTGATTTGATAAAGGGTCAAAGTTGGCTCTTTTTACGAT
This sequence comes from Liopterus haemorrhoidalis, assembly GCA_963971575.1. Lineage (NCBI taxonomy): Eukaryota > Metazoa > Arthropoda > Insecta > Coleoptera > Dytiscidae > Liopterus > Liopterus haemorrhoidalis. Next base: position 21,363,611 of record OZ020625.1, read on the forward strand.
ATGTACGCATTAACGGGATGAGAGCCCATTGAACATGGACCTATTATTTAAGAACCAAAGCAGATTGAGCTCTAATATTTTGCACAATTTCATTTGGGGTCTAGGGCTACTTTATTACAAAATTTCATTAGATTTAGAAAGGGTCGAGTGGGAGACCTTTGGTGAATTCACATGGAATGACCCTATAGTAAAATAATATTATAATTTACTACTTGCACTACAAAGAAACGATTAATTCCCTCCACTTAACTCTCGCCTTATTGTAATTGTTTTGAAATTCCCGCCTTTTGTAGTTTACATTAGATCTGAAGTTTGTAGTGGGAGGATATAACCACACTAACCGCAATATTTCCACGGTTAGTTTGGTTACAAAAAAGTAATCAAGATTTTCAGTAACCGCGTTCCGAAACCTAACAATTTTCCTGAAAAGGTTAATGTCGTACACTTTCCGAACGGGAAACTTCAACCGCGGTTACTTTCGTCGAGTAATGGAACATTGTATTAATTATAATGATCATAAACTTTTCAACCTAAAGTCGGTTTTACAGCGTAAGGAATATTTTTAATTGACATTTAAAGTCAGTAACACACCAAAAGTAACCAAAATAACCAAATCTAGTGTGTTCTTACAAAAGTGAACAGCTTATAACACGTTTAATCACATCTAGACTTTTCTATATCAAAATAGTTCCACATTTCTGCCTCCTGGATTTTCCATTTCGATATGGGTACCTTCAATCCAATCAGTGAATTCAGGAAAACCAGCGATATTAATTAAATTCCTAAAGATTTTTTTCGATATTCTCGTTAGTTCCGGGAAATCTAACATATCTACCCAGGTATACAGCAATATTCTCGGAAACTTATTATATTATTTTGCATATCTAAGGTTGATTAAGTAAATGTAAGTCGCCATGTGTTTTCTTAAATAAAGATATATTATAATGAAATAAGAAAAATAAATTGCCATATCTAATAAAATTATGCCTGCCACAACTGGAGAAATATGCAACCTATACTTCTGTAGTACCCCAATTTTCGGATATACTGCAGGAAATATTTTATGTTATTGGGCTCAACAGCGCTATGAAGTGACGCCAAGCAGACTAAAACTGAACTAGGCGAAACGAGTAATAGTTTATTGTTTACATCTGGTTTACATGTGTTTTCTCGTGTAGTTTGTGTTGCTTTTAAACGTTAGTGTTGCAGTTTGTTTGTTATATTAACTTTTGATAGCAATTATTATTCTTTTTTATATTACTTTGTTATAATGAGTTATTATACCACAAATTGCTGTGTGTTTGGCTGTCACTCTAGAAAAAGAAGTAACAAAAATATTTACTTCCACTATTTTCCAAATGAGAAACAATTTGTGAATTGTTAATAAATTTGGTGTTGTGGAAGAGATAATAAAAAACTAGTATTTATTAAACAAATTAAATAAAAAACAAACACTAAATTATAAAAATCCTTCTCGAACATAATTAAATATCTACCCGTGTAATTTTAATGCAGAATTAGGGCAAGCGGTCTTAAATTCTGTACGCAGCTTTTCTAATACATTTTCACTGAACCTTCAGTGCCTGCTTTTGTTTTTAATCAATTTATTTAGGCAAGGAGTTTCTAACAGAGGTTGTGGTTAATACTGTTGTATGACAAGTTTTTTAAAAGTAGAACACAGGCATTTTAAATCTGTGCTGGTTAATATTTCCATACACAATATATTGTTTCTGGAACAAAAAGAAAAACCAACAGAAACCACACAAAAAAAAAAAGAAAAATCAAATATTACAATCAATCAATGCCCTGATCTTGGCTTCTTTCATTTTGGTTTGTTAACCACCTGGTACAAAATAATAGGATAGCTGAAATGTGTTTGCATGTAGTTCCTGCCTTACAGGTGCAGGACATATTTAAAACTTTAACATCATTACTAAATTTTAATTTCCCAGTGACTTCGTGAGGTGGTGATCTCAAACTGCTTGTTTGTAAACATAACCCACATTTGTCGACATGCTCATCAGTCCAAAATTCCGCACAACATAAGATGTCCGGCGTTTAACAACTCTTCCACTTCAACTACACACCTAGAAGAAGGTGTTGCACTTAAAAAATTAAAATAATTTAATAAGGATAGCTGTTTATTATCCATTGCAAATCGATGATTTAACATGTAAACAAATATGGACAACTTTCACATTACTCGTTTCAATCAGCTGTTCATAGCGCTCGTAGCGTCGCCATCGGGCATTGTTGTAGCCAATAGTGTTTCTTAAGAAATGTAATCTCTGAATAAGTTCATAGTCAGTGATATTTTGAAGAGGATATTAAGCGTCCCGCAAATACCGCCTGATAAAAACAATTATTTTGAATTCAAAAATAGGTTACTGTTTTCTTTTTACGTTCCAAATGTATCGATGCACACAAGGGCGTAGCCAGAGGGGGGGCTAGGGGGCTGCAGCCCCCTCCGTCCTTCAAGGCGAAGCCTCACGTGAGCTGGTGATAGTGCAAATTTGCGTTGGATTATACAACAACGAAAATAGCAGCATCTTAATTATATTTCATGTCTAAATTGAAATATTGGGTTTTTAGCAAAAAAATTGTGTTGCTGAAACTATGGTTTCATTATTTGAAATTCAAATAAACAGTAACTGTCCATAATCCCGCCTAAGAATAGTCGCCCAGTTAATTTGATGCTTTGCCGTCGCTTTAAAAGGTTGAATATTGTATTGGGCTAGGCTAGCCCGGCTAGCATTGAACGTTTACGCGCGAAACATCACAACCGTCCAGTCAAACCACACCGTTTATATACACGTGGCTGCTGTGAAATGCAAATTGTAATATTTTGTTACATATAATTTATTTGATTCGTGCTTACATGTTACATCTAGAGATCTATAGTAGATGAGTGTATTTAACTGAGGTAAGTTTGATTATTTAACCTTCATGTCACCATGCTATTTCGTCCGCGCGATCTCATGGCTGGATTTTTTCTTCCCAAAATTTCGAACAAATAACTATTCCATGAGTAATCTCTAATCAAATATATCGAAACAACACTACTTCGAGTTCACTTGAAGCATATTACAGGACAACTATTTTTATTCCCTTTATTGACCATATAAGCTCCCAGTTAAATGCTAGGTTTTTTAAACATAAAGAAGTATTAGAATCATTCCAGTGTTTAATACCCACAGGCAATTTTCTGACAACAGAAGACAAGAACCATCTAAGACGTTTAGCTAACTTTTATGAGGTTGATTTAAATTATACCAATGAAGAGGTTCTAATGAATGAATATATTATGTGGTTTGGAAAATATATTAAATCGTCACAAAAACCTACTAATGCTATAAAATCAATTATTGAGTGTGATAAAATATTATATCCCAATATTTATGCATTATTGAAAATTCTGGTGACATTGCCGGTGACGTCAGAAAGATCTTTTTCAACTTTAAAGTGGCTCAAAACGTATTTAAGAAATACAATGTCGGAGGAGCGACTCAATGGCTTGGCGTCTCTTAATGTTCATTGGGAGATAGAAGTGAAAGAAGAAGATGTAATTGATGAATTGAAAAAAACGCCTCGCCGATTTGTATTATAGAAATAATGTTACAGTTTTTCATGTTCCTGTTTCATGTTCCATCCTGTTAATTGTAAAATGTACATTAATAATAAATATTATTTGATTTCGTTTCATAATTATATGCACATCGTTTAAATTTACATATGTCACAGTTACAGTTTAATGATCTATGTTATATTTATCTTTAAAAATAATTATATCCGCACATATTTTGCATCAAAATGTTTTATTATATTTTAGACAAATTCTTCCGAAAATGGAATTAGCCCCCCCCCCTTGCGGAATTTCTGGCTACGCCCCTGGATGCACATTTTAATAAAAATTTTCAATTTCTACATGCTCTAAAAAATCATTATCCACATTGATACAATTAAATATCCTATAATACAATACGCCTGTTTGTATGTTCGTATGTTCGACCGGACGCCTGTTTGTATGTTCGACCGGTCGTTTCTTCATTCCCCGATAGAGGCGCGCATATGTTAATTATTTATGTCAAAATTGTTTAAAATATATTGTTGATGCAATAATAGTGAATTTTCTACGAACACTTTTTATAATTATTATAAGATGCAATAAGAGTGAATATTCTTCGAACACTTTTTATAATAATTGATAGAATTGTAAGAAATTATTGTTTATGTATTGGACAGTAGTGTGCTGTGAATTTTTGTTTTGAGTGTTGACAATAAATTAGTAAAAATGACAGTTGTGTTTTTCATTAAAAAATCACTTCACAATTATTAATTTAGTTGTGAAATACACGGATCGGTTTTTTTACGAAACAAAACACAGAAAAACGTTGTCCTTCCGTGATATTCGACATTTTTGATTAAAATTATTATTAGCAGAAAAACAATTATTTTAAAAGATATTTGGTTTTGATGAAAGTAAGAAAAATGTGACTTTTTTTTCTTTATTATTATTTTTTCAATGCTTTATTATTATTTTTTTTTTTCTACGATTTATAGGACAAGATTTACAATATCCCACTGCAAACTCTATACAGATGGCAGCACATAACGACTACACTAAATAATTCAAGAATTATCAGTGGCTCTAAAACAATGGTTTCTGTTTATTTATCACATTAAAATATCATTTACTTTTTAGTTTAGGTTAGATTCACCTTAAAATAGGGTGACCAGATTTCAGTGAAGGGAAACCGGGACACAGGAAAAAAAAGAAGGTCTTTGTTTCCTCCCAGATCCAAGTGAAGAGCAAAAAAAAAAGGTCCTCACCTCCCAAATTCAAAGTGAATTAGGTGATCTTAGGTTATGGTTGATAACTGTTTATTTTATTTATTTTTTATAAACCACTAAAAATAAATTGTATTTTAACTGTTCTGTGCAGGGCTAGGGACAGTGATTCACCTTAAAAGCACTATCTTAGGTTATGGTTGATAACTGTTTTTTTTTTTGTTTTTTTATAAACCACCTAAAAATAAATTGTGTTTTAAAAGTTCTGCACAGTCCCATCTGTTTAGAATCTCTGTATATTGAACAAATGACGTGTGTGTGACGCATGCGCAGTGTTCAGTGGGATATTGTAAATCTACCCCCTGATTTGAGATATAGTGTAAGTACGCTTTTTTCCGTGTGCCCTTTTTGCCGTGTGTGTATTTTTTCATGTGTGCTTTTTTCCGTGTGCGTATTAATCCGTGTGCGTTTTTTCCGTGTGCGTATTTTTATATTATATAAGAAAATGGAAAATTAATTTTAATAAATATATTTTAAATTTAACGTCCCAAATCATTTTTAGTTTTAACATTATAAATATAATGCACTGAGTGAAAATGAATCGTTTTCCCATCTTAAAAAGTTAATGAATTAATAATTCGGAATAATGCTCATTATTTGTCCAGTTTTTAATAATGGGCGAAGAGTTGATTCAATTTGAATTGGATGAAGTTAGGCGTGTGGCTAGAGAAAGAAGTATGAGGTATCGAGCAAGTTCCACATTAAGGTAATGATTTGTTTGCCAACACAGTTGGCAACAGGTGCACTAGTTACATTATATTGTATTAATTTTTTTGGGGTACACCAATAACTGTTTGGATTAATGCACTACGTACAGCCACATTGGTATCATTACCCTCTCAAATATTTGGTTCATCGCTCTGCAATAGTTCTACAGGAATTTCTATCGTATCATGCTGTTGTATACAAAAATTATGTAAAACGGCACAAGATATAATTGTCGTTAGGACATGGTCAATATTAATTGCCATTCCTGTTGCAACATGGGCCCTGTTAGAATTTTTCTCTACTCTTGTATGTGTATTCAAAGGTAGTATCAGGAAAAATTGTTGATAAGTGCACCAGGTGACTGAATTGGAATAGGTGTATAATCTATTGCTCCGAGTACTTGTATGATATAAAATTAGTACTTCACTAAAGCCTTTTTTCGCCGTCTGAAGAATGTTATTCCATATCTTCTGTTGAGGGCAAAGAACATAGGCTGGAAGTTGAAATTTTTCTATTGCTCAAATAGGATAAGGAAAAAACAATAATAGAAATCTAGAATTATGTACGAATAATCAAAATATGTAAATATATAATGACTAGATATGTATTTAATATTTATTTATAGTGGTACAAAATAAATATATATAAATTATTCATGTATTTAATATTTTTTTTACAATTATATTATAACGTTATTGAAATATCAAATTAAAAATTGATTTTGAATTTATAAGGAAATTTTGTAGGTTATGTTATATTAAAGTCACATTCATTAATAATAGGTGCATTTTCATTCTAAAACACAAATTAAGAATTTAATTTACCGTCTTCTTAATTAAATTACTTTTTTCTCTTATTTAGCCCCGAAATTATGAAAATAAAATTTATGAAAAAAACCGAATATTGACGTATATCGTAGTTAAACTGTGATCAAGGTATAGTCAGAAAAATTCAATTGTTTGACGCGAGTTCAAGTCGTGACCAACGTTTGTGCAACACTTAACCAAGGAAGCCTTAGTTGAACTCACGTCAAATGCGAAGTAAACTATGCATAGTTGACTTGTGGTTAACTTTGGATTGTTTTTTGTTCCTGCAATAGTTTACTAAGGCAACCGTAGTTGACCGTTAGCTTATAGTTTACTGAGCTTCTAGAAACCGGCCCTAAGTGATAGTCTAAGAGCTAGCAACGTCACAAAAAAGTTTATTTTAGGTCGGCTGGTTTTTCGATATTTCTCTTTCTTATTGAAGTTAGGTAGGGATGCGGTACGTCTGGCACCTAGGAGCGGTTGCGTTTACCTGTGCGCAACTCGCCTGTATAGGTAAAAAGTGGATATTTTGAAATCATTTTAAGACATTTTTTTTTTAATATAATTTTCTATGTCTTTTTAGCATTATAAATTTATAGTTGCCAGACAGTTTCGTTGTTGCTAACATTGCGCCAGATCTAATTTAACTATTTAAAAAATAATATTTTTCAAACCATTTTAGTATAGCTGTAATTTTAATAGGATATAGTTCTGTAATTAAAGAATACAATATTAATTTGCCAGACGGAAATTCCGTTGTTTAGCTAGGAACCAGACCAATTTAAGTGCCGGGGAGAATAGGTGAGTTAGAAGAGATAACAGTAAAACAATCACAGCTGCTATTTTTTAAGTTGGCGTCGACCACATGAGTGTTTATGTTTGCTTGTTTTTATAAAATAAAATAGAAGCAGAATGTTATCGTGATGAGTGAGGAAAAAGAAAAATGTGTTTTTTGTTCAAACAAAAGTGGTAAAATAATAAAATTTAAAAAATAATAATAATTTAATTTAATTTTTTTTAAATTTTTTTTAATTTTTTTTTTTTTTAAATTTTTTTAACAGATACTCAGGTCCTAGAAAAGCATTTTATTGTGACAGAATTATTCAATAAAAATACTGAATTACATATTATGTTTAATTTCCTACATATTTAAAATAAATGATTTGTTTTATTTTGCTAATAATATTTTTTATCAGTTGTTCTCATCTCATTTTACTTTAATTATTATTTTGCTCTATTTTTTTATGAAATTCTAACCTATATAACCTGTCTCTCTCTAACGCCCTCTGTTGCAGCTATCTCTCTCACGCAACCAACGAATAAGCTGCCACACTCTTCTAACTTACCTATTCTCCCCGGGACTTAAATTGGTCTGGTTCCTAGTTAAACAACGGAATTTCCGTCTGGCAAATTAATATTGTATTCTTTGATTACAGAACTATATCCTATTAAAATTACAGCTATACTAAAATGGTTTGAAAAATATTATTTTTTAAATACTTAAATTAGATCTGGCGCAATGTTAGCAACAACGAAACTGTCTGGCAACTATAAATTTATAATGCTAAAAAGACATAGAAAATTATATAAAATAAATAAAATATCTTAAAATGATTTCAAAATATCCATTTTTTACCTGTATTGGCGAGATGCGCACAAGTAAACGCAACCGCTCCCAGGTGCCAGACGTACCGCATCCCTACCTAACTTCAATACGAAAGGGAAATATCGAAAACCCAGCCGACCTAAAATTCTTTCTCGAAAACGTTGCTAGCTCTCGGACTATGAGTGGGCAATCAGTTACTAATATCCACCTTTTGTTTCTGAATTCCAAATGAGTGACTCATTGCCAATTGAGTTTGAGGTAAGGGTGAGGTGAGGATTAGGAACGTTTATGAATTCGCCCTAAAATACATCACCTATCATTTACGTTAAGGCAAAAATACACATTACAAAAACCGTATGAAGTAAAGGCACTCCACCTCGTAAATAATAAATTAGAAAACTAAATGTGTTTATTCATACTTGTTGCGTCTGTTTTTCCGAGCATTCCTTCTAAAAATGCGAGGTTTCTTTCAAGAGCTTCTGCAAGTACGTGATTGAAGTCTTTAGTTCCCACTATGACACTTGTTAGTTCGCAGACATAGTCGTATATAATCTCAGCTATGACTTTAAATATACCCTTATCGCTTACATCTACTTTCTCTACTGTGCCTTGCTTCTCTGTTAAGTAGTCTTTTTCAAAATCTGTATCTAAAATATTTCAGAAATACAACATCAATTAATTTATTTATTTATTTACCAAAAAAACGTATTTACGGGTAAGCCCCAAATAATTCAGGGATTTGCAGGTATTTAGTAAGTGAATGATGATTATTTGGGATGCCAAAACAAATTTTATATTAAAATATTTTTTTTGTTAAGGGGACATTCGCTTTTGAAATTTTTAAAAAATCGATTTTGAGATTTTTACATATTTCGATTTTATATACGTTCTTAAGTTGCCTCCTGAAATTTCATCAAGAAATTCGTAATAGAAAAAAAGTTACAGCTATATTTGTAACAGCGTATGCCCATGAGTAAAAACCTTGTAAATACATTGTACCATCGCTTAGTAGAAGTAAAAAAAATGACAATTTTAGAGAAAGACAGAAAAAAGAGAGAAGAAGAAAGAAAAAAAAGAGAAGAAGAAGAAGAAAAAAATCCAAAAAAGCCAGTAAAACGAGGTAGAAAATCAAAAACTGAGATCAAAAATTCCGCACCTGTACAAGCCGTCCCCAAACCTAAAACGGCTAAATTGACTTTAAAATTGATTCGAGAATTGTCTGTGTTTTATAGTCTTGCAATTCAGAGATATCCCGATTCCATCGAGAACATGAAAAAAGAAATTCTTGCCGGCTATTATCACAAAATTTCAACAGATGCAGAACCTCGTCACGAGTATTGCAATAAGGATTGGTGTAAATTTTTGCAAAGCGAGGAAAAAAATGAGCCTTTTACTCATAAGCCACCACTAGATCCAAGCATTTGTGGCTACATTTTGCCAGTTTACGAGTCACTTAGTAGTGATGAGTTGCTGCAAAGATGTCTTGGCAAAAATACTCAAAATAGTAACGAAAGTTACAACAATTTGATTTGGAACATTTCTCCGAAAAGCAAGTTTTCTGGCAAACATGTGACTGAAATTGCATCGTGGATCGCAGCATCCATTTTCAACGAAGGCTCGAGAACTTACCTAGCTATTATGGATCTCATGGGCATCAAAATTGGCGAAACTGCAACGGCTTTTGCGCAAAAAGTTGACGAGGACCGTATCTCTCAAGCCAATAGGAGGAGCAGTGAGCAGTCAAAAGAAGGTCGAATTAAGAAGAAAAAAGCTTTGGCCAGCCACTTACAGCAATTACTAGATAACGAGGGTCCTCAGTATTCACCAGGAATGGCCGATTAAAGGTAAAAAAAAAATTTTCGACCTTTTATTCAATAAAATTACGGTAAAAAAACTTTAAACGCGTTTTTCTCGAAACTACCTTTTTCAAACTGGTAGGACATTTTTCTCCGAATCTACTCGACCGAGTTTAAAAAACCAAAAAGAATTCGATTACTTATTGAAAATAGTAAACAATAAGCCTCTAAAAGTTTAAAAAATACCCCCCCCCCTTTTTTTACTGGGGTGACTTACCCTCAAAAAATGCCGCTTTTTCGCATTTTTCAGAAATATACATACAAAAACTTCAAAATATGAAAAAGTATGAGTTATAGAGGCTTATTGTATAGTTTTGAGTCTCAAGAATAGAATCCATTTTGAATTTTTCAAAAATCTGTTACAGGAGGTCCACAATATGTCCTACCGTTTGAAAAGTAACTTTTGGATGACGCCCTCTACAGCAGCAAAGGGAAACTAAAAATGAAAAAAAAAAAAAAATTATATTTTTTAGAGACTGTTTAACAATGTCCAAAAGAAATTTTGACAATAAATATAATAGTTTTTTCATAATAAAATTTTTAAAAAGTGTTTTTTTTTCAATTCCAAAGGCGAATGTCCCCTTAATTTTAATTCGAACGCCTAATACCATTATTTAGGTTTCTAAATATAGTCGGATTGCTGATAGGTGACTGTTCGTTGCTACAAGTATAGATATACAATACTATATGCTTTCTCTGTCTATATCATTATAATTATTTGCAGTGTTGTAATGTATCTAGGTACATTTTAAAATATGTATCTGTATCTGTATCTAGATATTTAAATCAGTATCTAAGTATCTGTATTTCAGGTACTTTTTTCAGATACTTTCCTATTTTGTCTTTTTCAAGGTCTTTTATTTTTTATTTAAAAAAAAAGGAAAAAAATAAAAGTATGTTTTCCAAAATTTAATTAATTATATATAGAACTTGTATTTTATCATAATTCTCAAACTTATAATTTATTTATTTATTTAATTTATTTTTATCTATAAAATTTGAATAAAGTGTAATTGTATTTCCAGCTCTGAATAAATTTTAAAAAACAATAAATAAAACAAAATTAAATAATTGTATTAACAACGGTTAAGTAAAACAACCATTAAGTAATTATCTAATCTAAGAATAAGACTTAATTTTATAAATGTGAATTAAATAAAGAAAAATATAATAAATAAAATTGTTGTTTTATTTTTGTCATCCTAAATACTCATTTAATAATCAGTAATATATTAGCGAACAAAAAATATTCGAGATATCCGCTGAAATTGGAATAAAGAAGTGATTTTTTTAAAGATTACATAGGTATATAGTTAGTTAATATTTCTGACACACAGCTTCAAAGGCTATTTGTGTTTATTTTAAGAGTAATAATAGTGCATAACTTATTTTTTATTGTGAACAAATATATTCCTTGCTCTAGTTATTTCTTTTTTTTTTTTGTGGTGTTTTCATTTTTCCGAAAGTATCTTAAAAGTATCTTGAAGTATCTAGATACATTGTAAAAAAAATGTATCTGTATCTAGATACTTTTTAAAATTTGTATCTGTATCTGCATCTAGATACATTTTTCCTCAAGTATCTGTATCTGTATCTAGATATATTTTCAAATGTATCTATTGCAACACTGATTATTTGCATACCCATAGTAACGTATAGTGACGCAAGTTAACAACCAACCTTTCAAATTATTTTAATAAAAAACAAAGCATTAGAAAGAAGCGACATGATTTGTAGATATCTTTACTAATTAGAGCGCAAAAATAAATTCACAGCAGTACTCAAACAAACAAAATTATTAATTTTAAGGTAATAATTATAAATAAGGAAAAACTTATACTCATACGTAAATTTTGGATTATAATTTGTTGTTTAATTAAATTAAATTTTTATGTTTCCCCTAAGTACAAAGTAATAAAATATTAAGTCAAAATATATTTATTCATATAATATATTGCTACAAGTTGTATTTAAATGTTTATTTTTATTTTTTAAAAATTAGTCACTGTAATGCATGATATCGTCGTCATCTGAACTATCGCTGTCATTTCTTGTATTTATTATTATTGGATTAATATCATCAACAATCCATTCCCACCCTACATTTATTAATTTTTTTTAACAGATTTTGCCCTAGTTTCACTACTAATTTATCACAGGCTACTTGGCACATTTTCAAAACTTCGTTTTCATTATATCCGTTTTGACCAATATGTCTATCATAATAATTTTTTGTTATACCCCAAATTAGTTCAATGGGGTTAAACTGGCAGTGATAAGGAGGTAATCTTAGTACTTCATGACCATACGTTTGTGCCATGTATCAATAAAATAAACTGGTTCAGATTTTAATTTCTTTCGTTTTCTCGTGATTTTGTTAGTGAGAAGTTCAGATTTATTACATTTTATAATTCTACGAATTGTTGATTCTGAAATCTTTATGGCAGCTGCTACTCTTTGATGGACACAAGATAGAGAAATAAGTGGCCCATTGTTCTCTTTTTCGGAATTAAAATATTCCAGCAGATTTAAAATTAAAGTTTGTGAATTTAATAATTGGCCGCAAGGTCTATTAATTAATATTATTAACAGACACTGACAGCTAAGACAAATAACAAAAAACATTTTTAAAATCGCTGAAAAATGGTAACTAGATTATTATATGAACTACTTGATACATACATGTAACAGTCACCTATCAGCATTCAGACTATATTAGGTATACTTACCCATATAAGTTCTCATGAACCGCAGTTCATTGTTCAAAGCGCTGTTCCATAAAGTTTCCAGTTTTATATATTTTGATCTTATTCTAATTGGTTCTTGATCCATATAAATTTGCATCTCCTTTAATTTAATCTCCAGTTTCTCCCCTTCTTCTTTTTCCTCACGAAAGATTTTTAGTTGTTTTGATTCTGTTGTTCTTTGTTGAGTTGTTTTTCTCGATTTAGATGGTTTTCTGGTATTTCCGGTATAGATATATTTTTCTGGTATTTCAGATGTTTTTCTCGGTATTCTCTTTACGTCCGGTATTTCTTCTGGGTAGCTTTTTTCTATAACACTTGCTTCTATTGGTTTCTTTTCAGTTGTTTGTCGCGTTACTGGAAATTCTTCTGGGTAGTTTTTTCCTATTACACTTGCTTCTATTGATTTCTTTTCAGTTGATTGTCGCGTTACTGGTATTTCTTCTGGGTAGTTTTTTTCTACTACACTTCCTTCTATTGATTTCTTTTCAGTTGTTTGTCTTCCATATTCTTTGTTACTTTCTTCTCTTATAGGTTTTATCTTTTTAGTTGTTTTTCCTGTTATAAATTTTGCATGTTCTATGTAACTTGCTTCTGGGTAACTTTCTTCTGGTGTCATAGGTTTTGTCTTTTCAGTTGTTTGTCTTGTTACTGATGTATGTTTTGTATGTTCTAGGTAATTTTCTTCTGTTGTTATAGGATTTTTCTTTTCAGTTGTTTTTCTCGTTGCTGGTGTATGTTTTGTATGTTCTATGTAACTTTCTTCTGATGTTATAGGATTTTTCTTTTCAGTTGTTTTACTCGTTGCTGGTGTATATTTTGTATGTTCTATGTAACTTTCTTCTGATGTTGTGGGTTTCTTCTTTTTAGTTGTTTTTCTCGTTGCTGGTGTATGTTTTGTATGTTCTATGTTACTTTCTTCTGTTATTGTAGGTTTTTTCTTTTCAGTTGTTTTTCTCGTTGCTGGTGTATGTTTTGCATGTTCTATGTATTTTTCTTTTGTTGTTATAGGTTTCTTCTTTTTAGTTGTTTTTCTTGTTCCTGGTGTATGTTTTGGATGATCTATGTTACTTTCTTTTGTTGTTATAGGTTTCTTCTTTTTAGTTGTTTTTCTCGTTCCTGGTGTATGTTTTGGATGATCTATGTTATTTTCTTTTGTTGTTATAGGTTTCTTCTTTTTAGTTGTTTTTCTCGTTCCTGTTGTATGTTTTGCATGTTCTGTGGACCTTTTTTTTGATGTTATAGATTTCTTCTTTTTAGTTGTTTTTCTCGTTACTGGTGTATGTATTGCATGTTCTATGTAACTTTCTTCTAGGTAACTTTCTTCTGTCGTTTTAGGTTTATGTTTTGGATGTTCTTCGTTTGAAATTTCTTCTGAGTCAATTTTTGCTTGTGTTATAGGTTTTTTATTTTTAGTTGTTTTCTTCGTACCTTCTGTCCAAAGAGTTGGCACTGTGGGAGGTACTAAAAAATATACAATAAAAATGTTATGGCATACAATATGTAAGTTATTTAACACACTATCATGGACTTTTGTAAGGGAGGTTATTTGACATTATTTTAGAAATAGTTTTTTTAATTTATTATACTGCCCAACAAAATAATTTTTTTATCTTGGTGCCGGAAAAGTAAGAACTGATTTTGGATATTTTTGATGTGCTGATTCCAAAAATACCTGACTCTTTTTCATAGCAGCTCTAGTTTTTGATATACAGACTAATTGATTTTAGTTTTTTATTTAAAAACGGTAAACTTCCTCCTTGGACAGCAAAGTAGATATACAAAATATCCTTGCTTTTTATGTCTTTGAGACAGCAGAGCTAAGGACCAGCACTGGGTTAACAGAAATTGGGTGGTTTCCATTAAAAAATGTCATAATTCGAGAAAAACAAAACGTTGTCACGAACCTTTGGTTGCGAGAGAGAAAATTATATTTCCACCCTTGCACATCAAGTTTTGGCATATGTGGCAATTTTTGAAGACTTTAAATCGAGATGTACTTTATGTAGGCTAATTGACACGTAAATTTTCTGGGATTAACTATAAAAAACTGAAAGCCATAATATTTGATGGTCCTCAGATAAGACAACCTATTGAAGATCCACAATCCAATCCAACCGCATCAATGAACGAGATTGAATCTAATTATTGGTGTTCATTTATTCAAGTAGTACAATATTTTCTTGGAAATCATAAGGCAGAGAATTAGTGGAAAATATGCTTTCTAACTTTAATATTCTCGGTTGTATTATGACCACTTACCAGAAAACCTAGGTGATTTTAGTAAAGAACCGGGGGAAAGATTCCATCAGGACATAAAACTATGGAAGATAGATATCAAGGAAGATAAGATAGCCACATGATGGCTTACTACTGTTGGAGTCTTCAGAAAGACTGATATTTAACAACATCCCTCTTTTCTTTAGGCATAACTATTTTTATTTTTATTTTTATTTTATTTTATTTCAACTAATTAACATAATTTTTACGTGTTTATTTGGCAAATTAGTATCTGGCAAGGTCGGTCAATGAACTTATAATATGTTACATATGTTACGGTTACAAGTTTGAACATACATGATTCACCCAATTTCTTATCTTTTACCATTATGCAATTTTTTCTCGACATTTGATTTTAAACTACTGACACGGAAACAGTTAATTTACGGTTTTTTATGTGTTTGACAAATAATAGTGATTTTTTATATTTTTTAATTTTTTTTTTTAACTATATTTTATTACAAGGACCACCGTATTTTAAATGTATGTCCATTGCATCAGCCGCTGCTGATAACTGCATATCACAGGTTAGTTTTTCTGATTTCTTATTTATTACAACTCTTTTCAACTTGACTTGGCGCTTGGGACCCCATGGTCAGCAGTTCCTTCTGGGCCTTGCTCTTGACAAACCCATAATTTGTTAATTTTAAGACCATTTACATTAATTGTATTTTAGATTTAATTATTCTTCTCTAAGATAATATGTATTTCTAGGCTGAAGATGCATTAACTATTAAATGCGAAACGAAATATATACAGCCTTGTTCATATGTATGGAGCACCCTAAATATTTGTGATTTTTTTGGAAGAATAACAATATTAAATAATGAAAAGTATTTTATTATTCAAAATAATTATGAACATTGATATATTTAATATTTTGTTACTCCCCCCATTGCTTTTATAACATCAGCTATCCTTTGTGGCATATTGGCAACTTATTTCTTGCATGTATTTGCAGAAATTTTGTGCAGGCCAATCCAAAACGGAAATGTGTTGTCTTTGAAACCATTCTTAAGAAGTGGCAGCTGCATGGCATGGTGCGTTATCTTGTTGGAATAAATATGTTGATTGGTCATCGTTCGTGATATTTTTATGTACAGAAGGTCTTAAAACAGTCGATAATATTTTGATAAAAGTAGAAGAATTCATCCTTCCCTCACACACAAACACTTCTCCCACGCCTGACGCTGCCATGAAGCCCCATATCATTACACTACCCCCACCAAATTTAAATGTAGGGACCACACAGTCAGGATGAAACTCTTCTCCGGGCCTTCGTCTTACATAAACCGCCTCAGGGGTGTCAAAAAGCTATAAACAATAATCTCAATTTAATTCTCAGTATTAACTGATGATTTTATTTATTTTTTTTTTTTTCATAATAACAATTTTTTATGATTTAAATTTTTCCATTAAGCAGCAATAAATATGCTTCAAAATTACCTGAATATTTGCGTCATCTGACCAAAGTACCTTTGCCCAATCATCAGGTTTCCAGTTTTTGTGAATTTTCGCCCAATGAAGCCTTCATTTTTTATTTTTCTCTGAAAGCCAGGGTTTTTTCCGCACTTGCAGCCTCTCAAATCATGTTCTAGTAGTCTTCTTCTAACGGTTGGTGCCGAAATTTTCATAGTCGCAATAGTATTAAACTCTGTAGCCAATTCAGACGATGTTCTCTTTCTATTTTTCAATGATAGTCGAATTAAGTTTCTATCTTTTCTCTCTGATGTCTTACGATTTCTTACAGATGTTGGCCTATCTTTAAGAGAACCAGTCGTAGCGAACCGTTTTATAGCATTTTGGACCACTTTCCTGGAGCAATTTACTTCCTGAGAAATTTTAACTTGACTCCATCCCTTTTGACTACGACTTACAATTTGTGCACGTTTAACTTCACTCAAACTTTTTGTATTCACACTCATAATTAGTAAGTGGAAGTAACTGTACTAAATGAAAAAAAAAATCACTCTACTCTTGCCCAAGTCTCATTCTATTCTAAAACATTTATGTACCTATCGCATATAAACGAGTATTAACTTGCAAACTACAATATTTAAAAGGTTACGAACATGTTCAAACCTGCAAACGAAGCGCTTTTCTATTAAATATAATTAAAAACAATGTGTAAAAGTATTTTAATTTGGTTTCCTAAATAAAATTCGCATAAATTGCATTTATTTATTAATTAGATGTTCCAAGGGTGCCATACATATGAACAAGGCTGTATATATTTATATATATATATATATAATAAATATTCTATGAAATATATATATATAGTAAGTTTATTGACTACAATACATCATATCGTTGTTTACAGTCAGTCAATTACATAGTTAGATATACAAATTATAAAAAAATAATAAGAATTTTATAAATATACACCAGTTTTGTGGTCTTATAGAGAAACTATTGATTTAGAAACTGTGATTATGTGTAGAAACGTGATTTAGTCCTCGTTATCGATAGATATATTTAAAAAATGTATTTTAGGAAAATCTTCTAATGAGAAGACTGTCAAAATTGTGATTGACATGTCAAATATTTTGAATGTATAAGCAGTTCACTTTTGTAAGAACAAACTAGAACTGGTTATTTTGGCTACTTTTATGGTGTGTTACTGACTTTAAATGTCAATTAAATATATTCCTTACGCTGTAAAACCGACTTTAGGTTGATAAGGTTATGATCATCATAATTAAGATATCATTTTTCATTATGACATATGTTAAATGGATCGACATTTTAAAAAAGTGACATTTTTTAATACCAACATGACATACAGCTTCAAAGGTGCAAACTATTGTAATCAAAATTCCCTCTTAGTATTCCCGCTTATATATATTAATATTTATTTCATCAAACTTTCGATTATTACTCGTATAATAGTAAAAAAATATTACGATTATCAATGAAATATCGTGATAAAATATAAAAAACAAAAATACATATTATACAAGGTGTCTCAAAAGAAATTTTATATTTAGTGGATCGATTAAAAAAAAAGTAAGCCGTATATAGAAAAAATGTTTATTAATTATTAAAATACACTTTTTGGGGATTTATTTCTTAAAAATAATATCGTCTAAATGTAGACCCTCGCGTTCTCGGCACTCATTTAATCGAACAGTAAAATTACTTATGACGTCTCGGCAGGTGGACTCAGGGATGGCCGCCAGTGAAGTCGGTTTATTGGAGTAAACTTTAGATTTAAGATAACCCCATAGGAAAAAGTCCATAGGGGTTAAATCTGGACTGCGTGGAGGCCAATTTATGTCACCTCTCCGGGAGATCAATTTGCCTGAGAAAATTTCACGAACACGTGGCAGAGACATATTGGACGTGTGCGAAGTTGCTCCGTCCTGTTGGAACCATGTTCTTTGGTTATAGCCAGGAAAGTTTTGCAGTTCAGGTACCAAGAAGTTGTCTAACATCTCCACATAACACTCTGAATTCACTGTAACTGCACGCCCCCTTTCGTCTTCAAAAAAGTAAGGGCCGATAATTCCTCCCGCCGACATCGCAGCCCATACGGTCACTTTAGGCGAATGTAGGGGTTTCTGATGTTTGCGTTTCAGATTCGTTGCACTCCAGTAGCGGCATTTCTGCTTATTTACGTGGCCATTAAGATGAAAATGAGTATCATCCGAAAACAAAATGTTGGTAAACTCTGACTGGCATCTTGGGGCTTTAATTCTTGCACCAATTGAATTTTGTAGGGGTGCAGCTTTAGGTCTTTGTGCATAATGCGATGTAATGATGATCTATGCACATTTAAAGCACTTGCGCGCTTCCGAATTGAAAGGTTCGGGTCGTCACGAACCGACTGATTAACATTCTCCACGTTTTCTACCGTTCTTGATGACCTAGGTCGCCCGTATTTTGATTTATCCAGCGTTGTACCAGTCTCCTCAAACTTTTTAACCTAATGTCGAATGAGAGGAATGCTTGGCGCATCATTTAAGTGGCGAAAACCTCGAATACTGCAGAATTTTCTACGCGCTACAGTCGCCGAATCACCGTTTTTGTAAAACTCTCGCACGCATACCGCGCGGTCTTCTCCCGAGAAACGCTCCATAGCGACTGCATTCCCAAGAGCCAGGCTACCGATTGACATAACCCCCGCGCCCCTCGGATACGTTGCGTTCACGCAGTAAGCTAAATAAATATAAAATTTCTTTTGAGACACCTTGTACATGATAGTGTGTTAAAACGTATTATTCACAATTATGCTGTTTTGGTCACTTACATTCCAAGTTATAATATTCTTGATAGTTGTATACAGCAGTATGTCTTTTTCTCTTATTCTTGTTTTTAGATTTTAAAAATTTTCGGTTGTCGTCTTCATCTACTTCTCCACTTTCTGTGAACTTCCATAGTTTTGAATTCGAAGACACTGCTACAATATAAAAAGTACTATTTCGATAACTGCAAAACAAAAGAAATTTATAATTAATATTTTTGCACAGAATTCAAATAACAAAGATATGGCAAAGAGTCAGATCAATTCTGTAAAAAGTTACTATAGTCGGATTGCTGATAGGTGACTGTTACATGTATGTATCAAGTAGTACATCATATAATAATCTAGTTACCATTTTTCAGCGATTTTAAAAATGTTTTTTGTTATTTGTCTTAACTGTCAGTGTCTGGTAATAAATATTTATTAAAATATGGCTTGCCGCTAATTATAAAATTCACAAACTTTAATTTTAAATCTGCTGGAATAAACAACAAATTATAATCCAAAATTTACGTACGAGTATAAATTTTTCCTTATTTATAATTATTACCTTAAATTAATAATTTTGTTTGTTTGAGTACTGCTGTAAATTTATTTTAGCGCTCTAATTAGTAAAGATATCTACGAATCATGCCGTTTCTTTCTAATGCTTTGTTTTTTATTCAAATAATTTTGAAGGTTAGTTGTCAACTTGGATCACTATACGTTACTATGGGTATGCAAATAATGATATAGACAGAGAAAGCATATAGTATTGAATATCGATACTTGTAGCAACGAACAGTCACTTATCAGCAATCCGTCTATATGAGGGTTGCCTTTTATATTTCTGGATTTGAGATAAAAGCATATTATTACTAGTCAGTGGCACAGCCAAGGGGGGGGATGTCGATGGGCCTCGACCCCTCCCAGGGCCAGCAGAATGGGCAAAATTTTTATACAATACCAACAGATTACACGGCGCTGCTCGGGGAGTTGAAGATAAAATTTGTTAACCACAACAGTAATTAATTTTTAAATTACTTTATTGTAAACAATATTGGCATTTTTTTTTTTTTTTTTTCTTATAAATAAACATTTTTTTAAGATAGCCTATTCTTGATAAAGCGACATAATTATTGTTCAAGTGAAAATACATCACTTTCCGAATATGCTCCAACGAATTATATGAACGGGAGCTTTGATCCTTTTTCCCCCCTGACACATCGACTAAACCAGTGTTTCTCAAACCTTAGACATATGCAGGCTACTTTACAGAATTCAACACTTACCTCGGACCACCAACATCAAAAAAAACATTTTTTTTGCGTAAAGGCCCATTATTAATTCTAATGAAATTTTGTTTGCGCGGACCACCAAGAACTGCCCCACGGATCACCTGTTTAGAAACACTGGAGTAAACCATTCGCCCAGTAAAATGATAAAACTGTTTTAAACAACTAATTACTCGATTCAGGTAAGATAAAGTAGAAATCTAGCTGCGTTATTACCTTCATAATGTAATTTTAAAACGGCTCCTCGTGAAATAGAGAAGAAATAGCAGAAATATAATAAAAAATTGATGTGATGTGTGAATTTTCACACATTTCAGAGTTTCGCAGGTATTTAGTAAGTGAATGATGATTATTTGGGATGCCAAAACAAATTTTATGTTAAAATATTTTTTTGTTTATTTTAATTCGAATGCCTCATTTCATTATTTAGGTTTCTAAATACATATGTGCAGTATTTTTTTTATATATAGCAAGGTTCATTAAGATTTTGAAAATTGCGCCTATGGCTTCTATTGGTTGTTTTAAATCATAAGTTCCGCCCCTCTGATTTCGTATACATTAAAACAGAATTAAATTATAATTTCAACACTTTCCAGTGGTTATTAAATTTATGCTTTTAAGAATTAAATGGAACATTTGCCAAAATATAACTAGAATTTTGACAAAATAATTTAAACAAAATAAAAATTAAAAAAAAAAAACAGAAAGAATGAAATTGTGACAAGAAGCGAACTGTAATTTGCAACTTAGGAAGCGAGATCTCTAACCACTACACCATGAAGACAAACTGTTCTTGGTTCTTGAGTTATCGTGTATACATTCATACAGACACACACACAAACACAGACACACATACAAACACACAGGCACGCACACATACGGATGGCACTACGAAAATAGGTTTTTTGGATTCCCTGGACCATGAAACGTGGTCATCAGTCAAAATCTCGACATCGAAAATTTTCGCGATTACAATACTTGCCCCTTATATATTAAGGTCGGGCAAGTAAAAAAACAATTTACAACTTAATTAACGGTACATCAATATATACATAAGTTATTAATGTGAACAAGCAGTTACTATATAGTAGATGCAATAAAACTATTGTTTAAAATTCTGAACTTTTCAGCTCAAGAGATCCATATACTTGGACCTCTTTTCTTCCTCCTTGAGAGAGATATTCTTCTTAGCTGGACTTGAGAATCACAAACATCTGTTTGGGGAAGGAGTAATTCCTATAAATACGGCACTTGGAATTTTCCACCACCGATTCTATGTCAGAACGGACGTACGGTATAACCGGTATTTGATCAATACCATAGGCATGTCTAAGATGATAGTAGAGCACGCGGAAAGCAGCATTATGTCGAAACACGTAGCTCGACGCTGCAAGAGATGGACAAGCAGACCGAATGTGCATAATCGTTTCAGAATGGTGGTGGCACAACCTACAGAGTGTGGACTCCGCTATTTGGAATATGCGGGCCCTGTACGCCAAAGTATTTATAACACCATCCTAACACGCAAACACAAAACCCTCTGTTTCCGATCTCAAACCAGCAGACTTAAGAAACGAAAACGTTAGTTCGGTGGACAACTCTAGACTTTTAATATGTTTGAAGAACACAGAGTGCATACTTTTACTCATGTGTTCTTTTGTCAACATGTCTGTCTCGCCTCGTTTCACCGAACTGGTAACTCTGTTGTACTCCTGCCGAGAGAGTTGTACTCCAGCGTTTTCCCTGGCGGGACTCAAGTCTGCCAGGTTAAATCTCGTTGCTGCTCTTCGCGTTGCCTGGTAAAGAAACGCCCCTTTGCCACTAAATTCGTGCTCACTAACGAATTTTAATAGTGGGTCCTGACTTCTGAGGATACTGTTAGCTGTAACCAGGACGAGTCGATCGTGCAAACACTCCAGATTTAGTAATCCCCGACCCCCATTTTTACGAGGGAGGTAAATGCGCTGCACAGAAGATTTCGGGTGAAGACTTCGGTTGATGTTCATTGTAAAGTGTGAATTTTCACACATTTCAGAGTTTCGCAGGTATTTAGTAAGTGAATGATGATTATTTGGGATGCCAAAACAAATTTTATGTTAAAATATTTTTTTGTTTATTTTAAATCGAATGCCTCATATCATTATTTAGGTTTCTAAATACATATGTGCAGTAATTTTTTTATATAGCAAGGTTCATTAAGATTATGAAAATTGCGCCTATGGCTTCTATTGGTTGTTTTAAATCATAAGTTCCGCCCCTCTGATTTCGTGTCCCCTTGATTATAATTTCAACACTTCCCACTGGTTATTAAATTTATGCATTTATTAATTAAATGCAAGATTTGCCGAAATATAACTAGAATTTTGACAAAATAATTTAAACAAAATAAAATTAAAAAAAAAAAAACAGAAAAAATAAAATTGTGACAAGAAGCGAACTGTAATTTGCAACTTAGGAAGCGAGATCTCTAACTACTACACCATGAAGACAAACTGTTCTTGGTTCTTGAGTTATCGTGTATACATTCATACAAACACACACACAAATACAGACACACATACACACACACACATACGGATGGCACTACGAAAATAAGTTTTTTGGATTCCCTGGACCATGAAACGTGGTCAGAAGTCAAAATCTCGACATCGAAAATTTTCGCGATTACAATACTTGCCCCTTATATATTAAGGTCGGGCAAGTAAAAAAACAATTTACAACTTAATTAATGGTAAGCCTGCTCATTCTCAGCTACCTTTTCTGGAATATGGTCCCACCAGTTGTTGCCAGATGGTAACCCGTACTTTTTGCAGAGATTCCAGTGTACTGCGGTGGCCACTTTGTTGTGCCGCAAAAAGTAGTCTGTCTGGACGATTTTTTTGCAGCAACAAATAAGGTGTTCTACTGTCTCATCAGCTTCCTTGCATAGACGGCATTTACTGTCCTTCTGGGTCTTGTGAATTTTTGCGTTCATTGCATTCGTGGAGAGTGCTTGCTCTTGTGCTGCAAGTATGAGGCCTTCCGTTTCTTTCTTGAGCGTGCCTTTCTTCAGCCACTGCCAAGTTTCTCTTCATCTACTTTTCCTTTAATTGAGTTAAAGGGCAAGTTATTGTTATTGTATATTATTATTATTATTATTATTATTATTATTATTATTATTATTATTATTATTATTATTATTATTATTATTATTATTATTATTATTATTATTATTATTATTATTATTATTATTATTATTATTATTATTATTATTATTATTATTATTATTATTATTATGGGGTTTGTCAGGTCTTGACAAGCGTCCACTAATCTCAAACTTCAGCAACCTTTTGAGCAGCGTCATACTAGAGACTAGTGGAGCTAAATACACACGACTGCATCCCAAACCCTGGCGATATGCAGCCGCGGAAATTACGCTATTATTATTATTATTATTATTATTATTATTATTATTTTTATTATTTTTATTATTTTTATTATTTTTATTATTATTATTCTTTTTAGGGTTTTGTAGGTATGACCAAAAAACCCTTATACCGTCATTTTGTCGTCTGTCTGTCTGTCTGTCTGTCTGTCTGTTCGGTAAAAATTGTAGCCAAACGGCTAAACCTAGAGAGTTGAAATTTGGCATGCTTATACAACTCTTTGACCCGCACATAGGAAAAATACTAAAACATCTAAAAAACATATCCCCCTAAAAATATAAACAAACATGTGCTCATCGAAAAAAACAATATTTTTTTATAATTTTGAGTAGGGTATCAAATGAAAGCCCTTGATACGTGGATTAACGGTCAAATTTTTATTTTTGCAAAATAAATTATTTTGAAGCGTTTTTTGCCAAAATTGTGCAAAAATTTTTTTGTCCCACACCCTGTAGCCCAGAAGGTTTAAACTAAAAATCTGAAAAAATTCTAAGTAATGTACATTGGTGTGAACCGGAATAGTACACAGGAATTTTTGATCAGATTACGTTTTTGGAAAAAAACGCATTTTTTGTGATTTTTGGCTAATAATGTACACAAGTTATAGCTTTGTAACACGCTACACTGGAACGTGTATGCTGGTGTAGTGGTATTTGTCGCTGATTTTTCAACCAAGTAACCCGATCCGAAAGGGATCGAACCCTGTGAGAAGAGACTATATTATTTTTTGTTTTTTTTTTTAATTTTTATATTGTTTAAATTATTTTTTCAAAATTCTAGTTGTATTTTGGCAAATATTGCATTTAATTTTTAAAAGCGTAAATTTAACAACCAGTGGAAATTGTTTAAATTATAATTTAATTCTGTTTCAATGTACACGAAATCAGAGGGACGGAACTTATAACAACCAATGGAAGCCATAGGCGTAATTTTTAAAATTTTTAATGAACCTTGCTATATAAAAAAAATACTACACATATTTAGAAACTTAAATAATGGTATTAGGAGTTCGAATTAAAATTAACAAAAAAAATATTTTAATATAAAATTTGTTTTCGCATCCAAAATAATCATCATTCACTTACTAAATACCTGCAAAACCCTGAAATGTGTGAAAATTCACACTTCACATCAATTTTTTTTATAAATAATCACGGACTTAGTCCGGGACTTACAACCGTACGGACCAAAGTCAAGTATCGGCTGCTTTCCTAAATTGTTCCTCGTCTAGTCTAGTATGGTGTGGTGGTATTTT
Organism: Liopterus haemorrhoidalis; assembly: GCA_963971575.1. Lineage (NCBI taxonomy): Eukaryota > Metazoa > Arthropoda > Insecta > Coleoptera > Dytiscidae > Liopterus > Liopterus haemorrhoidalis. The sequence goes on from OZ020625.1 coordinate 21,388,659, forward strand.
ATATTAACGAGGGCGGAGATTGTAGCGTTTCTGCTTTTGTGTTGTGTCGGGTTGTTTTGTTTGTTCTTCTGATGCTTCAGAAGTCGGTTCTCGATTTCTGGTTTTGGGTTGTGTTGTTCTGTGTAGTTTTTGTGTGTTTTGTGACGGTTGAACGTCTTGTTCCGTGTGGTTGGACTCTTGTGACGGTACTTGTGTAGGTTGTGTATGTGCCATTTGTTCGTCTTGTGTGGATATAGGGTGCTGTGATATGTGTTCTATATTGTGTAGAGCTATTCTCGGTGTATGTTGTGTGAAAGGTGTAATGTCGTGTGTTATGTTTAAGAATTTTCTTACTATATGACATGTGTTTATAATTACAGCTTTTTGTGTCTGTATATATGTGTTCTGTTTAAGTTTAGTATGTGTAAGCTATTATGTATTGTTTGTGGGATGACCCCCGTCGAACTGATAACTATTGGTACCCTGAAGACCTTCTCCATTTTCAGGAGAATTTTCAGTTCAACAGCAAGGTCAGTGTATTTTCTATGTTTTTCGACGTGTGTGTTGTGTAATTTGTGTGTATTGGGCACTGCTATATCGATAAGGTAGATGATTTTTTTCAGTTTTGTCAATGAGGTTGATGTCTGGTCTGTTGTGATGAATTGTTTTCTCTGTAAGTAAAGTTCTATCCCAGTAAAGTCTGTGCGTGTCATTTTCTAATATGTTGTTGGTGTGTATTTGTAGTATGGTGTGTCGTCTGTAGAGATTATTATTATTATTTATGGGGTTTGTCAGGTCTTGACAAGCGTCCACTAATCTCAAACTTCAGCAACCTTTTGAGCCGCGGTCATACTAGAGACTAGTAGAGCTAAATACACACGACTGCATCCCAAACCCTGGCGATATGCAGCCGCGGAAATTACGCTAGATCCAGTGCCCGCACAATGCGGAGTGACCCTAGCAGCACTGCTTTCTGCATCCTGCAGATCAAAGAGTTGGCAGAAGATCTGCAGACGGGAATGGACTCAATTTCCCTTCGATAGGAGGTTTTCATACCACCCAAAACACCAACTATCAGGACTACAAGCTTAACTTTATACCCGGGATACAGGCTTTCTAAGCTCGGACAAGCGGTCCATATACTTGGATCTCTT